>CM042155.1:7937978-7980779 GCA_023376005.1 Doryteuthis pealeii
AAGAGATGCTCCTTACTGATTCTTAACGGAACAGTTCTTCTATGCCTTCCGGTTCCCACGATTTATCCCCGGAAGGCAAGGTGAGAGTAAGGTCAAACGCCATCACTCACTTTCAGGGCCATCAACTGCACTGATCGCCACCATATCTCTATACTACCTTACATAAGTATGAAAAGGGTCATCCCCTCAGAATTACAGGGGATTGACAATAATCTTATGCCACCGCATAGATTATGTAACACAATTTTTTTTTAAATAAGATATAAATGAGACGATTAATTCAAAGCAAAAAAAAAAAAAAAAAATGTACTAATGTTATTATACAATTTTAATATTTAAATATCTTCCCAAATATGAATAAAAAAAGCAAGCTCTGGTGATATTTAATGTATATATATATTTACTTTGTCATTAATTATTGTATTTTCGTAGTTTCCTCTGAACATACATACACACACACACACATACATACATACAACTGCCCTTTTTATATGGATAGATAGATAGCTGAAACACCTTTGTTTTTTTAAATCTAGGAATACAAAATCAATTTAATAATATTATAATAATAATGTAATAATTACTAAGAAATTTCACACACACACATACACTCATCACGTAGTTAAAAATATTGTAAATATAAAAATTTAATTAAAATTAAATAAACACTAAATATAATTCACTAACATAGTTTAAAATAATGGGAGATGTTGATTATTTTAATTAAATAGGATATATATATATTTTTTCATTGATTATAATTTAATATAATACACACTCATGCTCACACACACATCTCACCTAGCATAAGTGAATGAACCGTTTGTCGGCATCTGTTTTTGTTTTTTTAAAATCTACAAACACCTGCATTCGTCAACAATTTTAAATAGATTTACCAACCATAAAGCAACAGAAGCTTACAGACTTCTTATTTTCTATGATAATTCATTTTTCCTCAAACTAACAAAAGCCCTGATGAAGATCTATCGAAACAGATTGAAACACTGCAGCATATGCAATATAAACATTACTTGTTCACAAACTTGTGTTTTTTCAATTTTTTCACAATATTAGATATGTTGTATACCCTTCTTCTTTACTTCTTCTATTCTTCTGCTGGGGGTCTTTGATATCTTACGTCTTCTTCTAGGTCTCTTCTAACATCTCTTCTAGCGTCTTGGTGATCGGTCACACTTGGCTCATTTCTTCTTCCAATCAGTCCTGTTACCAAGACACCCATTAATCACAAGACCGTGTTATTTTTCTTAAGCTTTTATTTCCTTAACTAAACATTTCATGTAACTAAATATCTGACTAACATAGCGTGCGTTTGCAGCGTAAGTTCCAGTTAAGGCAGAACATCTTCTCTGCCTGACATCCAACTGAAAACTGAGGACCAAACCAGGTCCCACGTGACTTCACGTAATTTGGCGGGCTTTCTGTAATATTCCATGGAAAGTCCTGCCCATGATATGAAAAGGGCCATCCCTTTAGAATTACAGGGGATTGACAATAATCTTATGCAACCACATAGATTATGTAACAGATAGATAGATAAATAAGAAACAACAACAACTTGGCATTCAAAATTGGAAAATTTTTATTTCTAAAATCTGACAATCTCTTTCAAGTGAGAGACTAGATTTCCATATTTACACTTGTTGTTTCCTATCTATTCCATCATTAGGCTTCTGGGATTGATTCCAAGCCCTAAAAATAGAAAAAAAGAAATTAAATCAACACAATAATGATGGGGATAACAAGAAATGGATTATACAAAGGGAAGAAAACTTTTACATACATCAGAATCTATATTGTATTATTATAAAGCACAGCAAACATAAAATAAATAAAAACACCAAAAATAAACGAAAAATAATTAACAAAAAAATTATCAATTGATTTTAATGGCATGTCAACCCCTCTGGTGTTATTTTATATATTTTGATTTATCTCATTTTTTTTCTTTTTCCTACGTTGTTTATTGGTTGGTTTATTGATTTTAACGGCATATCAACCCGTCTGGGGTTATGTCATGCCTAACAGTTAGGAAGTGATACATATCGTGTATTTATATTTATACTTTTTAGTAATTGGTTTTAACAATGTGTTAACATTATTGGGGATTATGTTGTATGGTATTGATTTGTTTCATGTCTATATTCTATGGTATAATTTTATTTCCCTCAAAAAAGAGAGAATATCCTCTATGTTGACGTTTTCAAACAGATCTTTCATATGGTTTGCTTTAAAATAACGGTTTCTGATGCGAGAAAAAAAACCTGCATTCCATGAATAAGTGTTTAACTGTCAAAGGTGTTTGACATGTTTCACATTGTGTTTGTTGTTCTTGTTTGAGTATATAGGAGTGCGTTAGTCTTGTATGACCAATGCGTAATCGGGACACAATGACTTGTTCCTTTCTAGACTTTCTTAAAGTTGGTCTCCAGCCTCCCAAAGTTTGGTTTGTTTATTGTCATCGTTGATTGATAGTATAAATGAATTATAATAACAAGAAAACAAATTTTTAAAAAAAAGGAAAATACTAATCAAAATTAACAATAATAATGGATTTTAATTGTTAATTTACTTATTTATCTGTTATTGGGTATCACCCCCTTGCTGAATGAACTACTCTTGTAAGAGTCATAAGAGGTGGTTAGTACGATAATATGTAAAGAGACCAAGGGAAAACCAAGACGATTCTTAGATAGTTCCCAGATTTATTCACAAGAGAGACAATTCTCATGAATATCAGTTACTAAGAGTAACCTAAATCGGTTACTTAGACTCCATGAGAATTACCACGAAAGTGACACACAATCTCAATCTTATTATAATGGTGATTGTGTGTGTTTGTCTGTAACAGAAACTATATCACAACACAAGTCACAATTCCTTTAGTTATTTACACCACATTCTCCATGATTTTATCTTTATTCAAAACTCAATTATTAATAAAAATTGTTTTACATTATTAATACTGTTGGCCATATCTACGCACTAATAACATGCAACAGTACTTATTGTTGAGTATCTGGCCGCCATCCTTGGCCAGTTATAAAAGAAATTAAAGTAAATAAGTAAGTCAATAAGTCCTGTGGTATTGTTTCCTTTAGGTCCGACGTCCAAGAAGATCCAAGTATCAATGAGCTAAGATTTAAGAATCAGGCTAGTATAAATACAACAACAACAGCAGCAGCACTGCCAGTGATTGGACAATAGGAATCTTTCCCAGGTCACGTTCTTATAGGCGAGTCTATAAGTAGAGGTGTACATCTGGCACACGCCTTATATCTTCAAAAATTCCAACACTTATATTTACAACAAAATAGCGCTTTACAGTAGGAATGGGATGGCTAATTTACATATTGATCTTAAAAATTTGATTTTAATAAATATTTGCTTGGTATTATTGATTTCTAATTGTTTTGTTTTATTTTAAGAAATCTGAGATAAATCTTAAATGAAATCCATTAACAAAATGAAATAACTGTAATTTTATTCTTTACTACCTAATTTAACTAAAAACCTAAATTAGGAAAATTTAGCAATGAAAGACGTGAATGATGGAAGAGCTAGTTTCAAAGTGATTCTATTTTTTCGATTATACCCTCCTCTGTTTCAAATCTTTTTATTCGCATTCTTATTTAGTCTTTCTAATTTAATATACTACTAATACGTGTGTCTTGAGGGTGCATATATTTGCTATTCATGTTAAAGAATAACAGAAAATTAACATTAAAATCAAAATAGTTATTCTAATTTACATAAAATGAATAAAAATTTCAATTCTTCAATAGAAATAAACAACAAATAATATTTTGTAATGAGTAAAAAATGCATTAACCCTTTTGCAGTCAGAGTGAAATGTATTCCTTTTTGGAGTAGCTCAATGTAAGGCATTTTCCTATTGGCTGCTCATTGACCAATTTAATTTTTATGTATACAAACATTGCTAAGAGTCATCACTCTGGTGTAGGATTGTGTTGGTTGGTTGGGTTTTACGGCATGTCAACCCATTGGGTCATTTTATGCCAAAGATGTTTTTGTTTTATTCCTTCTTGATGGGTACTCAATTTTTTTAAAAACATTTTTTTTATTTAACCCATAGATGGGACCCTAACAGGTACTACCAATTTGGGTCAGAGTGAACCTGGAAGTAATGGTGATGAAGGGGGTACTCCACATTAACCCGACCTCCAGAACTGGAACCTCACTATCAGATAAAGTTTAACATCATACCCAGAACAATAAGACCATCAGCCCCCACCTTCTACCGACCACCCATCTAGCCTAAGTAAGGGCCAAAGTGAAGTATAGCATGCCATAGACTGTTCAGTTACCAGAATTCCATCCTTAAGCATCACAGGTCACCACCCATGGCCAACAGGTGGCATCATTAGGGGGGTTTACCCCTCTGCAGAAGTGCAGTTTATGTATTCTAAACCCCCAGGACTGTAGGATTGTGTAAAGGTTATTTTGCAAAATACAATGTTAATATTTCTATGAGAGTACCTGTATATTAGAAAAGTATAGGTATATCCAATTTGTCGATAAATCCTGTGTTTTTATAAAACAAAACACGTCTTCCCCTGAGTGAAAGAAACTGTAGTGAGATAGCCAATGGCGTGTTATCTCATTTACATATGTGTATTACTGCAGGAGATATATAGAGACAGTTTAGGGGACTAGAGAGATTAGCTACGAGAAGCCGAGCCCAGAGCTAAGATTAAGCACGAATAAATACTGCTGCAACAAGGAACACGAAACCACATCTCACAACAGAAACAAAGGGAGGTTACTCTCATTTATGTAGCTAATGTTCAGATTACACTTGTTTGAATATACGCTATATTTTTACAAATTTTCTGAAAATAATTTGCCCACTCTCTTATTTCTTTATCTCAGTTGTGAACAACAACAAAAATTATAAAAATAAAAATAAGAACCTTTGGTTTGTATTCACTTCCAGTGATGGCTCTGTCTCTCAGATAATATAAAAAGTCATGACGGTTGTTTTCCCAATCACGGCACTGAGTCTGGAATTAAGAAGAAAAAAAAAAGGTTTTAAAAGTGTCAATAAAAAACTGATTTAGAAGAGATATTTATTGTTTAGTTTAGGTCTACCACCAAATAAAGCAGGGCTGTTTGTTTTTGTTTTATGGCATATCAATCTTAGTGGGTCATTAGTATGGAATTAAGAAGAAAAAAAAAAAAAAAAAAAAAAAAAAATGGTGAGGTTTTAAAAGTGTCAATAAAAAACTGATTTAGAAGAGATATTTATTGTTTAGTTTAGGTCTACCACCAAATAAAGCAGGACTATTTGTTTTTGTTTTATGGCATATCAATCTTAGTGGGTCATTTAATGCCAACAAAGTTTTGAAATAAATTCATTCTTAATGGATACTCAACTTTTTTTTTATATACATTGGTTTTGTTTTGTTTTACGGCATATCAACCTTAGTGGGTCATTTAATGCCGATAAAGTTTTGAAATAAATCAATTCTTAATGGATAATACAATTTTTTTATAAATACATTTTTTTCTATTTAACCCATAGATGGGACTTTTTTTTTTATATACACATTTTTCTATTTAACCTATAGATGGAAGATAAGTGGCTGTGCAAATGCTTTTTTGTAAAGCAGTTTCTAGGATTTATTCAAAAAAGCATGCAGCATTCTTGTGTAGTTTTCATCTAGCTTTTTCTTCAAGTGTTTTGTTAGAGTCTAATTGATGTTGGATTAAATAGCAAAATACTTAAAATTCTTAGAGAATAAATAAATTTCCAGTGCCATAAACACAATGAATTTTTGAATTTAAGATCAATTAAAATGAATAAGAAATAAAAAAAAAAACTCATAAAGAAGGATGACACCATTTTCTGAATAGGGGTATTTCACTAATGGCTTAAAAACTTTTTTGACCTACCTTTCCCTTTCGGAATAGCCAGTTCAATGCTCCATTAGCAATGTTTGGAACACCCAGAAGTCCAACAACAATGGCAAAACTTGGGATGACTTCATACCACATCTTTGATTTATGTGGGGATGGAGGCCTTCAGATACTGAAAGATAATTCAATTTAATAAAATTATTGCACGTCAGATGAAAAACTTTTAAAAAAAAAACAAAAAAAAAAACATGAATATTGCAAACACAAGTTAGAAAGATTTCATACAACTACTGATATTAATAAACATTTGTGGCGAGAGAAACCACGAACGTAGTGGTTCGAAGCGTGCACAACTGTGTTTGGCATGCAGAATGAGATCAGAGGCAAGTGGGGAGACTGAACTCACAGCCTCCTGATCGTGAGTCGTGGCCTGACGCAGGTGAATTACTAAATTGTCCAGAGTGGCCCGGATGTGAAGGATTGACGCCTGCTGATTAATGTCGCACGTGCTGCAGGGGCAAGTCAGAGTAAGGAGCCTGGATGAACACTGTAATTGTGTATATAATGACCAGCCCTCACAAACCTGGGAGAAAGCTGGCAGTAGCATTTTGGTTGTTGCGACGAGTGGACGAGAGAAAAGATATTTTGATAGTGTTGGTGAGAAGAGTGCAGCATTGCTGGGAGAGAATTTTTCAGACTGAACACTTGGTCAGTTGGGAGAGTAAAAGCATCGGACTTAACTGTGCCCCCCAGAGAACATTCTTATTAGAACATTTTTGATTGATTTTAATGCACATCAACTCATCTAGGGTGATTTGATGTCAAGAGGTCAGAGCTGTGGAGTTGGAAGCAATTAAAGGATCACTGGATTTGGTATAATTTTACTGACTGACTCCAGTTGAATTTAAACTTTATATGGCTCTAGTTTAGTCAGTAAAGTTATACAGTAAACTCCTTATAAATAAATTATGAAAAATCATGGCTTTATATTTATTTGTAAGCCATATTCACTTAATTACATGAGTCGGAGTCAGACATGCCAAAAATAGAGGAGTCAAGGTCAAATATATTGTGTTCCAGCTCCACAGACCTGCTAGAGGTTAGGGAATTGCATTCATTCATATTTACATTTTTTCAGTAGTGGTTTCTTAAGAGTTGTTTTTTTTTGCACACAATTATGTGATATCAAGTACTCTTATCTAATAAATAATTTTCACACAGTTGTATGGTTTCAAATAACTGATAACAATAATCCTTAGTAAATGATTGAACAGTTCTATTTTCGATCCATGGATGGAACACTAACAGGTACTAACAATCCGTGTGAGAGTGGACCTTGGAATGATGGCAATGAAGGGGTGTGCCACACTCTCTTGTTAGCAACAACCCATCAGATGAGCAGTATTAGAGTTCTACAACCATCCAAAAAAATAAAAGTCAAACGTCTTATAGCGTCTATTGTTGGTGGCTGTATCAGAGCTTTGATCACCTCTGATAGGGTCAGCAAGGCAAGGGAAGTCTGATGTTGGAAGACCCGAAACTTCCCAATGAACCTTGCAGATTACATCACTGACGATAACCACCAGCGCCCCAAATGTAGGAGCATATATTTAAAGATTTCAACAACTGGAGCCTCACCATCAGATATAATTTAGGGTCATACCCAGGACAGCCCCCTTTTTAGGGAGTGAGGTGGTGGTCTTACCCTTCTGCAGGAGGAGATACACTCAGTGTATTCAAAGCCTTACCAACAAGGTATTAAACTTTTAAGTAAGGGTCTGATGTTAAAAGTGGAAACATAACTAAAAGAAAAAGTGAAAACCAGAAATTTGCTAGTCAGCTTCAAATGAGTGATAACATTTTTTTTTAAATAGTGAAAATTGTTTGTTTATTGATTTTAACGGCATATCAGCCCAGCCGGGGTTATGTCATGCCTACCGGTTATGATGTAATACATATTGTGTATTTATATATATACTTTTAGTAATTGGTTTTATCAATGTGTTAACATTATTGGGGATTATGTTGTATGGTATTGGTTTGTTTCATGTCTATATTCTATGGTATATTTTTGTTTCCCTCAAAAAGGAGAGAATATCCTCCATAAATAGTGAAGATGGATCATTAATTAGGACTGAGCCTATTCTAGTAGTGACCACCCTAAGTGGATTTAACAAAGTTTGAATTTAGAGTTTTCCTACTTCTAGACAGGTTGCCTAATCACGGTTAAAGAGCCCAGTCTGCCCCACTATTTACCCATAGCTGGAGGGAGATTAGTTGGATTCATACCTTTCCCAAGGGTATTAGTGCTGTATGAACTGTAGCTTTGTCCAGGATTTGAACTCGTGTTGACAAGTCCATTTCCTACAACTCTAACCAATACACTATGCACCTCAATTGATAATTAATCTTAATGGTATATCAACTAATCTAGGGTTATTTCATGTCTAGAGGTTAGGGAATTGCATTCATTTTATATTCATATTTACATTTTTCGTGTAGTGGTTTCTTAAGAGTTTTCTTGTATACAGTCCTATGAAATACAAATAATTTTTAAGCAGGTCTATTTGACCAATAGATGGGACCCTAACAGGTACTACCACTCTAGGCCAGTTTCGTGTCTTACCCAGAATAAGTGTGCTATGTATAGTTCGACAGCCCCAATTATTCAAAATTCTCCTGAGAACGAGGTGCCGCTTTTCTGAGGCACACATTGAATATTCATTGTGTCCTTTAGTATTTCAAGAGAACACAGAAATAGGAGAGTCGATGGGTAGATTGTGAATTGAGGGACGTAAATTCTTTCCATAGTCTACCGGACAGATGTTAGTGGAATATGAAATGAAGTCCAATATACACATTTTTCATTTCTCAACTGAAATTAATACTTTTAATAAAAATTAGACTCTAAGGAAAACATAATTTAATACGTTAATTCATTTATAAGTTGTTGTTTTTTGTTTTTTTTAATTAAAGGACAGCATTAATTGATGTTGTATAGATTTAAAATTATCGGAAATCTGATAGAGAATTATCTTCCCCTGCTGCTAGAGGGCGAATCACCAATATGATGTTGGCGCTAAAATCAAATTTCTTTACTTATTATGGAGCAGTTATCGAGGAGAGACGCTAAAATAAGTGCTCACATCACCTTGCTCTTAACCAGCATACCACTGAAGGCAATTTCAACAGCATACTTATCAGAAGGCTGAGGAACGAGAACAGACCTGACGAAGCGTCTTAACAACATTCAAAACCAGCGAGTAGAACACCTTTCTAGCGCAGTTCACCAAGAACTTCTTATTGCACCTCTCAGATAAATCTCGTAGCAAATGCCATTAAAATTTGCAACAATTCTCTACTTTTTGATAATACATGTGTCTGCATTTTATATTCGTGTTTGTTTGCTTCTTTTGTCCGAACAATAACTACTAATGGAGAATAAGGTCTCCAACGAAAACCCGTAAATACTCTTATTGTTGCCTAGTGTCTTGTAAAACATCACCGAGATGCATCAAAGGAGGACAATTGGTGATGTTACACCAGTATCCTTACAGATTTCGGGTTTCGCAACATTATATCTGTTCCACCGGTAGACCTGGCATGTTATTAGGCCGCCTCCTTTCCAGATTCGCTCTGTGTATTTTACGAATAGATCATAAATTCTTATATATTGGCCCAGAGATACGTAACAACGTGCAACGATAGTCTAATATGAGGCGCCTCTGAACATTATCCATTTTTTTACCCGTACTTAATAGGCTTGCTTCAAGCGGGGAACTCCACTTTAATCGACCTTGTGTCACATTTTAGACTGGCAAGGAGCTGAATATATCCCGTAATCGTTGCATACCAAATACTGACTTATCTCCCTTAGTCCAACAACCGAATTTAAGCATTGACATTTAAATGACAAACGAAGAATAAAACTCCGTTCGAAAAAATCCAACTTCTTTGACGAATGCAAGCAAACTTAACAAAAAGTTAAACATTACTAAAATATACATATACATAACATTATTTCTTTAAATACAGAAATTTGGCGAATAAGGAAAGGCGATGAAATAATCTCTGACTTTCAGTGGTCGTCAAAATCAAAACAAAGAAAGATAACTCGTGTACAAGAAAAATATTAACGAAATTCGGTGAACGGATTGCGTTAATATTTTTCTTGTACACGAGTGAGTTTTGACACAAGGTCACAAGTTTGGGGTATTAAGTGAGGATCGAACTCGCTTATTCGGTAGTAATTGATTTCCGAGACTAGCTTGCTAACCATTACATCACATCATGTGCATGTATGGTAGAGTGGACGGAAAGTCAGGGATCATTTTGCCATTGTATTTATGTAGTAAACTTTTATTTATGAGTTGTTGTTTTTTGTTGTTTTTTAATTAAGGGACAGCATTAATTGATGTTGTATAGATTTAACGTTTTTACGTAGTGATTAAGTTATACACCTTTTTTCTTCCTTTTTTTTACCTTAAAACTGAAAAAAAATTTTTTTTTTTTTTTTCTGTTATTATGAAATAGAAATATCGTTAAATACTCAGCAAAATTACCAGCAAATAGTAATTTACAGTTTATTTCAGTATAGGACCTATATACTATAGGTTATTATAGGACTTGAAAAATAACAACGCTGAGGTCAAAAAAGTGTATAACTGAATCACTATGCAACAACTTTAAATCTCATCAATTTATGGTGTCCTTTAATTTTTTTAAAAACCTATTAAATTATGTTTTCCTTAGAGTTTTTTTTTTTATCAAAAGTATTAATCTCAGTTGAGAAATGAAAAATACATTGGACTGGACTGGACTTCATTTCATATTTCATTAACATCTGTCCGGTAGACTATGATAAAAATTTACAAACCTGAATTCACAATTTATTTTACTTGTGTAATAATTGTATTTTTAAAAGTTAAATTGTGTAATAATTGTATTTTTAAAAGTTAAATTGGTTAAATTTTCAAATCATCAGTATTGTATTTTTAAGTAAATTTTTACTATTACTATTATTTTTCAAATCACGATCCCCATAAAGGGAAAATAATTAATTATATCTTATTAATTAATAATTATTATATAAGTTATTATTACTAACAAATAAAACAAGCACGGACGATAAATAAGAAAAATATCTGAAAATATTCTAGAAATAAGCAGCAACTCGCAAAAGTCAATTACGATTAATACAAAAATACAAGAAAACAAACAATAAATGCAAAATTACAATGTCAATAATTATAATAAGTATGAGTTATTATTTGTTTGTTTTTAATTAAAAATCTAAATTATAACTTATATATACATATAAACAAATATTTTCCGTCTAATGTTAAAATTTCATCCAGTACTTACAAGTTTGTAGGGTGACCTTCCGAAGCGAAAACTTCCGGTGTATCGGAGTGAATAAAGAAATTATATTTCAACTAACGAATATGATTGTAAAAATAGATTGGTAAATTATTATTTACATATTTTTTAGAATGTTTTATTTAATTTGGATTTTTAGAAAAAATAAATTTATCGTACATAATTTTAAATTGTTATTATATTTAAAGTGAGACGCTGCGTAAACTTCCGGTATGCAATAACTTTTTATCAAGTGTAGATGGTAAATAACATGGTATCCTGATGACGGCCAGAATACGTAAAATGACCCAAGATACTAAAAGCGACCATAAACAATCGAAAATGGTTGAAAAAAAGTGTATGGACGAACGGAAAAAGGATCGAGACCAACCTCCTACGAAGGTAAATATTCGATTGAAACGTTATACCTGTTTAATGTTAGTCAACATAAGTGTACTACTCTAAGTATTTTTAGTCAACATGGTACAATGAATTTCTGAAATGAACGCAGAAAATTCTTCCACGAAAAAGAAATATTTATCTTTTAGGATTAAAAAACAATTTTATAATGTTCGTATGACAGTATAGGTAATAAATATATATATATACCTCTTCTCAATAACTGAGTTGATATTTGAAATTTTGACTCAGAATTCGTTTGTTGCTTGTTTTTAAATGTTCATAAATTCAATGGTGAAACCTTTTGGATTGTTTTTTTTTTTTTTACGTCTATCATTTGAAAAAATCTTTTATATTATTTTGATATATACATTTTGAAGATGAACAATATTTTTTAAATAGTAAATTATCTTAACTTTAAATGAATAAATCTGTTTTGTTTTCAACTTGATGTTGATTAAAAACAACTTATTTCCCTGTAGTTATCTCTTCTTGTATGTTAACTTAAAATCCCCCTCCTAGAATTCAGTAATCCAACGAATTTTAATCAATAGACTGTGAATTCAGGGGCATATTTTTTACAATTGTCTACTGGACAGCTGTTAGTGGAATATGAAATGAAGTCCAATGTATATTTTTTAATTTCTGAACTGAGATTAATACTTTTATTAAAAAGAAAACAATTCGTTAATTTGTGTACAAGAACTGAATCATTACGCAACAACTTTAAATCTATACAAAATCAATTAATGCTGTCGTTTATTAAAAAAAAAAAAATTAAACTTGTAAATGAATTAATGTATTAAGTTATATTTTCCTTAGAGTTTTTATTTTTTTAATTTTATTAAAAGTATTAATCCCAGTTGAGAAATGAAAATATATAGATTGGACTTCATTTTATATTCCATTAATATCCGTCCGGTAGAAAAGGGTAAAAATTTACGCCCCTAAATTCGCTGTCTACCCAATAAATTAAGAAATAAGTGGAATCCACTACCTCTTAAGAGGTCTGCAAAAGTTCCCAGACACATCTCATCAGTGTGGCTAGACACGGCAACTACTTCTGACCAGGAGTGAAACCCAACTCATTTTTCATCAACCTGGTTCCTTAACCTTTCAGCCGGTGACAGCCATTAAGGGGCAGTGTTTTTTATCTGATAAATACAAACATTGGTGTATATATTTTACAATCACCAGATAAATCATATATATATATATATATATATATATATATATATATAAGATTTTTGGATGTTTGTTTTTTTTAGAAGCATTTGTGATTAAAGTATATATTATTATTTATATTTTTGCTTGAAGGCAATTACAATGCATGTATCGCAAAAATATAAATAATAATACATACTTTATTCAACAATGCTTCTAAAAAAAAAAACCTCCAAAAATCTTATTCACTTCGCCGAAGAGCATAAGGCCTGGTTTGTTGTTATTATTCACTCAACGTCCCCATACCTATTATGGTAGAGGCGTGTAAGTATCATTGACAAGGTTAATTTCGCAGGGATTGTTCGGTGTGTACCGTGGCCGAGGCAATATGGTCTCTGACTATGCCTGCTAAGGTCCCGGTTTTGATTTCTGTCAGGGGAAAATCGTTAGTATACATCGCTGATGAGACTTAATAAAGTCGAAACAGTCTGTACGATGTTCTACACATCGAACAATCCTTTGCCGGGATTCACTTGTCAAGATTATTTTCTATAAGTATCGAATTTTATGCGATACATGCATTGTAATTGCCTTCAAGCAAAATATAAATAATAATAATATATATATATAATATATATATATATATATATATATATATATATATCATCATCATCATCATCATATATATATTAAGATTAAAATAGCAGTGATAAAACAAGGAGAGACTTTAAAATTATCTGGGAATAACAAAATGGAAAAGTAACTATGTCATGGAATTACCAATATGAAAATAAAAGTCCAAACATTTTCATTCATTGAACCTGTGCATTTACATGCTGTGAAACGCAATTGAAATATGACTTGAGAGGAGATATGACTTCCAAGGGTTACAGCTATCATTCTTAACCATTATCTTTTATATATTAACCAACCACTCGACACTAGCAGGATGTGACACAAGTTTAATGGCTTTGAATTCAGAGTTTTCCTTCTCCTAGACTGGTTACCTAGCCAAGGTTAAAGAGCCCAGTCTGCCCTACTATTTACCCATAGCTGGAGGGAGAGTAGTTGGATACATAACTTTCCCAAGGTATGTGCTATGTGAAATGCAAACAGCCTCATCCAGGATTTAAACTCAGGTCAACAAATCCCTTTCCTATGACTCTAACAATTATACCACGCGCTTCCATATATTATCTATTCTAACTTTGGATCTCATTAAATGTTAAAATGTTCTAAATAAATAAAATAGTTTATTCAAAGAAACAAACAATTGTACATGAATAACTATGTCTTATCTATTTTTTATGTTTTTTTTTTTTGTTTTTTTAAATAAGTAATTGTTATGTTGATAGATTTTATAATCTATAACAGCATTGTCGTTATCAACCTGAACTTTCTCGGGAACTATTAATGTAAGCGTATATATTTACCTGAATGAACTATGTATATTTGTTCATATTTATCTATATTACTTTAAATACTAAGATTTTTTTTAATATATAGTTTGGAATAGACTGAGATAGATAGATAAACAAACAAAATAATATAAATAGATATGAACAAATGGAGATAAATAGATAGATAGATAGATAGATATTTTCGACAAGTAAATGTATTTGGGGTGGGGTTGCTTCTTTTTTGTCGTAATTCTTGTTCATTTAAACTAAAAACAAGACATTAAACAAACAAATTTTTTTCCATTCGAAAGAAAAAACATTAAATATGGTAATTTGTTGTAATTCTTGTTTATTTATTTGAAATTTATAACGACAAATTACGATAAATAAACAAGAATTACGACAAATTTCTATCAATAAATAAGAATTACAATAAATTACGATAAATAAATAAGAATTAAGACAAAAAAGAGAAGCCCCCCCCTTCCCCCCCAAAAAATTTAACACCCTAAGTTGGTTGTTTTCTTTCAAGTAACACCATAGCTGGGGTCGTTATTTTGATAGTCACCGTGTAGCAGTTTATGAGGCAGGAGACCGGGACGCACTTCCTCATAAATTACCTGGCAATCCATAGTTGAATTCTGGAGACTTTTGGATTTTGGGAGTTAGTCGAGATTAGTTAATCCTTGGGACCAGTTGAAGGCGGGTCACGAAACTAGCAGATTCTGATTTTGACCAGAAGAGAAAAAGAGAGCGCTCCCCCCTTTGGTTTGACAGACTGGTAGCAGCAGCGAGTGGTTGAATGACTGAGATACAAGAATGAAGTACATGACCATTAGAATGTAACCCTAACCTAGCTTTGTTGCTCTTTCTCTCTTTGTTGTTTATTTGTTTCCATGTGACAGGGTCTTTAAGACCTCTGGCTGTGGTTCAATCGCAGACACAAGTGGGAGTCTAGATTTGCAGAGTAGACAACATGGCCAAGACGAGATGTGCAGGGAACGCCCGGGTGGACACATAATAAGTTTAAAACACTGTTTGTTTTATTTGAAATTGTGGTATTGCATCACGTTTTTTTTTTTTTAACCTTAAGATTTTTATATTTTTTGATAAATTTGATAAAATAAAACTCTTAAAAATAATGCACACATTTAAAATAAACTACACTGTACTTTTTTTATTATTTTTCCAGGTTGTTATCCGGCGTCTACCACCTTCCCTGACCCCTGAAGTGTTTCTGGAGCAGGTCTCTCCACTACCTTCTTATGACTATTTTTACTTTGTAAAAGCTGACATGAGGTAAAATAATCTTTCTTCTTTAGCACTAACATAGATCACATATAAATTTACAGGGTGAGCGACAAAATAATACTTGATTTCAAATAGTCATAACCTCAACAATTACTGAAATATGTATTATTTGGACTAGCAAAATAAAAAAAACGCCCTCTGGGCAACATAAAATAAATATTGTCTGAGGGGATGGGAGTTGAAAATTTAATATCAGAGAGTTTGTATCATAAGTAAAGTAAAATTATCAAATTTATTAAATGAGTAAAACAAAAATAAATTTATTAAATGAGTAAAACATAAAATAAATTTATTAAAGGAGTAAAAAAAATTAAAAAAATTTGAAATGGAAACTTAGTTCTGATAACTTTAAATATATATTGAAATAAAACAAATTATAGATAGATAATACCAGGTATGTATTTATTAAAACTTGCTTAAAAAAAACAATGAGGACTGTCTAACATTGCATGCACAAATTCTGAGTGTATCTATTCTACGTTATGACGTAATCAGTGACGTCGTTTTTGTTACAGACAAAAACCGGAAGCGAATCTCCATTATTAATAGATTATTCATACTGTTGTCTTCATCTTTATTGTAATCTACACAATATTTTAGATGTGCCTTCTGGTCTTCTTCAGGTGTATCTTGTCAAACTCAGAAACCTTCTCAGACTTTGGAACTTTCTCTTTGAACTCAGGAGCCTTCAAAATAGTTACATGTCTGTTTTATTTGTAATATTGAAATTGTGAATTACGGAATGTATCTTTGTAATTTTGATTTTATGTCGTCCCAGCTTCCTGCTTTAATTTACGCTATTTTTTTAGCGAGCCAACGTCAGGCGAATTTCCAAACTAACTTCGATATTTTCCGAGTTGTGTTTTTGTCACGTTTTTGTCTGCAATTTAATGTAGATATTCTAAACGCCTCCTCCCAGATTTTTATCGGTAAATCAATGTTTTTAAGAAAGAATGAGTGAGAGTTAAATAAAGATTATTATACTTTTTACATATCCAATAGCTCTTAAGTAAACATATCAAACGTAATTAAATTATCATACTGTGGTATATCCACACGTCCTGCTAATTGTAATTATTATAACAACCAAGATGAGGACACTTGTCTAAATCCATTACTGAATAATATTATAACTTTTAACTTTTATTAATCATAACTCTGAAATATTACTTATGATCAATTTTGCTTTGATTTCTTCAAAATTGTCCATTTTCATTTTTTTTTTATTTTCCATATATTTTTTAATTTCAGGAAAAAAACAAAATTCATTGTAAAAATTCTCTTTTTGTTTTATCAGTATTTATTTATTTAATTTGATAATTTTTTTTTTTTTAATTTATTTTCCTTATAAATTTCTAATTTCTGTAATATCGAGAAAAAAACAAAATTCATTGCAAAAATTCTCTTTTTGTTGTATCAGTATTCATTTATTTAATTTAATAATTCTTTATTTTCAGTCTTGGATCTAATGCCTTCACTCGTGCCTACATTAATTTTCCATGTTCTGATGATATTTATAATTTTAAAGATAAATTTGATGAATATGTTTTTGTCGACAAGAAAGGTGAGTTCAGAAGTTTTTGCATATTTTTATACAAACGCTTTTTTTTTTTTTAATTTACATTTTTAGCATAGATTGATTCTAATTATTGATCAAGAGGTTTCAAATTCATCACCCTTTTTTATATATGAACACTATTCTATCTAATGTAATATAATTAAGGGTCTTATGATATAATTAGGGGTCACAAAACAATTAATTTTAGTAAATGTAAATTATGGATGAAGAAGAGAGAAAGAAAAAAATGTATTTTTAAAAAAAACTTGTTAGAATGTATTTTTATTGTTTTGAATTCTAATCAATAAAATTCTTATGTTGGAGAAATATTTGGGAAATAAACAATCCACAGAAATAATTTGGTGAATTACATCACAAAAGAATCAGGTGAGGTGATAGAGGATTAATGATAATCACAAAATAGAGGACTCGGTGTTCAATTGGCATTCAGGGTGAGAGCCCCAGAGGAGAAGCAGAAATGACGCCAGCTGAAAGACTGCCATTCTTTCTTTCTTTCTAATTTGACAATACTGCCTCACCAGCCAGGCAGGATTCTCTCTGTAACGCGAATATGGCAATTCTGGTGTGAAAAACAGTCATCCCTTTCTCTTTATCTCTCTCTGTTGACACTTTACTGCTATCACAATCAAACGACGGAATTAAAATTGTGGAGAATAGAGAAATAAATTGACTTCCAGGGAAAGCACCATACACTCCTTCTCCACTAACATGATATCTTGTAAGCTTTTGTTCTCATTTTTTTTCTTTCTTTGTGAACCTGTTCAAATGCACAGAAATACTACAGCATAGGGTTGCCAACAGGAGTGGATGAGCTGCTCTCATAATTTTACTATGTGGGCAATTCTATGTAAAATTATCCAGAAAAAAGTAAAATTGTCACCCACCCCTTCAATTTTTCTGAAATTTTGTACAGGTGTCGACTGTGTTAAAGTTAGACATTCCCCAAAATTTGAGCTTCCAATTCCAAAAATTGGCGGAGTTATGTCGATTTTTAGCTCTCCAATTTTGAGGGGGTGGGTAACATGGCCTGGATGATTTGATATGGAATTACCCATATGAAAAAAATCCACTTTCAAAATATAATTAAACATTTTTTTATTAAAAAAATTAATTTTTCCACTTGTCACCGAATATCATAATTTTCAATTTGGAATAACAATGGTAAACATATTTAATGATAAAACCAAATAAAGTTCAACCTATGTGTTGTTTATGAAAGTCTGTTAATTTCTTTATTTTCTTTTATGCACTTCTAGTAGAAGTATGTGGTCCTTGACCAAAATAAAATGATTTTAGGAACACCATTGAGAGAGAGATTAGAGTGAAGAGAGGAATAAGAGAAATTTTAATGATGAAATAAGCTAAGAATTCATTTATTTTAGGAATTGTTTTGTTTTGTTGCTTTGCTTATATTTAAAAAGTTATTTTTTAAAAATGTAACTCTAAAATTGTGAGGGATTTGATCATAATTTTATTTTTAAGGCTAGTTTTTGTACTTACTTATGAAGAACTGTGAAGAGTTCTGCAAATTTATTGATTTTTAATTAATGAATTATATCATCTAATCAGTAAAAACTCAAAAACTAAATTTTGTACATTTCCTTATAAATATATTAAAGTGTATGTGCGATTTTAATGCTCAGTGCCATCTCTTTTCTGAGTTAGAAATTGACACATACATACCAAAACCGACGCGACTCCTTTATATATATATATGGGAGTAAATATGGAAATAAATCCGACAATATTAAGAAATTTGAAACGACAAGGGTTCCAAAAATGAGATGAATTTATTTATCAACGCTTAAACGTTTCGGTTTCATTAAACCTTCATCAGGATGTATTAAGGGGTGAAGAAATTGATGGATGTTTTAAGGATGACAGGAGATAAAAAATCATTATAAAATATTTTTGTGCAACTGTATTTGTTCAGCGTTATATTTTTGAAAGACGAGTCGCGATCCGCACACGCGAAGATGTCATGACGCGTGACATAACTCGAAGAAATGCATTCAACAAAAGACAAGAAAAAGTATTAATGGACTGATTTTATGAGAACAAAGGGAACAAAGTGGGAATGATAACTGAATAATTAAATAAAGCCTGGTATTTTGTAGTTATTTAAAACTATTTTAGCTAGAAAGGGTGATATGTTAAAAAATCCATGTCCATCAATTTCTTCACCCTTTAATACGTCCTGATGAAGGTTTAACAAAACCGAAACGTTTAAGAGTCGATAAATAAATTAATCTCATTTTTGGAACACTTGTTTTTTCAAATCTCTTTATATATATATATATATATATATATATATATATATATATATATATTATTTTATTCTTTACAGGAAATGAGTATCCAGCTGTGGTAGAATTTGCTCCTTTTCAGAAAGTTCCCAAGAAGAAGATGAGAAAAGCAGACACAAAGAAGGGGACTATTGAGCAAGGTGAGCTTTTTAACTATTTCAGTTGCATTTATTTTTATTATTTTTTAATTCTTTTTATATCTTACATTTTCTAATTGTCCCAATTGAAAATCTTTTTTTGGTATCAAACAATTACTGTATAATTTCACTGGGAAAGAATTTAGTTCATAACAAAAAAAAGTATTTAGCCTTTTTTATTTTTTATCGATAAACCAACTACTTGAGTTAACAGTGTCTGCGGCGGATAAAAATACCGACATAATCTGCATACAAGAGCATAGATTTGATCATAGTGAATTAGAAATGAAATATCACAAAACAGGTAATGGATGGACGCTGGGATAAACCAATAAATTTTACACACACACACACACACACACACATACACATACACACACTTTCTCGTCACATACTTAAAATTAAAACAAATAAACATACACACTCACACGTGCTCACTTACACACACGGTCATACAGACACCCAACGAAAATGATTAATCTACTCACATTTCCATACACGCTCTCTCTCTCTCTCTCACACACAACATAGGAGAATGTTCAATGTCATCTTTCAAAACCGTTTATCCCAGCATTTCATAAATTTCAAACAATTCTAAAAGCGCTAATTTTCCATTCAAAACATTTTTAAACAAACTGATCAACAAAAGACAATCACTGTCTCCTTATTATTCTGTGATAAATTTTACTTTTCCTTAAATCAACAAAAGCTCTGAAGAAGATCTACTAAACAGATTGAAACACTGCAGCATAGGCTGAATAAATATCACTCATTTTATTTGAACCTGTGTTTTTTCAAATTTTTCACTATATTACATACCGTTGGAATCACTTCCCTTTTTCTCTTCACACACACACACACACACACATATATAGTGTTTCATAAAAATTCAACAATAAAGATAAGAGGTTAGAATCTACACACTCACTAATGTTATGCTAAATATTAGTCATGAGGTGGGGGTGTACTAGCTATGACACTAAACTGCATCTGATAGTGAGGCTCCAGTTTTATAGATCTGACGAGTGTAAAGTCCCCTTTCTGTGCCATTACTCTCAGTTCCACTCTGGCCTGTTAGGGTCCCAGCAATGGGTCAAATAGATCTGTTAAAAAGAATATTCCTGTTTTTAGGACCATGTGCAAAAACAGATTTTAAAAAAAGTTCTTACAGAATAACTTCACAAAAATGTAACTATGAACGTGATTGGCTATACCCAATGGTACACACCTAACTCCATAGATAATTTTGTGACAGAGAACGAAAAAGAGCAAGACTTTGTCTTGCCTGCTGGGATCGAACCCGCGTCCTCCCGCATGGAAAAACAAATGCGATTTAGGCACTGGATGGACGCGAGGTGCAATTCAGGTGCCCGGATGTTGGCCCCTACACGCGTCCATCCGAATGCACGTGAATTGTGCGTTGCACAGACGCGAGGTTCGACTGATGTGCCCGGATGTTTGAGTAATATGCCGATAAATAACCAAAGCGAACAGGGTGACAAGCAGAGAAGCTTTCGGCTTACGTGAGACGGCAGTCAGAAAATATTATTTTGACGATGGCGACGGATTTTCAGCTGCTGGTCGAAGACTGTGTTGACCAAAAGAAAGTTTGGCCTGCGAGAAGACAGTGAACTCGCTTCTTTTTGGTCCTCCCCTCAGCAGGAACTTGTTATCTATTTTCCCCTCTTCTATAAATTTATATTTAGTATTTTGCTGCATTTCCACAGTCAGCCGTGTCTTTAGAATACACCAACTGTACCTTTGCAGAGGGGTAACCCCCCCCCCCTCTATCAGTGTTGCAACTTAAAATGACTTATTTTACTCATTAATTGATGTAGACTATTTCTATTTTTGTGTTGTTTACATACTGAATCCTTTTGTATTATTTAGATTTTTCAGACAATGTTTACATAACATATATATATATATACAATGTTTCATCTATGTGCCCTCCATCCTTGTGTTTCTTGTCAAACTCTGGAACCTTCATGTTGAACTAAGGAGCCTTCACAGAACTTCGAACCGAACCCTTTATTTCATCCATTGGGGTAGATTGTTCTCATACTGATAACCATGACTGGGCACAAGTGTTAAGCTATGTTAATTAATAATTCTATTTGCCTATAGTCAGGATTGAACCCTGGTTGAAAAAATCTCAAGAAATCAGGCAAGGTCAGGTAGGCCTAAAAGTGTGGATTCTGAGGCTGTGCTCTAAGCCATAGAGGCAAATCTGGCAAGTAGCACTGAGAGAGTATCAGGCAAGCTCAGCATCTTTATTTAATCCATTGGGATAGATTGTTCTAATTTCATTAACCATGACCGGCTACAAGTGTTAGACTATGTTAAGTATTCTATTTTATTTTCGCCTGTAGTCAGGATTGAACCTGCAACCTACTGATGATTGTCAGAACTGTATTAACAGGGTACCCTTATATCCGTTGTGCAATTTGTCCAACTGGACAATCCAGAGGGAATCATCAGCTGAAATATGTAAATAATGATAAAAATGAGGACAACAAAAAAATCTAAATAATAAAAAAATCTAAAATAAAAAATCTAAATAATACAAAACATCTAAAAAAAATTTAAATAATACAAACCATCTAAAAAAAATTTAAATAATACAAACCATCTAAAAAAATTTAAATAATACAAACCATCTAAAAAAAATTTAAATAATACAAACCATCAAAAAATTAAATAATACAAACCATCTAAAAAATCTAAATAATTCAAACCATCTAAAAAAATCTAAATAATACAAACCATCATTTATGTTAAAAATTGTAACAAATACTGAATTTCTTTTTCCATAAAGAAATGCATACATTTGATTTTTTTTTTTCTGTAATTATTCTGAAATAAAATGTTTTGTTTGTCTTGCCTTTTCAGATAGTGAATATCAGAAATTTTTAGAGATTTTGAAGAACCCAGAAACTGAGCCAACTGTTCCTATTGAAACTTATTTGGAAGAATTAGAAAATAAGAAAAAGGAGCTTAAAGGTTTGCCTATTTTTTTCATTTTTATTTTTTATTTTTTTTGTCTTTCAAAATATAATTCTATAAATGTCAGTTCAAACTAGATTCTTCTTGGTGTCTAAAGGGCCAGGTTTGCTAAGTCAGTAGAGCGTTTGGCTAGAAACCACAAGGTTCCTAGTTCGATACTGGCCCTCGCCAACTCAGCGTATGAGTAGCACAGGGATCTGTGCGGTAAAGTGAGGAGCTGATGGTAGGTGTGATGCTCCACCTCAGATGCTAAAAATAATCTCCCTGGTCTCACGCTATTGAAAAGGGGATAGACTCCCTCGCTGTCTTGCTGATACCGACATTAGGCCGCCCGACAACTTTACTTACTTTTTACTATTTATATTTTGTTCACAATCAAATATTCTCAATCTGTTGAAATACTTCTCAAAATGTTATGAAATCTAAATCAATTTTCTGATTATTATTTTTTTTTTCAAATTAATATTTAATCAAGAAAAAATATTTGTTTGCCTTTTATAATTCACTAGAAGTGGCTACCCAGCATTGCCTGGGTAGAGGTGGGATAAAAAAATTAGTCAGGCAGTTCCATTATGACTAATCACGAGTTGGATCCTCACTGGATGCCCCATAAAAATCCCCATGTAAAAAAGACCTAGTGGGACGTCAGGAATTTTTTCCCCAGATAAAATCTTCATTATTTTTGCATAAAAAGCAAACTCTGGTGATAGTGAATGTGTATATATATATTTACTTAGTGTTATTTTTGTAGTTTCCTTCAGACATACAAACATACACACAACTGCCCTTTATATATGTATAGATATAGATAGATAGATTTAAATTTTTTGTATTCAAACTCTGAATATCCTGGAAACACTAATTTTACAGGCCGGTTTAGCTCAGTTAGTAGAGCGTTCGACTAGGAACCACAAGGTTCTAGGTTCGACAACGGCCCTTGCTAACTTAGCATATAAGTAGCACAAGGATCTGTGCGGTAAAGTGAGGAGTTGATGGTAGTTGTGGCGTTCCACTTCAGATTCTAAAAATAATCTCCTTGGTTTAGCGCTAATGAAAAGGGGATAGACTCCCTTGCTGTCTGGCTGATACAAACATTGGGACATCCTGCCAACTTTAATTTTTTACTTTTTACTTTAAAACCAGTCGGTAATTATTTTAATGACCAGGAATTTTTGTTTATGATTAGCAAAACAAACTGATTACCTATTTCTGACATCAGCCCTGTTAGCTGGGGCTGTAGAAGATGCTGACTGCACCTTTGCAGAGAGGTAAGACCCACCACTCCCGCAACTCCAATAGGGCCACATTTTGGCTGTGACTGATGATCCGTAAATCCTGGTTGCTGAGCAGTCTGTGATATGCAGCACTCTATTTTGGTCTTTACTTGGGCCAGACTGGCAGTGTCAGAGAAACTACCTCTGATCATTTGGCTAGTCACATCAAGCATTAGCAACTATATGAATGTCCTGACCGTATTACTCTTACAGCAAACCCTTATCCCTTTTTATCATATATCTGCTAGGAGGCAATGGCTGAGGGTCTCAGATATAACCCTAGATATGACATTAAACAACATCTAGTCCTGAGGTTCCAATTCTAGAGCTCTGGGAATTGTGACTTGAAAAGTAATATAGTTTCGATTACAGACAAACACACAATCTTCATTATAATAAGATATTGTTCTTGAAAGTGATTTCACTTTTATAAAGTTTAGCTTAATTTTTTTATTTTAATTTCTAGCGAACCATGGTGTTCCTAAAATGACAACCCCATTAATTGAATACATCCGAAGAAAGAAGGAAGAAAAAAAAGCCAATATCCAAGTAAGTAATTGTATCTTCTTTTTTTTTATTAATTTATGAATGAAGTCACTGTGCTTTATACAGGAAGTGATGGATAGATTGTGGCCATTTTGAATTATTGATTTTGTGTTATATGGTTGGCAGCCTTCCGTCTACGAGAGACGATGGAGTAGTGTCAAAGTTTGTTTTTGTTTTTTTTCCTCTTTGAACTACATAGCCTGGGCAGGTTCATATGGAGGATGAACTGTTGCCCATGCAGCAAATCCCCTCTCCACACTTCCACTGTGATCCAAAGGAAAGGTTTAGGTACCAATTCGGTTTGGCAATGGTAGTGTCGCAGGAGTTGATGGGTAGCACTGGATCTATGTGTTATATACCCCTTATAAATACAGCAGTTCTAGAGAGAGCTTAACTCCCCAGCTTGTGTTCTCTACTGAGACAGCGTTGTCTCCGCCAAATGGATGATGGACAAATACGACAAATTGTGGCCATTTTGAATTATTGATTTTTTGTTATATACCCCTTATAAATACAGCAGTTCTAGAGAGAGCTCAATTCCCCAGCTTGTGTTCTCTACTAAGACAGCATCGTCTCTGATGGCTGCATCATGTCCACCTAATGGATGATGTACGAATACCGAAGGATAGCCTTAATGCAGAACTTTCGTCTGGTAAGAGACAGATTGGTCACCCCCAGCTGCGTTTCAAGGATGTCTGCATGAACGATCTTAAGTGCTTTGACATTGCCCCTTCTAGCTGGGAAAATTTTGCTCAGGACCACCCTCGGTGGCGGCAGGCTCTTTGTAGAGGACTATTCATGTCTGAAGTCACCCTGGCACAACACCATGAAGCTTGGAAGTCCAGAAGAAAGCAGCAGCGACAAAGCGCCAGCACATCAACATCTTCAGGGACAGCCTTCACATGTGACATCTGTGGTCGAGAATGTTTTTCTAACATTAGACTTAGACTAACATTAGTCACAGGAGGCGCTGTAACTTGAGGGGCACAAAAACTATATTATAGTTTTCCAAGACTGAAATGCTAATGACCCCTTATAACACATCAGGTATATATGATGGACAAACAGACATACAGGCCATGCTTGACAATGATCACAGCCAGTCAATCAGGTCCATAGCCAGGGATATGCGAGTGTCTGGGTTTCTTATCAGGCAGGTAGTACATGAAGACACTCGATATTTCTCATACAAGATGAGAAAGGGTCAATTTTTATCAGAGGACAAAAGGAAAGACCTCGCTGCAAAGCTTTTGAACAAACTTGAACATCCATTACAACCAGTGGGACACATATATTTGCTTAGAATGAATCCCCGGGAAAACATTATGTACGAGGGTAAGTTAAAAAGTAATGCCATTTTCTTTATTTTTATAAAACTAAGGCTTACATTGAGACCCTAATGAGGCTCAGAGCAAGAATCCAACGAGTAACACCCAACTTACCAATGACAATGCTCGACCACACACAAGAATCAGGACAAGGGAGACAATCGCCTCATTTGAGTGAACAACTTTACCGGATCTTCCATACTCACCAGATTTAACGCCTTCAGACTATCATCTCTTCGGCCCATGAAAGAGGGTTTGAGAGGCAAACATTATTCCATGATGAGGAAGTGAAATCTGTAGTGAAGAAGTGGCTCAAAGAACAGTCAACAGAATTTTGAGGGGCAGGGATACATGCTCTCATTCGAAGGTGGAACATTGCTATTGAGAGAAACAGTGACTATGTGGAGAAGTAGGGATGTGATCCACAGAGGACCAGCTATATTTTTTGTGACGAGACTGAAAGGTAGCCCTATGAACAAGCGGATTCCCAGCCCCCACAAACAAAGTGTGTCAGGATATGTTTGGCCTGTGCGAGGGGGAAGAGTGTGGTGAGTGGCTACGGATACTCGAACTCGCTACCTCCTGTGTTTGGACGGCAAGTGAAATCTGACGACTGCTATTTGAAGTGAGAGTGGCGTATTCGGTTGGGAAAGGAATTGCATTTCATTCAGTTGGGAGAGACTTTCAAACGATTGATATTACCTTAAATTTTTGGACGCTTTCAAAAGATTTTGATGTATGATATATGTTCCTGTGTTGGTAATTATACCTGTCCTAAACAAAATGGCATTACTCTTTGACTCACCCTTGTAGAATAATCCAAATAGTATTCAGATTTTGTTTCCACAATTTTTCTCTGAGACCCTGTACCATTACTATCATTTGTTTATCTAGAGACAACGAGAGGACAGAAAAAAGAGAGAACACGAACGCAAAAAGGCTCGAGAGGAAGAAAAGCGAAGACGAAAGGAGAAAGAAAAGGAGAAACGAGAAGAGAAAAAACAGAAAGAAAAAGAGATGCTGCCTAAAAAAGATGACCAGCCAATTAAGGTGAGTAGAATTTTATTTCGCACCTGTATTCAATTTCTCCATCTCCTCTTCCCTCCCTTCCTCTTTTTTATCTATTCCATTTTCCAAGTAACCTTTATACTTCTAAAATCTATTTTTCTTTACTACTGATTGTTTGGGTCAGCTGCTCTATCTCCTTCATCCTTTCTGTCTATCTGTCTCTGGCTGTTTATTTGACATCACAGCATTAAATCTTATGACCAATTAAAATCAATACCTGTTATGGTTTTAATAAATAATCATTTTCCAAAACTTAAACTTACTTAATCAAAATTGAAATATTAATTAAAAATCGGTTGTGTATGAAGAGCTCTTGATATTTTGTTGAATTTAGCCAACTTTTATTCTTAGACCGTTATTCTAAGAGCTCTTATCTGATTTGGAATAATTGTTCCATACAGTGAGCAGTTGGTCCCTTCAGGTTAGTTGAGAATTCAAGATAGTTTTTTTTCTTTTTAAGAACTTCTATTGCAATATACAAAGTGATTTCTTTTTCACTGCAACTTCATTCTAAATGATATTCATTAAATGCCAAATAATTACTCTTTTGTGAGATTCAGACATCTGATTAGAGTAACATTTAGTTTTCAAGTTGTTTTTTAAAACTAAAAATAAAAAATTGATATCTTAAAAAGATGACTTTGATTATTATTGTCCAGACTAACAGCACAGTAAGGGTATCATAAAGCTGAACATTTTTAGATTTTATTTTTCCAATACATGTATCATTGTAGAACAAAAATGATACATTACTCTTACCAGGCTTTTAATCTGCACTGTTATCTTGAATACCTTTCATTAGATCATCACTTAATATCTAAATAAACTCATTTATTTATTAGTTTATTTTAAACTATTTCAAACTCTGCTCTAAGTTAAGATTTGACTTGATCCCACTGCTACTCTCTGGAGATTGATCGAGACTGAATTTACGCTATCTCAAAAAAAATTAAATCTAAATCTATAAAATGGGTTGGCTTGATAAAAATAACTTTATAATAATAAATAAGTAAAAGGGATTTTTTTTTTCATCATACAATATGTACTAAATCCTATGTGCAATACCCTGCCCTCATCAACCATTAACTCAGTGTGATAACACACTTTCAGCGGCTAAAAGCAGGACTGCCACACCTAGTGCCACCAAGCAGCCTTTTGGCCACCGGACAGGATATCAAAAAAATAAATAAAAAATATAATAGATAAATAAGTAAATAACGTCCGTTCATCTTAGCAGTTTCTAGATGAATGTATTTTGTGATTTTCTTAACGCGTTTACTTTCGCCCGTTGATGACATTGGGCACTTGTATTAACCGTTATTAATTGTCCTTGATAGTTAATAACGGTTAATAATAAAAAACTAAAAAAAACTGAATCTAACAAAAATCTGAATCTATAAAATTATGTGGCTTTATAAAATAACTTTATAACAGTAAATAAGTAAAGGGAAATAATCCATAATCAACATTTAATAGTTATCTCCCTTGAGAAATTATAAAGGTGAACTTAGCATAAATATTACAAATTGAATTGGAACTTGTTTTATTCTCTTCGAAAAAAAACGTTATAGCTTGATTAAAAGAACCTTATAGCATTACTCTATGAATTTATGTAACTATCAAACTGACCATAATATATTTTCTATAGCTTCTTAAAGTGTCCATAAACACCAGGGATTCTCAAACATAAGTTCGTAGACCCCTACAAAAATTTGATTAACCTATCATGGACCCTCTCCTTATATACCCAATCCACCTTACAACTGTTTTGTTGCAACTAATTTTTTAATTAATGAATTCTGCACAAAAGTTCATGTAAAACTGTTAAGTTTTAAATAACATTAAAATAAACAGTAAAGTATGCATAACATAAAAAGAGCAAATATTTAATACTAACTTAATAACTTAACAAGGAAGCACATTTTCTAATGTGATGGGTGAAGCTGATGACTTTTGATAAGTTCATGAATATTGGGCTTAAACTTTTGAAAATATATCAACATGAGCATGTTCTCCAGGGTTCATGTGGAATTAATTTCTTCTAATTACTAAGAAGGCTTAGTAGTTTCCATAGACCCCCGAATACTTACAGACACTCTGAGTTGTATAGACCCAAGGGAGTTTATGTAGACCACTTTAAGAAACCCTGATATACACCCTTGGGGGTGAATAAAATCATAGGGGGCAACAAGGTGCAAATTTGCTAGTTTTTATTTATAAATCCCCTTATAATTGTTGAACAAAAATTGTTGGATTATGTAAACTATTTGCTAGATATCATACACTTAGCAGAATGCCTGATTAGGTGTGACCATGACATGCAGCACTCTACTTTGGCTGTAGACAGGCAGTCGGAGAGGCCCCTTCCGATCAATTGGCTGGTCACGTCAAGCCCTGATACCTTATGATGGTCCCAACCCTATTGTCTTTATGGCAAGTCCCAACCCTTTTTAATATATGTGCTACAAATCGGTGTTTGAGGGTCTTTATGTCCTGGGTATGATATTAAACTCTCTGGTGGTGAGGTTCCAGTTTTGTAGCTCTGGGGAATGTGGGGTACCCTTTCATCACTCCCAGGTCCACTCTGTCCCAGAGTTCATCTTTTAGGGTCCCATCTATGGGTTAAATAGAGAAAAATGAATTTAAAGAAAATGTGTTTTAAAAAACAATTGTGTACCCATCACAAATGAGTAAAAAAAACATTTTTGGCATAAAATAACCCAACAAGGGTTTACATTCCGTAAAACCCAACCAACCTGATTAGGTGTTGATACCCATTAGTAATATGTTATTCACATGTTGAAGTGGAAAGTGCAAATTTAGACACTTTTCGAAAAAAAATAATTTATTGAAATAATTTTCAATCTTAAAGCAAAATCTATGAACACATTTGAAGATTTGTATGAATAGAAATAAACTGTAGCAAAATATCCCAAACTTTGCGCTACTTAAGAGCCCAAATTTTTGTAAATGGCGGTATCTGTGTTTAGCCATGTGTATTATTTAATAAGCAAGCATAGAACGTAGTGATTTGCTGCTCAATCTTTGCAAATTAATACTTGTGGTCTCCTCAGTTCTCACCAAACCCATTAAAAATAATTCAAGAATTAAAGATGTGTTTGCATTTGTAATGTACTGATTGTTTTCTCATGTAAATTGTATTAAACACTGGTAAATTATGTTTTGTTGGAGCTGCATGGCATAATTGTTAGTCATATCTTAGATGAAACTGTTTGCATTTTATATAGCGCTAATACCATTGGGAGAGGTATTAATCCAACTATGCTCCTTCCATCTAGGGCAGACTGGACTCTTCAAACTTGGTAAGGCAATCTGTCTAGAAGAAGGAAAACTCTGTATTCGACCCGAGTTCAAATTCTAGATGAAACTGTTTGCATTTCACATAGCACTAATCATTGGGAAAGGTATGAATCCAACTATACTCCTTCCAGCTATGGGTAAATAGCGATTGCAACTGTGAGGAGTTTTAGTTTTAGTCGGTTCTAGCTAAACCACAGATTGATAAATACATAGTTAGTTAGGCTCCCATTCATGGTTATGGTTCTGTGGTTAAAAAGATTAATAAAACGTGAATTCACAGAAGAATTGTTTTAGGTTGTTAATTAAGAACAAACCAACAATGCAGAGCATCTTAAGAGCAGCCAACCAAAAAGTAAATAGGACAGACTGGGCTCTTCAAACTTGGTAAGGCAACCTGTCTAGGAGAAGGAAAACTCTGTATTCGACCCGAGTTCAAATTCTAGATGAAACTGTTTGCATTTCACATAGCACTAATACCATTGGGAAAGGTATGGATCCAACTATACTCCTTCCAGCTATGGGTAAATAGTAGGACAGACTGGGCTCTTCAAACTTGGTAAGGCAACCTGTTTAGGAAAAGGAAAACTCTGAATTCAAACCTGTTAAATTCCACTTAAGAATGTGGAGGGGTTGGTAGATATATAAATTATGTTTTGTAATTTAAGGGTTTGGTTGGGTTTCATCGTTTAATTGCACATCAACCTTTGTGGGTTATTTAAAGGTTTTGTCACTGACATGTCACAGAGAGTGTGCTGCCCAGCAAAGACCTCCATTGGCCAGCTCTGTGCGGATACTAGATCCTGCACATAGAATATCCTGAGTGCAATGAATGATAGACAGTTGGCAAGAGATTGTCATGTACATCCATGTTACTAGCGTGACATGATGATGATGATCATAACAAAGTATATTAACACTACGGCACAATGACTCCCTCTTGTCCGCCCTGTCAGTGGGGCATTAGAATGCACCTCTGCAGAGGGGTAAGACTCCCCCAATGGGGCCACCTGTTGGCCGTGGATGGCGCCCCGTGATGCTTAAGGATAGAGCCCAGGTGGATGAGCAGTTCATGACATGCAATACTCCACTTTGGCCCTATCTTGGGCTAGACGGGCAGTCAGAGAGGCCCCCTCCGATCAATCAGCTGGTCACGTCAAGCCCTAGCACCTATATGATTTTCCCAACCCTATTGCCTTTATGGCAAGCCCCAACCCCTTTTTATCATATGGGTGCTAGAAGGCGGTGGCTGCGGGTCTACATGTCCTGGGAATGACGTTAAACTCTATCTGATGGTGAGGTTCCAGTTTTGGAGGTTTGGGGAATGTGGAGCACCCCTTCATCACCATTGCTCCCTGGTCCACTCTGACCCGGAGTTGTAGTACCTGTTAGGGTCCCATCTATGTGTTAAATAGAAAAATGTATTTATAAAAAAATTGTATTATCCATTAAGAATTGATTTATTTCTAAACTTTATCAGCATTAAATGAACCATTGAGGTTGATATGCCGTAAAACAAAACAAACCAAACCAAAAAAAAAACTCAATCTTGTAATTTGATATTTGATTTATGTATTTGATGATGAATGGAAATAAAGTTTAGTTACAAGGGGTGGATCAAGTGAAAAGTTTGAGAAGCCCGAGTCTATAGTTTTAAGAAATGTAATTAGCATTCAAAGAATTCCTTGGACTATTAAATTATTTGCTTTTGATGTTCTCAAAATTATCTTTCTTTGGTAATCTGAACATTCGCTACATAAATGAGAGTAACCTCCCTTGTTTATTTCATTTTGAGGAAGCAATATGTTTTGGTCGACCATTTTCATTTCACTGTAAATCTACATTGAAAATACCCTAAAATGTGTTCTTAATTGTGCTTGCGCATTATTGGAAATTAACTTAATTGTTATTAAGAACACATTTTATGATATTTTCATGTTAAAACATGCAGTTCTATTAATTCAAACAAATTTGTATTTTCAGTGTAGATTTGAAATGAAAATGACCGACCAAAACATATGGCTTCCTCAAAGTGAAATAAACAAGGGGAGTTTACTCTCATTTATGTAGCTAATGTTCAGATTACCTGTATTTGTTGTGTGTGTTGTGTGTGTGTGTACATGTCCAGAGGGAACTACAAAAATAAAACAATTAATGACAAAGTAAATATATATACACATTAAATATCACTAGTTCTTGCTTTTTGTGCAAAAAAAAAATGAAGGTTTTTATTTATATTCGAAGATACTTAGAAATTAGGATTTGAATAGTAAGAAAAGGGGAAGTCATTAGTTGCGTTCGTGATTAAAACATAAATCGATTATGGGAGAAATGTGAGGAGGTTAATCCGACAATATGTGGAGAAAGGTAGACAAACATGGGATGTTATGGAAACTGGATGTTTATTGTCGACGATGCAACTATCCAAGTCCTGAAGATGGTCTAATAGACCGAAACATTGCATCGTTGACAATAAACATCCAGTTTCCATAACATCCGTGTTTGTCTACCTTTCTCCACATAAATCAATTATGTAAGACTAAAAGAATCAATGGATCTGCGAGACTAACTTTTTATTATACCCCTCTACCCAGGCAACACCGGGTCGCTGATTCTAGTATAAAATAAATAACAAAGCCTATTCCATTATCTTTGACGGTAATCCCAAATTTAAGGTCTCCAGCGTGTTGGGGACACAAGGAAACTGTTTGTAAGGTTATTTGCAACATTGTTGTGTTTGTTGTGCATGCACCTGCTCCTACACACATCACTGCTATGCTCAGTCTTGGCAGTTGTTTCTGATGGAGCTCCCAATTGACATTACCACCAAGTGTGAAGTTTGCGCAGTTATTCAGTTTTTTGAACGTAAAAGGCAAATTGAAATTCATGGTCAATTAACAGAAGTGTATGGCAAGTATTTTCGCTCCAATCAGAAAGACTTACTTCAATACAAATAATATGAGGGATCTGTTTGAGAATACTAACATGGTTGACATTTTATCCTTCTTGAGAGAAATAAGAATATATCGAGAATTATGAATCAGATGTAAGATATATTCACAAAATACATCTACAAAAATACACCTGGAAAAGAAACTTGAGTACCAACTTTTATCTCACACTAACAGTTTTTGGAATTAAATAACCCACAGGGTTATTATACCATTAAACAAACCAAACTGAAACTAAACCAAACCAAATGAAGTTAATGAAAATTATTTATACCAATTTAAAGATATTATGAACTTGAAATATAAAAGCCTTTATCAAAATGACTTGATTCGGCATTAAATGACCGAAAAGGGTTGATATGCCATAAAAATCAAACCAAACCGTAATATTAGTATCACTTATGAATGTGTATAAGTTGTATATATAAGGGTTCTGAAGTAAACAGATAAGAGTCTTGAGTCAACAACCATTGGAATCGAACCAGAATAAGAGTGACACTTTGTTAGAGTATATATAATGTTGGAGGTGCATGTTTTAACATGAAAATATCATAAAATGTGTTCTTAATAACAATTAAGTTCATTTCGAATAATGCGCAAACGCTATTTAGAACACATTTTATTATATTTTTGTGTTAAAACCTGCAGTTGTATTGATTCAAACAAATTCGTATTTTCAGTGTAGATTTATGGTGAAATGAAAATGGTTGACCAAAACATAAGGCTTCCTCAAAGTGCAACAAACAAAAGGAGGTTACTCTCATTTATGTAGCTAATGATCAGATTACCCCCAAAAAATTCTGTTTGATTGCATTTTTGCTTAACATTACGAAGAAAGAGACCAGAACAAAATATCTTTCCTTACAGGCATGCATATTACATCTGATAATGTACCAGTCAAAATGTGTTACCTACAAAAACAACAGTAGTGTTTAATAGTCTTATTTAATTGTTTTATTCTCTAAGTTAGAACATTTTAACACTATTATATTAACAAAAATGTATGTAGGAAGCGTGGTGTTATGGTTAAAGTCATGGGAAATGGACTTGTCGCCCGAGTTCAAATCCTGGATGTGGTAATTGCATTTTCACTTGCGCTAATACTTTGGGAAAGGTATGAATCCTACTCTCCTTCCAGCTATGGGTAAATAGTAGGGCAGACTGGGCTCTTTAACCTTGGCTAGGTAACCAGTCTAGAAGAAGGAAAACTTTGAATTTAAACCTGTTAAACTTCACCTAAGAAATTGACCTTGTGTCACATCCTGCTCGTGCGGAGGGGTTTGGTAGATATATATTATGCTAACAAAAATCTTCCTAGAATGGACATTTGTATTGTGTTACAAAAGACACAAAATTCAAATCAATTTAATATAGATTATCATCAACTTTATAAAAAATGATGATCATTGTTTGATATTGATAAAGTCAAATCATTTATAAGAAAGCAACATTGATTATCCTTTTCTCATTGAATGAATTCTCATGAAAGCTGTTATGAGAAAACTTAGAGACTGACATGTTTCTTTTGCATTTGAACTGCTGCAAAAGAATATACAGTAATACCATGACTTACAAGTGTCCTAACTTACAAATTTTGTTGCAGAATTGATGGGTTCTCTGTTAATTATACAAGATTAGTGTAGAAAATATTATTTGAATTCAGGCTTAAAGATGGAGATTTGATTGACAAGTCGTAAACCTAGCTCTGACCTGTTTGCGATTGCAACTGTGAGGAGTTTTAGTCAGTTCTAGCTAAACCACAGATTGATAAATACATAGTTAGTTAGGCTCCCATTCATGGTTATGGTTTGGTGGTTAAAAAGATTAATAAAACGTGAATTCACAGAAGAAAAGTTTTAGGTTGTTAATTAAGAACAAACCAACAACGCAGAGCATCTTAAGAGCAGCCAACCAGAAAGTTAAGAAGAAACAGGATTGACCGTCAGCAAGATAGCAACTCCAGACAACAGTAGAAGTAAGACAACTTACGTTGACTACAAGACAAGACAGCTAAAGATAAAGATTAACATAAGTATGGGTATACAACCACAGGTATACCCAGAAATATATTTTATATGTAAAAAGATGGTATACAACAGTTGTCACTCGGTCCATTTTTTTGTTTGGGTTGAGCACTGAAATTTGATGTACAACCAAGTTTCCGATATGTTTTTGTTGATAAGTTCGCTAAAAATATTTCAGTTTCCAAATTTATTATGCCAAAGAAAAAATGGACACATGGCGCAACAGATATAAGTGTTTAGTTAATACAGTTCTAAGTGACAATCATTTCTAGGTTGCTGGTTCAATCGTGGCCAAGGGCAATAATATAGAATACTTAACTCTTGTACCCAATCATGGTTAACGGAATGAGAACATGTGGATTGATTTAAGGGCTTGCTTCAAAGTTCCATGAAGGCTCCTGATTATAACAAGAAGGTTCCAGAGTTCAACATATGGCCCCCGGTTGAGAACCACTGCTTAAACACGACCTTCCTCAAATTTTAAAGCTCCACTTTAAAACTTGATATCTCAATACTTTCTCACAAAGAGTAATCTTAAAATAGTCATGAAAAGGTTAAACCTTTTTCATTTCTTTATAATTTGTATGCATTAATTTTTCTTACTTAACTTTTATTATTAACTTATTACTAAGTCATTAAATAAAAGTTTAAACTTTAGATTTCCTTGTAAACCTGCTCAGAATTTATTGAGTGCGACTTTATTAGTAGATAAATTTCAATGTGGCCTTTAAAAATAAACAAAGATTTCCAATCCTTATTTTAGCGTAAAAAATCAACTCTAATTTTACAAAGTTTTTCTTATTACCCCATTTTCAGATAAAGTGGCATTAGGTCAATGTCGTAATTGTTTAGAACTTTACCATCAGATTGTCTCCTTCTCCTTCCTGTAAAATAATTTTCTATTTTATTAAAAAGATTTATTTCTGCTTGTTGGGTGGGGTCCTTTGTCTCTCTCCAACCCAATTTAAAAAAAGAGGGATGCATTCCACAGTCTCTTGTTCACTTCCCTCTGCATGGACATCTTGGAAATCGGGACACTTTTTCTCAGTTCCAGATAAATAGACTCACAAATTGGGATATCACAGTGTGCAGAAAAGGACTTTATGGACATTTTCAGAGTAGACACACTGGCGCTTCTGCTCACAAGGAAATTCAGGTATACTATTATTCAGAGTAAACAGTCTTTAAAAAAAAAAAAAAAAAATGGTTAGTGTCTTGAGATGTAGAGAAACCACAAGGTGTAGATTGTTTTTATTTTTCTTCTTTTTATTTTTGACTCTGCACATTCAGTTGATAAAGAAGAATTGGAATAAGAATGATTTTTTAAGTTGAGAAACTAGATTTTGAAAACCAAACGTCATTTAATCAGCTTCCTTGCAATGTTGCTCCTCTTTATCGTTATACCAAGCCTGCTGCTTCTGCCATTTTTTTTTTTAAATCTAGCACAAATAATTAATATTATTATTATTTCTAGCTTAGGACGCATGCTGTGAATGTAGAGTACGTTTTAGTTCTTTTTATTTTTTGGTTATGGAGCACAAAGTGCATGCAGCAGAGCTCTTTAATCTAATGTGCTTTTTTATTTTGAAATTGTCTTGCACAAGAAATTGGTTCCAGTCCATCTGGCTAAACCAAATTTTTATCAGTGAATGCCTATTGCTGTTTACAATGTCTCTGCAAATATAGTTTTTATTATAAATTTGTATTCACGAGGGTGAGTCAAAAAAGTAATGCCATTTTGTTTAGGTCAAGTATAATTACCATTCTGTTGACAATTCTTTGAGCCACTTCTTCCCTACAGATTTCACTTCCTCGGCCCCATAAAAGAGGCTTTGAGAAGCAAACATTATTTCAATGACGAAGAAGTGAAATCTGTAGTGAAGAAGTGGCTCAAAGAACAGTCAACAGGATTTTATGGACAGGGATACATGCTCTCATTCGAAGGTGGAACATTGCTATTGAGAGAAACGGTGACTATGTGGAGAAGTAGGGATGTGATCCACAGTGATGTTCGTAATTATACCTGTCCTAAACAAAATGGCATTACTTTTCGATTCACCCTCGTAACAGATCCAAAATGGGGTGATGGACAGAATAGGTTTTGACTAGAATTGTAATATTTAAACTCTAAAAAAGTTAGGATTTTTGTTTTGCTTAATTTTAAGCGATGCATCAATTTAAGAAAAAAAAAAATTTTTAATGTGTATATTGATTTCATTGTTTTATTGAAATAGTTGAGCAGGAGTATCCTAATTTGTAGTTGATATCAAATTTAGGAATGGCAAGGTTACTGGTTCAATACCAGCCCTCACCAACTCAGTGTATGAGTAGCATGGGGATCTGTGCGGTAAAGTGAGGAGCTGATGGTAAGTGTGGAGCTCCACCTCAGATGCAAAAACAATCTCCTTGGTCTAGCTCTAGTTGATACTGCCATTAGGGTGAAGCAAATTTTGGAAGCTGATTTTGTGCAATTATATTTGCTTAGTCATGGGAAAAGTAACAGAGCTGTGGAGTTGGAGTCAGAAACAATTAAGGGGTCACTGGAGTCAGTCATTATAGTTTTACAGACTCCAGTTGAATTTATACTTTATATATATATCCCTAGTTTAATCTGTAAAGTTATATAGTGCACACTCCTTATAAATAGCTTATGATAAATTATGGTTTTATATTTATTTGAAGGCCATCATTACTTAATTATATAAAGAGGAGTCTGAGTTGGAGGTGCCAATGGTTTTATGTTGGAACTCCACAGCCGTGATATTTTTCATTGAATGTTTTATTTCTTAACTCTTAACGTCCTATACCGCCTCATTCTGCCTGCTGAAAGTCACATTTGTTTCCCTAACCAACCCCAACTGATAGCCTTTGTTTAAATGTAATATATAACATATTTAGCAGTCTTTGATTTAAGGGAAATAACTGGTAACTTTAAATGAAAAGGCCATTTTTAGCCATTTTTTGATAAATCTTTATAGGAATGGGGCTCTGGACTTAAAAAATTCTCAACAGGATGTTAAGAGTTAAAACTAATAATAGGATATGAAGAAGTAGATAATGTACATTGCACATAAGGAAATCAAGTGCTAGTTGATAGCTTTAAACGATTTCAAACCATACCTTGTCATTTTCATTAAGATTTCTTTTAGTCAAATACATTTATTAAAATAACTGTACTGGCCATCTCTCTCTCTCTCTTCTCTCTCTCTCTTTTCAACATTGGGTACATTTCAAAATAAAATTCATTGCAATTAAATATAGTCTGTTATAAATTACTACATATTTTTAGGGGAATAATTTAATAGTTTTCTATTTTGTTTTTGTGTTTTGCCAAACATTCTGAATGCTTTTGCCAACAATGTTAGAATGCATATTGTCCTAAAGTTTCTTGATCTGATTCAATCTGTTATTATTTTTATTTTTCGTACTTTGTCCTCATCTTTATTTTGAAATATAAAAACCCAATATTTTGGCTGTTATACCCCTCCAGCCTTCTTTCAAGTATCCTTTGTCTATCCAAACATAGCAATAATTCAACATGGGAAATCATTTTGAATAGTTTTGACAGTTGAGCAAACAAAGGAGTGAAGAATTTATGAATATCTTATTTAATAATGACGTTATTGTTTTTGCACGTCAATCAATCAGAGAAAGCATCACGATCATTTAAAAAAGAAAAAAAAATTATATTTTTATATATTATATTATATTATATTATATTATTGAGTTTGTTTTTTTTTGCGTGAGGGTGAGTCAAAAAGTAATTCAATTTTCTTTATTTCATGTAAAGTTAGTTTTATAAAACTAAGGCCTTCATTGAGACCCTAATGAGGCTCAGGGGCAAGAATCTGACGAGTAAGACCCAACTTGCCAATCGACAATGTCCTCCTTCTGCATGATAATGCTCGACCGCACACAAGCAGCAGGACAAGGGAGAAAAAATCACCTCATTCAGGTGGATAACTTTACCGCATCCTCCATACTCACCAGATTTAGCACCTTCAAACTATCATCTCTTTGCTCCCATGAAAGAGGGTTTGAGAGGCAAACATTATTCCAGTTACGAGGAAGTGAAATCTTGTAGTGAAGAGGTGGCTTAAAGAACAGTCAACAGAATTTTACGGGCAGGATACATGCTCTCATTTGAAGGTGAAAATATTGCTATTGAGAGAGACGGTGATTATGTGAAGAAGTAGGGATGTGATCCACAGAGGACCAGCTTCATTTTGATGTATGATACATGTTCCTGTGTTGGTAATTATACCTGTCCTAAACAAAATGGCATTACTTTTCACTCACCCATGTATAATTCAAAGTTTAAAGTCCAATGCATCAGTTATTCTTCAATATTTTAATTTTTTTAAAGTATTTTACTTTAAAACAATTTAATCTAGCCTTTTCAATTATTGGTTCCCATATTGTATTCATCTCTATACTCTGTTTACTCCAGAAGTCACTATATTTCACAATGAAGATGAGGACAACTATTAGAAAAATCAAAAAAGGCTAATTTAGTCAATGAAAGGGAGTGAGTCTTTCCCCTTGCCTTCACCTGTTTTCCAGTTACACTTGCCTATAATTGAAAGTGACAGTGACACTTTTTCCTTTTTTATTTGAACTCGGTCTGTAATATTCTTTTTTCTTTTCTTTCTAACAAAAATGTTTTTATAGATATGTATTCATTTGCTTTTAGTTGATAATAAAGAAATTAATGATAGCAATCTTGTTCGTTAATGTAGTGTAAGGATTTAAAGACTTAGTTGTCAAGTGTGGCCCTCGTGACAGACATGTGTAATCCATTCAGCAGGGGGGGGGGGGCTACTTAGTTTGACATGCTTTCTGATCCAGGACACGGAAATAATCAGACTCAATGCTACTCCAACCATAATTAAACATCCACCATATCTGACTGTCCTGTAAGCTGGGACTGTAGAATACATCGACTGCACCTCTGCAGAGGGTAAGACCTCCAAACACACTAATGGGGCACCTGTTGACTTTGGGTAGTGACCCATGATGCTTAAGGATGGAATTCAGGTGGCTGAGCAGTCCATGACAATGAAACACACCACTTTGGACCTTACTTGGGCTAGACAGGCAGTCGGAGAGAGCTGATCATATCAAGCCTAGCAACTATATGATTGTCCTGACTGTATTGCTTTTATGGCAAACCACCAACCCTTTTTATCATATATGTGCTAGAAGATGGTTGCAAGGCTCTTAGTGTCATGGGTATGACGTTAAACTGCATCTAGTGGTGAGATTTCAATTCTGGAACTTTGGGGTGTGTGTAATATTCCCTTCATTGACATTGCTCTCAGGTCCACTCTGACATGCAGTGGTAGTACGTGTTAGGGTCATAACAATGGATTAAATAGATCAAATAATGAATTTTTTAAAAATGTTTTTAAAAAATGCATTTAAAAAAATTGCATACCCAAATGAATAAAAGAAAAATGTCTTTGGCATAAAATAACCCAGGGTTGATATGCCGTAAAACCCAACCAACCATTTATTTCTACTAAATTGAAATAAAAAAAATAAAGGAAATAAGAAAAAATAGCTGTATATTTACTGTGAAATTTTAAAGTCTTCAGAAATATCATTAAATGTTTAACTTGTGAGGTACAATCTGTGAAGTTTTTTTTGTTTTTTTTGTTTTTTTTCCTAATCAAAGATCCAGTGATGCTGATAGCTTTTTGATTTAGTGTGTCCTGAGACGCACATATTTGCTTTGAATGTGTCCCCAGGAAAATTTATGGGTCCCAACTAAAACCACCTTATTCCTACCTTGTAACCTATCCTGTGTAATTTGTTTCTAAGAAATTATTGTGTAGTATTTACAGTTAGCTTGAAATGGTCAAGGGAGAAAATAGAAAAACACTGGGACACATGGATATGATTTTACTGCGTCCTTTTATATTTTTATGCGTCAGGGATGCAGGACGTTTACCCATCAGCATCTCTGAAAGATCGTATGGGAAGTCCTGGTGGTTAACATGCTTGACTGTAACATTGTAACAAGTGAGTTCAAACCCCAGTCGTGCTATTACATTCACTTTCAGACTAATACTCTTGGGAAAGGTATGGGTTAAATAGTACCATTACAGTTATTCTATAAGAATGTCTTTGGCATTAAATAACCCACAAAGGTTAATAATGCCATTAAACAAAGAAACTTAAACCAAACCAAAAATTGAAATTTTAAATCCTTTAATTACTCTCTTTAGTTGTAAGTTAAGTCGCAGAGTGGCCTATTGTCACTAGACCAAGAAGATTGTTGTTGCATCTAAATTGCAGCGTCACACCTACCGTCAGCTCTTCACTTTACCGCACAGATCAGATTTCCCAAGCTGTGCTACCCACCTACTAAGTTGGCCAGTATTGATCCTGTAACCTTGCGATTTCTAGGCAAATGCTCTACTCTGTTTTGGTTATAATCTGTTCATGTATTGAGTCCTAAACGTTCTGCTTTTACGTCTTTATGTTCACGTTTGCTTTATCATTTTTCTTTTTCCTTCCAATTTGATTTTCATTTGTTTCTGTTCTGTTTCATTTCCAAGTCAAATCACCCAGAAAAAAGTAAAATTGTCACCCACCTCCTTGAATTTTTCTGAAATTTTGCACATGTGTGGACTGTGTTAAAGTTAGACATTTTCCAAAAAATTGGGGGAGTTATGTTGGTTCTGAGCAAAAACTAAACTATGTTTTTGGTACAAATAATGTTAAATAGATATGAAACAATAATAGAAAAAATATTTGTCATAGATGCAGTGCCACATTGGGATATTGATCTTGCTATGAAAAAATCAACTTAAAATTGGTTAGCTTTCAGACTTTTCTGCTTTTTTTTTTTTATAAACCAATTTTTAGGAGTAGGGAAGCACTAGAACTCATTTTACAGACAAAAATAGATTACAAAAAGTCGCCATTTTTCGCGAGCCCCCTCAAATTTGGAGAGCTAAAAATCAACATAACTCTGCCAATTTTCTTGAATTGAAAACTCAAATTTTGGGGATTGACTAACCTCAACATAATCCACACCTGTACAGAATTTCAGAAAAATTGAAGGGGGTGGGTGACATGGCTTGGATGATTTTAATGGAATTACTCTTAACCCTTTATCTATCGCTACATGGTTGACAAGTTAGTATCATATCGCTTATCATTTACTACTGAATAGAAATGTATTCATTCAATCAATTTCCCTGTTCTTTTTTACTCTAAATCAGGCATGTCAAACATGAGGGTCGTATGCGACCCTCAGCAAGTACACTCTCATACAGCACTTTTGCAATACCCCAGTTTTTTAAAAAGATTTTCAAAAAATCTTGGGCGAAAATGGTAATTTATTTTTATTAGGGCAATATGTTAAGAAAGAGTCTGTTATCAACACATTATCTCTTACCCCTTTGAGTTGCAGGAGGAGGAGGAGGCTAACTCAGTCAATAAAAGAGAGTGAGTCTTTCCCCTTGCCTTCTCCTGCTTTCGATCAACACATGGCTATAATTGGAAGTGACAGTGACAGTATGTTTTATTATTTGAACCCAGTCAGTAATTGTCTTTTGTCCATTCTTTTTAACAATTTTTTTTTTAGATCTGTATTTATTGGCTTTTAGTTGATAAAAAAATGAATGATAGCAATCATTACTTTGTTCTGTTAATGTAGAATAAGAATTTAAAGACTTAGTTGTCATGTGCAGCCCTCATAACATACATATGTAATCCATGTAG
>CM042155.1:7980979-8103479 GCA_023376005.1 Doryteuthis pealeii
TACTGGATGCTGTGCAGAGAACCTGCCCGGGGCAATAAATAATTGGAACTGTTGGCGAGAGATTGTCATAGATATCCATGCTGCTAGTGCTGATGATGATAATCAAAAAACTATCTAAATTATTTTTCCCAATCAAAAGAGACGGAGCACATTTTTACGCCAGTAAAACGGGCAAAGAAAAATAGCTTTGTTAAGGACACAATTTTAATATAATAACATCTGTAGCATAATTATTGTGGTCTGCCTGGAGTTTGGGGATTGGGGGAGGATGGTGTTCAGATTTCTGGAGAGGGAGAAGAAAAAGAAATAAGAACAACGATTGAAGTTTTGAAGGATAAACACTCAACGGAGTGCCAGCAATTGACCGACGAATGGCTCTGGAATTAGATTTAAAAATAAAAATGGAAATTCCGGGTTTTGACCGGAATGGAAGTGGTGACCCTCCCACCCGGACATGAACCGGAAGAAGAGAAAAATCTTTCTTTTCGTCCAAGCTTTCGTAGGGGCAGACGGGGCTTCCGGAGTTCCCCAGTATGGGTTTTCCATAGTAGTACCGAACATGATTTATTGATAGAATAATTTGACCTTACCCTCTCTCTCTTTTCCCTTCTCTCTGAAAAAGAACCCATGAGCCTAGAAAAAAATAAACAGCCCTCTTGTGACTATACAACTTGCATATATATTGTTTCTGAACTAACAACGACTACTACAACTCGACTGTGGGTCCCCATGCAACAGCATCCTAGTTCCTTTTTCATTTTTGCCAGTTGCTCTCTCACCATCTATCCTATTGACAGGTCTTTTGCACAGCATCCAGTATCTGCACAGAGCTAATGTAGGTTTTTGATGGTCGCCTACACTGGTCTGTCCATGTGTAAGTGTCTACTGGAGAACGTCACTTCTGAGTTTGTTTTAGCTTCACCAGCAGGGGCCAGCATGTCTTGTTCATCTTAATTGGATAATTTTTATTACCATCTTCACTGTCTTCAATGTGATTTGATTTTAAGTTTTATTAAGGTCTACTGTTGCTATTACTTTGTATCTTTAGATGTTTTCTTCATCATCAAACTAAAATCCAGATTTTTTGGCAAGTCTGCATTTTTCTTTATCTTCTAAAGAGTTTGGTTTTTTCTCCTCTTTTCAGTGGGAAAAATAAGTATTTCATATATAAATATAACATGATTTTCCAGAATTTTTTTTAATATTCTATCTCTCACTTTCAAGACCTACCTACCCTGAAAATTATAGACTGTTCCTATTTTTGTAAGGTGGCAAACTCAGAAAATCAGCAGGGAATGCAATACTTATTTTCCCCACTGTATAAAAATGATTGCCTTAACAAAAAAAAAAGAAATTTTCCCAAGTCATTCATAATGTGTTTGCATGTCATTTAAAATACCAGAGGATACGGTAATCAAGATTGAAGCATTTCTTCTGAAAAGGCATATAAAACCAATGATATAACCTGCAAACAGTCTGGATCTAAATCCAATTAAAAATTGACAATGAAAGTTTGGAAAGGTAAAGAAGAACAGTTTTCTTGTTTATTCCTACCATAAAATAAACTGAACCCTTATTTTATGTCCATGTTTTTGCAATGTTTTATTTTTCTTGCACCCGTTATTTTACAATACTAAATATATTTTCTTTATTTTAATATTCACTTCAATATGTATATTCTAAAAGTTTTTATTTTGTGAGAATGGTTAGTTTTAAAGTGGGGGCTCATTTTACAATTTGGGCATAAATTGGATCCTCCTTTTATGACTGTAATTTTTTTCTTTTCGTCGACGATGATTAAAATCTGACGTTTTTATTTTAGAGTACCAAAGCCAAAAAGAAAAGAAATAACAGTAAAGGGTAAACTTCAACTTTTTACTCGTAAATTCCTACCATAAAGTTAGGCTTGGGCATTTTATGGTAGGAATTTACGGGTAAAAAGTTGAAGTGTAAAAACGAACCCCCATTTTAAAACTAAGCATTCTCACAAAATAAAAACTTTTAGAATATACACATTGAAGTGAATATTAAAATAAATAAAGAAAATATATTCAGTATTGTAAAATAACGGGTGCAAGAAAAATAAAACATTTATTGCAAAAACACGGACATAAAATGAGGGTTCAGTTTATTTTATGGTAGGAATAAACGAGAAAATTGTTCTTTTTTTACCCATGGAAAGGCATCATTCACCAAAGATCTATTTACAACCGTTTAGGAAAATATAAAAAAGGTGTCGCAGAAGCTCTTTTAATCAAGGCCATCTTGCACATTATTTCTAAAGTCCAACCTATTACAATCTTATGGGCCATCCTTTAGGCTTTAACTCTTAATGTCCTATACCACCTCATTCCACCCATCTGGAAGTCACATTTGTTTTCCTAATCCACCCCAAACGGTAGCTTTTGTTTAAATGTAATATTAAACATTTAACAGTCTTTGATTTAAGGGAAATGTGTGTGTTGGCATCCTTCCGTCTATGAGAGACGATGGAGTAGTGTCAAGGTTTTTGTTAACTTGAACTGCATAGCCTGGGCGGTTCATATTGAGGATGAGCTGTTGCCCGTGCAGCAAATCCCCCTCTCCACACTGCAGCTGTGATCCAAAGGAAAGGTAAGGTACCAATGCAGTTTGGCAATGGTAGTGTCGCAGGAGTTGATGGGTAGCACTGGATTTCAGCATCACACCACCTTAGGGACTCCAGCTCCTGATTTATTTTCGGGGTTTACTTCCTTAGCCTTTCCTTGAGGGCAACAGAGGTTCTGTGTCGGACTTCTTGAGTTGATGGGTTGCCGACCAAGGCTAAAGAGTCCATTCAGACCCAAGGGAAATAACAGGTAACTTTAAATGAAAAGGTCATTTTTAGCCATTTTTTTATAAATCCTTATAGGAATGGGACTCTGGATTTAGAAAATTCTCAACAGGATGTTAAGAGTTAAGCAAGAGCGCTTGCCTAGCGGAAATCCTTGATAAAGTATCCTTTGGTTCTCTTTAGTATTGTAAATTCCTCCTCATTTGGTTGCAAGTTCACTATGGCAAATATCAGTGTTTAAGTAGTGAATCAGCCACACATTATGGATGTTGATTGGCTGGAGGAATAGACCACGTGACCTCACCCAGTCTATAAATTTAGGTGGTGTATTGCAGGATACCTTATATACTAAAAATATAGGGCACCTCGTGTGGTTTAATGGTTAGCAAGCTAGATTAGCAAACCATTGTTAGTGAGTTCGATTCTTACTGGGTGCCCCATACTTCTGGCCTTGTGCCGCATCTAAGCTATGCTTAGTAAATAACTATATACTAAAAATATTCCAACACAACCCTTCCTCATTGCAGCAGAGTGGTGTGCGCCATGTCGTCAGAAACTTAAGTTGCTGGTAGGGCCACCCAAGTCGGACATGTATTAGGGCCATAACCTAGCCAGAGGCATTTGCAACAGAAACCAGCAGTAACTTTTAGTCCTCTCATCGCTGCATCTGATGGTTAATCTGCGGCAAACAAGAGTATCTGCATGCAAGGTATTGGGGACCACTTGCTTTACTTCTATTTCCTATGATATTTCATCTTTGATTGGATCGAGACGGCTCAACCCACCCCAGGTGAAAACTGCCACAAGACAAGAAAAAAAAACGAGAAAATTGGAATCACTCTGATAACAAACTAGCAGGACCTGTGGATATACCACAGTATGATAATTTAATTATTATGTTTAATATGTTTACTTGAGAGCTACTGCAAAATAGTTCAATATGTAAACAGTATAATAATTTTGATTTAAGTTTCTCTCTCTTTTTTTTTTTTCTTTCTTTCCTTCTTTCCATTATGTTTGATTGAAACAGATTAGCATTATCGCTTCCAAGCTCTCAACCCCTCTCTCTATTTTCCCCTACTCTTATCTTTCTTTCTTATATTTTTTCTGTATTGCATGTTCTTTTCCTTCCCTTTCTTTATAATAAAAACGGAATAGTCCATTATTTAGCTGAGATGATGCAACTCATAAGAATTTGGCGGATAAGCAACACCAGCTAATCAGGATTTAAGTTATTGGATTTAATCTTGGATGATTTGGATGGTCTCATTTTCAACCAGAGATTGTTGCAAGATGATAATGGTCGGAAGATTAAGAACAGGGGTATTGATATAGAGATATTACTTTAAATAAAGTAAGTAAAATCGTCGGGGTGGCCTAAAGTCTGTATCAGCCAGGCAGTGAGGGAGTCTATTCCCTTTTCACTAGCGCTAGACGAAGGAGATTGTTTTGGCATCTGTGGTTGAGTGACACACCTACCTTCAGCTCCTTACTTTACTGCACAGGGTAATCTGAACATTAGCTACATAAATGAAAATACGAATTTGTTCGATTGAATACAACTGCATGTTTTAACATGAAAATATCATAAAATGTGTTCTTAATAACAATTAAGTTAATTTCAAATAATGCACAAGCACAATTAAGAACACATTTTATGTTATTTTCATGTTAAAACATGCAGTTGTATTGATTCGAACAAATTCGTATTTTCAGTGTAAAATTACGGTGAAATGAAAATGGCTGACCAAAATAGACAGCTTCCTCAAAGTGAAAGAAACAAGGGGAGGTTACTCTCATTTATGTAGCTAATGTTCAGATTACTGGTGGATAATAGTGAAATTTATGATTGAAATAATTAAGGCTGTCATAAAAATGCTTAAAAGATATTTATTTTTTAGTTGAGAAAATAAAATGATTTTGCTATGTTAATGTTCCTCTTTCAGTTTTTTTCTTTTCAAGATGCACCTACTAATAATTAATCTCTTTATTTATCCGTGTGAATTCTTTTCATACTAAATGTCTTTCGTTTTTAATATTTTCTTTTCTTTTTCAACACTCTCTCACTTTTCAAATTCACCCAGCAACATCATTTTTCATCTATGTTCTTTTTTTATCCTTTTAGGAACGTCCCGAACGACCCCTGTACGATCCCCGTAAAGCCCTAGAAAGAAGACAACAGTCCGAATCTGCAAGAATGCAGCATCACGATAAAAATGGCAATGGTGCGAGTAGTGACAAGCTTAATTATAACGAGGGAAAGGCAGGCTGTCAACTGGAAAAGATGACCCTGGATCGACGTGAAAGGAACGGCTCCCACGAGAAAAGCAAGGGTGGCAACGAGAAAGGAAGGTCCGATAATAGCAAATCTGGCAGCGTGGAAAAATGTCCATACATTGCTAAAGGAAACGGTGAGAAGTCTGGCAGCCGAAAAAGCAGTGGTGGTGGCCTTGAAGGATGCACTGGATCTTCGATGAATATTTCTTCGTATATGGAAGTGTCAAGCAGCTCGGTTGACGACAGCAAGGCTGCTGAAGTTGATTGAATTGGGCACTTTCTAAAAGGTTCCTTTATCTTCTCAAATCAGGACATTGGTCCATGGTTTGCTGGTGTTTCTGTTGGCTAAAATTGCACAGGATGAATATTCCCTACACTGGCAGTTAAAGCAGGTTTCTCCTCCCCTTGTGGGGTGAGAGAGAATGAAACTTGAGAGGAACAATGAGTGGTCAATAGCTTGAGCCTCCTTGTGCCTTGACTGGCAGATGGCAGAAAGAGAGTATTGCTCATGGATACTGTCAGTAAATTTGAGTTAGGTTGAAACTTTTTTTTTTTTTTTTTCATTAATGAAAGAGTATTTCCCTTTTTAATTTTTTTTTTTTAAATTTTTCTTATAGTTGATCACATCATTATCTCTCATGAGAAATAGATTTATTTTTAAATTCACCGTCACCAATTTTTAAGTTTAATTGCAAAATTAGACGGTTATATACTTTTTTTTTCTTTCTTTTTTTTATTTATTTAGCTGGGAAAGCTGAGATAAGAATGAAGAAATTAATTGGGGAAACGGCCATTTATAGCGGACTTCTAAAAAAAAAAAAAGAAATGATTCCATTTTGAAAGTGACCCTATTTTTGTCACGTTATTATAATCACATTTTCAACTTTTCAGCACTGTGCCAATCATTGCAGACAAAACTTCAAAATTATATCTCCAAAAGTTTTAGAGGCTGCAACATGATCAACCAATTATTTTCTGTTGTTTTTTTTTTTTTCCAGTTTCATCTCAAGACTTTTCAAACTGCCATCTTTTTATTTCCTGAATTTCTGGTGATATGCTTGTAAAATATCAATAAAAAAAAAGCATTCTTAAATCACTGTTTCTTTTCTTTTTCTTTTATTTGAGAAATAAACATGAAAAACTTAAAAACTATTTGAATTTCCCTCTTATTGAAAGCATTGATATTGTTTTACCAACTAGTGGTAACCGTGGATATGATAATTTGACTGTTACATTTGATGTTTAGGTTTGTTTGGTTTGTTTTGTTTTACGGCATATCAACCTCAGTGGGTCATTTAAAGCCGATAAAGTTTTGAAATAAATCAATTCTTTATGGATAATACAATTTTTTTTAAATACATTTTTCTATTTAACCCATAGATGGGACCCTAACAGGTACTACCACTCCGGGTCAGAGTGGACCAGAGAGCAATGGTGATGAAGGGGTGCTCCACATTCCCCAAACCTCCAAAACTGGAACCTCACCATCAGATAGAGTTTAACGTCATTCCCAGGACATGTAGACCCGCAGCCACCACCTTCTAGCACTCATATGACCTGCTCATGAACTGCTCATCCACCTGGGCTCTATCTTTAAGCATCACGGGTCGCCACCCACGGCCAACAGGTGGTCCCATTGGGGGAGTCTTACCCCTCTGCAGAGGTGCAGTCGGTGCATTCTAACGCCCCAGCCGACAGGGCGGATTTAATGTTTACTTGAGAGTTATTGCAAAATAGATCAATATGTAAAAAGTATAATAATTTCTGGCTAAATTTTGTCTCTTTTCGTCTTTCTTTCTTTTTCATTCCTCTTTAACCAAAACTATATTACTACATATAGTTTATACTTTTCTTCTTTCTTTCTTTCTTTTTTCCTCTTCTTTCTTTTCTTTCTTTTATTTGAGAAATAAACATGAAAAACTTAAAAACTATTTGAATTTCCCTCTTATGAAAGCATTGATTTTACCAACTAGTGGTAACCATGGATATGATAATTTGACTATTACATTTGATATGTTTACTTGAGAGCTATTGCAAAATAGATCAATATGTAAAAAGTATAATAATTTCTGGCTAAATTTTGTCTCTTTTCGTCTTTCTTTCTTTTTCATTCCTCTTTAACCAAAACTATATTACTACATATAGTTTTAGTGTATGCAAGATAATTGAAAAAGAAAATCCCTCTCTTGTAAATAAATAATTGGATAAAATTAAAATTAATAAAGAGGACGGAAGGAAAAAAATAGAAATAAAAGAGAAAACAATCTTATCACAACCTGTTCTTCCTGGTAGTGAGACCAAACTCGATTAATACATTTAAGGAATTATATATAAGAAGAACTCCATTGCCATTGGTTGGGGGTCACATGACCAGTAATATAAAGTGATGGTCAACAAGGTGAGGTTAGTGAAAGCCAGCTACTGAGGGGGGAGAGTTTGGGTTTGATCAGCCCCGATTGGTTTCCTGGGGGAGGAAATCCGATGTTAAAAGACCAGAAATTTCCAGTGATCCCAGGGATACAATGACGACCCCACCTCAATCATCTAATAGATGTATTTTGTGAAGCTTATTCTTTTTTTTCTTTCTTTCCTTCCTCTTTTCTTTTCTTTCTTTTATTTGAGAAATAAACTTGAAAAACTTAATATCTATTTGAATTTCTCTGAATTAATACAACTAATTTGATTTGAGTTCATGATTATTAGGAGACAACTAAAAACTCCGGTTTCAACCGGGGGGGGGGGGGGGTCTGGTGGCTTCGGCCCTGGACTGCTTAAGTTAACTGTTGATCAGAGGGGCCGGCCCCCCAGGCAACACCTGCCCCTTCAATTTAAAGGGGCAGGGCTGGCTTTATTGCCCAGTGCCTGAGGTGCCCTCCTTGAGGGGGAATGTCGACGGGATAAACACATTTTTTGCACCCAGCTTCGTTTCGTGGGTGGTACCACATTAATAGGGCCTTGGGCCTAACCTGTACACATGGGGTACCGTAAACATCGACAACCAATAAAGATCAGGGGGTCCCCATGGTGTTAAAGCTAATGTGCCTGGACTGCTATAATGTGCTGGACTACTATATTGTAGTAAGCGAGTTAGAACTCCAGTTGCACTATTACATTCACTTTCAGACTGATACCATTGGGAAAGGTATGAACCCCCTCATCTCTTGTCAGCTATGGGTTAAGTAGTACCACTACTGTTCTTCTACAAGGATGGCTTTGGCATTAAATAACCCATGAAAGTTGATATGTCATTAAACAAAGAAAGAAAGAAAATCAGCAAATTGGATATTAACTCTTACATTTCAAAATCTGCATTAAAGCCTTTTTTTTTTTATTGTAGTTCAAAACAGAAAATAGTAGCAAACAGAAAACAAATATTGGTAAATATAATGATTGGACCAACCCATTCATAGCAACATGTGTAACACAAACGAATTGCTTGTATATGTAGGTTCACTCAGTAATCCTTTCTTTTTTAAGAAAAAAATCCATACCATATTGAAATTCTCAATTTTTTTTAGATGGGCCTTGATAATTTGGACTATTGTTCTTATCTTTATTGTTATCTACTCAACGTTTCGGACAAGTTCGACAAGAAGGTTCTTGAGTTTGAAGAGAAGATTCCCCATGTTGATTATGAATTATCTCCCTTGGACTATTTCAGTAGAAGGAACACCTTGACAAAAGAGGAAGAAAGTTAATTAGCAACAGACTACATATACAACAATCGTCCACCATTAGAGTGACTGCCATTCTGTACAAATAACAATGAAGATGAGAACAATAGTCCGAATAATACAAATAATACTAATTATCAAGCCTAATCTCAAAAATTCAGAGAAAACTTTTCTTGTTCCCCAATGATACTTGCATTGGAAAAAGAAGATCGGTTTTGTGTTACCCTTACCATGTTTTTGACTCGGATTATATTGTTTAACCAAAAATTGTACTGTACACATGAAACAGCTTAGTTTGAAATTTGAAAAAACAAATCTTCAAGTATGATATTCTGGATGATTGTATAAATTTTTATTTAAAAAGTTTTTTTTTTTTATTTTATTTATGAATACATTGTTAAAAAAATAAAAAAACAAAAATTAATACTGAAATGGAAAATAGCACCAAGCAAGAGGGTGGGGCGGTTTATGGGGGGAATGCAGTAATGTCCAGTAAAAAATAATTGACTACAAGAATTATTTTGAAAGACAGAGGGCAAAACCTTCATCACAGCAGGTGCTCTCTCTTGCACATGGTTCTAAAAAAAAATGTTGAGACATCTTGATTTTTGACAAAAAAAATTTACTCTCTTCCATTTATTTTTAAAAAAAGAAAAAAAAAGAAAATATGCAACAAATTGCCAGAAAGGTGAAGTGAAGACCATAAACAGTTTATATTTATCGTGCTATTAACGCTTTACCTACTTTAAACCACTCACAGCGGCTCTCCAACCAACACCCAAGAAAAGTACAAAAACTGATGGTTAGTTCATTATAATTGAACAGAAAGAAAAAAAATGTAAAGGAAGACAAGTTGGAATTAACTATTAATTCTTTGCCTACTTTAAACCACTCACAGCGGCTCTCCATCCACACCCAAAAAAAGTACAAAAACTGATGGGTTATTTCCTATAAATCCAACCTAAAAAAAGGGGAACCACTCTGATTGACTGATAAATTATTTATTTATTGATCTACTAGGAAAAAAGAAGACAGGGTTAGGGTTTATGGTTAGTTCAATGGGAACATAATGGGTAGATTAATTAACAGATAAAATTCATTCAGAGTGGTTCCCCTTTTTTAGGTTGGAGTTATAGAAATAACCAACTGATGGTTAATTCATTATAGTTGAACAGGAAGACAAGTTGGAATTTGGAGAAAGACAGTTTATCACAGAAAAAATTATGAAAGCCTTTTATGCAATTCTTTACTGAGTTATATTTTGTCTGTGCAAAACCAAATTATCAGAGCTTAGGACAAAACTTACAGGCTGTAGATGCCATCTTATTTATAAAGATATTAAGTATTATTAGTCTGAATTTTTGAGATGGGTCTTAATTTGTATTATACGGACTGTTGTTCTCATCTGTATTTGGACCAAGTCACCTATAAGCACCCCAGCCGAGATCAGTTTTGAAAGGAACTGAATTTTGCTTTTCACCGGTTGTTAGTAAACAAAACAGCCGGCCGATAAAAAACAGTAACATTTTTAGACTAAAATAAGTTTAGATTTTAATTTAAAAAAATTAGTTATTTCATGTTGTTAGCATATGTGAAAAAAATTAATTTTGCCTTCAAGATAAACTAAGTGTTATTTTTTTTAAATAATTCTTAAAACAAAAGCATGTTTATTTATTTTCCAGGTGCCTCTACAGATAGTTAATAAAAAAGATTTTGCACCCAAATTTTAATTCTAAAATATTCTGAAATAGGGTTAGGGTTAGCAGTTATTATTATAACCTTATAATATACTTTTTATGGTAGGCCACATACTATAAGAGAGACATGATTTCATAGGCCACATTCAAAAGGTAGGCTACATAATATAAGGGTACTAAAAAAATATGTCTTTAATATAAAAACATCTTTCGTTTATAGTTTTATAATATTTTTTAAAATTGCTACTGAAGTAACAACTTCAACATAAAATAACTAAAAAAAAATGTACGTCTAAAAATCATCTGTTAACAAACAACCGAAATTTGACAGTGAAAAGCAAAACATGTCCGTGGAACAATTCACAATAAAAGTCTTCTCATCACCTGCACGCGAAAGTGTAAATCGATTCACATAACATTTCCATAACACGCGTTGTTTAAAAACATTTTTTCGCCATTATTCAGTTGTATATTTTTTTATTGTACAATACACTAGATATATTCTGTGGGGCCTCACATCAGTGAGGGGGGACGGTGTGCAAATAAAACCATTAAGAGGAAGACCCTGAAACAGTGCATATTCTCTCCTGATGACCCCAAACAAAATACACAACAAATCAATAACAAACAAAAGAATTATTGAATTGAACTTCACGTCGGTTTTGTTATTGGAACGAGGAGCTTTCTACAGTCCGCTCGCTCTCTGGTGAGTTTCCATTACTTATCAAGTGACTTCTTCTTCAGCGAAAAGCAAACATGTCCTAGGGTGCTTATTAGTTACTTGGTCCCTGTATTTTATATACACAACGTTTTGCCAATGTGCTCTCGGGTCGTCTTCTGATGTTTCTTGTTAACTCAGGAACCTTCTCGCTGAACTCTGAAACATTCTTGTCGAACTCGGAGGCCTTCATGGAACTTCGAACCAAACTCTTTATTCAATCCATCTGGGTTGACTGTTCTCATTCTGGGTACAAGTGCACCGTCTGTTCAGTTTGACACATGTGCAACGGTTAAAAGGGTTAATACAATTCTAACTGACCATTATCAATCTTGAAAAGGGTGTAATTGTTAAATTTTATGGCCATCCTTTGGCCTTCAAGCAAGAGCGCTTGTCCAGTGGAATTGGATCCGTGGTAAAAAGTCCTTCAATAATGATCCTTTGGTTCTACTGGTAAAGAGATCCTCAGTTCTGGTAAAGAGTCATCACTGCACTCTGCGGGGGTAAGACTCCCAAGACACACTTAATGGCACACCTGTTGATTTGGCGTGACCCATGATGCTAGGATTGGAATTCAGGTGGTGAGCGTCATGACATAACACTCCACTTTGGACTTCTATGGGACTGGACAGGCAGTCGAGAGCTGATATATCAAGCCCTGCAACTATTGATTGCTGACTGTATTGCTTTTATGCTAAAAAACGCACACCTTTTATATAAATATGTGCTAGAGATGGTTAGCAAGGCTCTTAGTGTCATGGTATGACGTTAACTGCATCTGTGGTGAGCGTTTCAATATCTGGACTTTGGGGAGTGTGTAATTCCCTCATTGACATTGCTCTCAGGATCCACTACTGACATGCAGTGTAGTACGTGTTAGGGTCATAACAAGGATTAATAGATCAAATAATGAATTTTAAAAATGTTTTTAAAAAATGCATTCAAAATTGCTGCAACCAAAGAATGAATAAAAGAAAAATGTCTTTGGCATAAAATAACCGCGGTGGTTGATATGCCGTAAACCCAACAGACCATTAATTTCTACTAAATGAATAAAGAAAATAAGAAATAAGAAAAATAGCTGTATTTTACTGTGAAAATTTTTAATGTCTTCAGAATATCATTAAGTGTTTAAACTGTGATGGTACAATCTGTGAATTTTGTTTTTTTTTTTTTTGTTTTTTTTTCCTTAATCAAAGATCCGTGATGCTGATGCTTTTTGATTTGTGTGTTGAGACGATCATATTTGCTGTTGAATGTGCCCCAGGACAATTTATCGGGTCCAACTAAAACTCACTTTTCTACCTTGTACCTATCTGTGTAATTTGTTTCTAAGATATTGTGTAGTATTACAGTTGCTTTGAAATGGTCAGGAGAAATGAAAATACACTGGAACAATGGATATGATTTCGCGTCCTTTTATTTTTTATGTCGATCGGGGATGCAGGACGCTTTACCTATCAGCTCTCTGAAAGATCGATGGGAGTCCTGGTGGTTAAATGCTTGACTGAACCTTGTAACAAGTGAGTCAAACCCAGTCGTGTATTACCATTCACTTTCAAGACTAATACTTTGTGGAAGGATGGGTTAAATAGTACAATTAACAGTTATTCTATAAGAAAAGTCTTTGCATTAAATAACCCAAAAGGTTAATAATGCCATTAAACAAAGAAACTTAACCAAACAAAAATGAATTTTAAATCTTTAATTTTCTCTTTAGTTGTAAGTTAAGTCGGCAGGTGGCCTTTGGTCACTAGAACCAAGTAAAAGAGATTGTTGTTGCATTTAAATTGCAGCGTCACACTACCGTCATCTTACTTTACCCACAGATCAGATTTTCCAAGCTGTGCTACCCACCTAACTGTGTGGCCAGTATTGATCCTGTAACTTGCGCTTTCTAGGCAATTATGACTTACTCTGTTGGTTATACGTTTCAATGGTATTAGAGTCCTAACTCGTTCGCTTTACGTCTTTTTTCACATTTGCTTTATGCATTTTCTTTTTCCTTCCATTTGCTTTTATTGCATTCCTGTTTCTTTGCTCAAATCACCCAGAAAAAGTAAAATTGTCACCACCTCCTTGATTTTCTGAGAATTTTCCACATGTGTGGACTGTGTTAAAGTTAGACATTCCCAAAAATTTTGAGCTCCAATTCCAAAAATTGGTGGAGTTATGTCGGTTCTGAGCAAAAACTAAACTATGTTTGGTACAAATAATGTTCATAAGATATGAAACATAATAGAAAAATATTTGTCATAGATGCAGTGCCACATCGGGATATTGATCTTGCTATGAAAAAATCCAATACTTAAAATTGGTTAGCTTTCAGACTTTTCTGCTTTTTTTTATAAACCAATTTTTAGAGTAGGGAAGCACTAGAACTATTTTACAGACAAAAATAGATACAAAAAGTCGCACATTTTTCGCGAGCCCCTCAAATTTGGAGAGCTAAAAATCAACATTAACTCTGCCAATTATTGGAATTGAAAACTCAAATTTTGGGGATTGACTAACCTCAACACTAAACACCTGTACAGAATTTCAGAAAATTGAAAGTGGGTGGGTGACATGGCTTGGATGATTTTAATGGAATTACTCTTAACCCTTTATCTATCGCTACATGGTTGACAAGTTAGTATCATATCGCTTATCATTTACTACTGATATAGAATGTATTCATTCAATCAATTTCCCTGTTCTGTTTACTTAATCAGGCATGTCAAACTGAGGTCGATATGCGACCTCAGCAAGTACACTCTCAGTACAGCACTTTTGCAAACCCCAGTTTTTTAAAAAGATTTTCAAAAATCTTGGGCGAAAATGGTAATTTATTTTTATTAGGGCAATATGTTAAGAAAGAGTCTGTTATCAAACACATTATCTCTTACCCCTTTGAGTTGCAGGAGGAGGAGGCTAACTCAGTCAATAAAGAAGAGTTGAGTCTTTCCCCTGCCTTCTCCTGGCTTTCGATCAACACATGGCTATAATTGGACGTGACAGTGACAGTATGTTTATTATTTGAACTCAGTCAGTAATGGTCTTTTGTCCATTCTTTTTAACAAATTTTTTTTTTTTATTTAGATCTGTATTTATTGGCTTTTAGTTGAATAAAAAACCTAATGATAGCAATCATTACTTTGTTCTGTTAATGTAGAATAAGAATTTAAAGACTTAGTTGTCATGTGCAGCCCTCATAACATACATAGTATCCATGTAGTCTAATGACATCATTGTATCATGTCCTCATGACATACTATGTAATCCATGTAGTCTCATGACATACATATGTAATCCATGTAGTCCTCATGACATACATATGTAATCCATTTAGTCCTCATGACATATACAATATGTAATCCATTAGTCCTCATGACATATATGTAATCCATTTAGTCCTCAATGACAACATATGTAATCCATGTGGTCACTAGGTTCTACTCAATTGACATGCCTGCTCTAAACCATTTCTAAGAGCTGAAATCCTCTGCCGTCTTTAGAAGTGCATTTTGATTGTCGGTCCGTTTGGGGCACTCTGGTGATAAAGGGTTATGGTTGAATTTTTTTTATTATTATTCTTGCCAGATTTTATATTTGTATGTGTGTAAATCCAAGAACCAACATCAAATAATCAGTTACCCAACCAAAACTGTCACTGTTATATAAAAACCAAACCAAATTTCAATGGTGGCTTACCTATTAAATCTTCAAGATCAGGATAGTTAGCATAAAAAACAGAGGGAAAAAAATGTTTGCAGTAACCTAAACCATCTTCCAAGCTCACTGCAATACTAATTAAAGATATTTTTGCATTAATTATTATATACCTTATTTAGTTTCTTTGAAAAATGATTCCTCCTAGACTTTCACATATATATATATATATATATATATATATATATATATATATATATATATATATATATATATATAATATATATATATAGAGAGAAGAGAGAGAGGATATGTGCTTAATTGAAGTCATACCTAATTTGAAAAATAAATAGTTAATGATTTTAGGTGGGCATATATTTTAAATGTAAGGCTAACAATTGAGAAATGGTCAGTCCCTGATAATTAATTTTCAAAATTAGGTATGACTTCAAATAAGCACATATCCTCAAAAATTGTCGCTAAAAGCCATACAAAATAAACACATTGTTTATTTTACTTACTCTCAAATATATAATATATAATATATATATATATAACTTTCAAAGAATAATTTATTTCAACCAGAAAAATTTTATTTTCAAAATGTAAAAAATTCCTAAGAGCCTCAGACTTTCTTGTTGAATAAATCTATTAATAATGGAGATTCGCTTCCGGTTTTGACTGTAACAAAAATTACGTTCATGCTTATGTCACATTACCCAAATCGTCATAACATAGAATAAATACACTTAAAATTTGACATGAACATTAGACAGTCCTCATTGTTTTTTAAAACAAGTTTTAATAAATACATGACTGGTATTATATATCTATATATAGTTTGTTTTATTTTAATACATATTTAATGTTATATATTTCAATTGTTTTATTTTTAATCCTTTAATGAATTTGATGATTTTACTTACTTAGGGTACAAACTCACTGACATTGAATTTTTTATTCCACCCCTTAGGCAATATGTTTCAAATCTATTTTTACATCGCCCGGAGGGTGTTTTTATTTTGTATAGTTATTATATGACAGTTTGTTAAGTTTTTCTCTCTTGAAAGTTAAATATTCTCTGTATATAATCTAATTTATTGATTATTATACATTGAACTCTCTTTAGGGATTTATAAAAATCCTTGTATAAGTATATGTTTATTTTGAATCTCAAATAGAATCATCCTTACAACCAGTCATGTGGATTACCTTATATATATATATATATATATATATATATAATATATATATATATAATGTCATAAACTTGTTTAATATGTTTTTGATTTTAACAAAAAGTAATTTCAGTAAATGGTTATCACCATCACAGTGATCTGAGATGAATGGAATCTTACATCCATGTTAAGCTATATTCAGAACAGGACTGACCAATTGGATTTCAATAATAATCAAATATGAACCCATGGGGACATCTTTGCAATGCAGGAAGAAAGAGATGATGTTCAGTTAGAGAGAAGAGTAATAGTACATTGAAATCAAGTAACATCTAGTGAATGTCCACTACGTCTCAAATGCTTAATCTAATTGTTTTCAAAAAAATACTAATTATAAGATAAAAGAATAATCAAACATATTAAAAATATTAATGATGTTTTTTCTTTGTTGTTATATAGCAGCAATATTTATTTTAAAAATTTTTAAATTTTTTTTAATGAAATAACATATATAGGAATATTTAAGGGAATCTTGTACTAAATATTACAAATATTTTTGGAGATAACATCATTTCTTCTTCCTAAATTTAAGGCAAAATTCAATTTGAACAATGTAAGCATAAAATACTTGGGGGGAAAAAAAAAAGGGAAAATATGAATTAAAATGGGGTGAAATTAACATCCTAAAGTGAACCAAAGTTTGGTGATTTGAATCACCTGCCCAGGTATTACCCAGTACTACAGCTTGTATCTTATAAGNGTATCATCTTTTTTTTTTTTTTTCTTTACTTAAGCAATTTTAGACTAAATTAAGCTGAACTTGTATTAACAATGTTGCTAGTTTAGATGTTAAAAAACTTATTAATTTTCATGGTGTAAAAACTTCTCATTAATGGCCATGGTGTAATGTTTAGAGTCGTAGGAAATGGACTTGTCGATCCAAGTTCAAATCCTGGATGAAGCTACAGTTCACATAGCACTAATAGCCTTGGGAAAGGTATGAATCCAACTACTCTCAGTTATGGGTAAACAGTAGGGTAGATTGGGCTCTTTAACCTTGGTTAGGCAACTAGTCTAGGAGAAGGAAAACTCTGGATTCAAACCTGTTAAACTCCGCTTGGGGTGGTTACTATTAGAATAGGCTCAGTCCTAATTAGTGATCTATTTCACTAATTTTAATTTTTTAACTAAGTTTTTTTTCTCTCAGAGAGGAAAAGGTTCTAATTTGTATTTAAGGTTTTGAGTATAATGTTTCCTTCAAGACGTTGAGCCATTTTTCTCTGTTTTCATTCATTTCTTCTTGTTTCTCCTTACAAGCTTTCATTGTTTTTTGTATTTTTATTCTTCCTCTAAATCTCCTTTTGTTTTTTCTATCTTTAGATTATATATCAGCAATAATTAATTTCTGTACCACATGATGGTGAAGTTCAAACTATGAATTTTCCATTGGGATTTTTCTGTAAAATTTTACACATTTTTATCTTAACAGAAAAACAAAACAAAAAAAAAGCACTGGTATTTTTTCTCTAGATATTTCCATTTATTCTTTTTCATTCAATATAACCAGTTTTTCTGTCTGTAATTTTTAGTGCATTTTTGTTTTATTGTAATTTCCTTTGTTGATTTGCACTGTTCTTTTTTTTTTTTTTGCTTGATTCTTAGTCGTCTTCTTGCTGTTCTTGTAGCTTTTTATTTCTCAATTTGATTTTGATATATCAGAGTAAAAATTTTGAAATACGCACATACGTTAATTAATGCAGTTTTATTAGCTACTTATATTGCAATATTTCAATCTGTTTAGATCATCATTAGAGCATGTCTATTATTAAAAGCAAAAGACGTATAGGAAAAGCATGGGCCGCTATAAATAAATTATCGATCATATGGAGGTCCAATCTCACAGACAAGTTAAAGAGACAGTTCTTCCAGTCCGTTGTCGTGTCAGTACTGCTGTATGGCTGCACCACCTGGACCCTAACTAAGTGACTAGAGAATAAACTAGATGGGAGCTGCACAAGAATGCTGCGGGTGATCCTGAACAAGACATGAAACAGCACCCTACGAGAAAACAGCTGTACGGCCACCTACCACATATCACCCAAACCATCCGAGTGAGACGGACAAGACCTGCAGAACACTGCTAGAGAAGCAAGGATGAACTCATAAGTGACATCCTCCTGTGGAAGCCAGCACATGGACAAGCCAGTGTGGGCCAACCAGCAAAAACGTACGTTGATCAGCTGTGTGCGGATGCAGGATGCTGCATAGAGGACCTCCTGAGAATGATGAGCAATAGGGACGGATGGAGAGAGATTGTCATGGATATCCGCGCTGAAAGCGTGACATGATGATGATGATGATAATAGACATGCTCTGATGATGATCCAAAACAGATTGAAATATTGCAATATAAGCAGCTAATAAAGCAGCATTAATTAACAACATCTGTGCGTATTTCAAATGTCTTACTGTGATATACTGTCGGATTCATTTCCTTACTTTTGATATGTAACAGATTAGTTTTTTTAGTCTTTACTTTTTATTTTCATTTAAAAAAATGACTCATAAATGTTTTCTTATTTAAACCACTAAGTGATGTTCATGAACTGAGGGTTTATTGTCTATTTATTTCCAAAGTTAATTTCTGTAATTGAATATTTCTTTTAATAAACTGTTGATAACTATGAGAACATTCATTAACCCCTTCCCTTTCACTTTTTTAAAAAAATTACCCGTCCAAAACAAGGCAGGTTTTTTTATTTGCTTAATTATCCCTTTTATATTTGATTAAGTGAATTTGAGAATATTTCTTATAAAATGATCAATGTTTTTGAAGTTATAGGGGTTTGAAATTTATCCAGTTATTATTATCCCGAGTACTCTCAGTATAGGCATTACACACACACTCATATATATATATATACCCTATTGCCTTTATGGCAAGCCCCAACTCCTTTTTATCATATGGGTGCTAGAAGGCAATGACTGAGGGTCTACATGTCCTGGGGATGACGTTAAACTCTATCTGATGGTGAGGTTCCAGTTTTGGAGGTTTGGGGAATATGGAGCACCCTTTCATCACCATTGCTCCCTGGTCCACTTTGACCCGGAGTGGTAGTACCTGTTAGGGTCCCATCTATGAGTTAAATAGAAAAACATGAGTTTATAAACAAAATTGTATTATGCATAAAGAATGAATTTATTTCACAACTTGTTCGGCATTAAATAACCCACTGAGGTTAATATGCTGTAAAACAAAACAAACCAAACCAAACCAATCATATATATGTGTGTGTGAACAGAATTAAAGGGAAAAATTTTTTTTTTAAATCTAAGTTTATTTTTTTTATTTGTAATTATGCCAAAAAACTGTTTCATTTATATTTCTCACAGAATTACTTTTGTAAAGTGAAATTTTACTTTCAAATGAAATCATTTATATTCATTAGAAAAAAAAAGTTATCTTTTTCTCAGTATCCATTTCAATTTGGAATTTTTAACACAATACAGAAATAAACTTGTGAAAAAGGATTCTGTTATATTTTGAAAATAGTAACTAAAACACCACAATTGCTTTGAAAAAAATTTGTTTTTTCTTTTTAAGTACTTAAGACCCGTAGAAAACAGAAAATTATCAGCAACAAAGTGTCTCTGGCAAGTAAATTTAGTTTCAGTGATAGAACGCAAATACTCGGGATTGTAAAAAAAATGTTCAAAATGCCTATCCCTGAATACTTGGGAAGAGGTTACCCTTCATTTCAGACATATGAATATCTTGGAATTCATAACAGTATTTTGGTTGATCCATTCTTCAGCCCTCACCAAGTGCAACAATCCAAGAGGAAAAGTGGAGCTGTTGTGTTAATAAAATAAATTATAAAAATGTTAACAGAAAATTTTAAGAGGATCAACAAACAAATAAATATGAGACCCCACAGAGTGTGTCTGGCCATCCTTTTGTTCAGGTTGGAGATTTGAAATGCAGAGGGTGTGACTAAAGAAGGCGTGGTCAAGTAGGCGTAAGCATTTGTACATTATTTCTCTTGTTCTCTTATCAACAAAGGCAGTTGGAACTTGTTTTCCTTCTTGTTCTTTTCCTCCCTCCTTCTCTGTCACAAAGATCCATTTACCAACCCCTCCGAACGAGTAGGATGTGATACAAAGTCAATTTCTTTTTAACAGGTTTGAATTCAGAGTTTTCCTTCTCTTGGACTGGTTACCCAGCCAAGGTTCAAGAGCCCAGTCTGCCCTACTCTTTACCCATAGCTGGAGGGAGTAGTTCAATATATACCTTTCCAAAGGGTATTAGCACTACTAGCAAATATATGCACCCTCCGGGTGCAAGTATTTAAGTTTTAATGTAATAAAATATTGTATTAAATTAGAAAGGCTAATGAAACTGAATAAGAATACAGATAAAAAGATTTGAAACAGAGGGAGTATAATAAAAAATGGAACAACTGAAACTTACTCTTCCATCACTCATCTTTCATTGTTATTTTTTCTAATTTAAGTATTTAGTTAAAAGAGGAAGTAAAGAATAAAATGACAGTTATTTTATCTTGTTAATGGATTTCATTTAAGATTCATTGAAGAGATTTTTACTTATATCATTAAAATAAAACCAAACAGTTAGAAATCAATAATACTAAGCACATATTTATTAAATTCGATTTTTTAATATTAATATGCAAATTAGCCTTCCCATTTACACTGTAACCGCTATTTTGTTGTATATATAAATACAATTGCATGTTGTTAGTATGTAGACATAGTTAACAGTATTAATAATGTAAGACAATTTTATTAATAATTGAGGTTTAGATAAAAATAAAATCATTGAGAATGTGATGTCACTAACTAAAAGAATTGTGACTTGGGTAGGAATATAGTATCGGTTACAGACAGAAAAACACACAATCTCCATTATAATAAGATGTGAAATGTAAACAGCCTCATGTAGGATTTGAACACTGGTTGACAGGTCCATTTCCTATGACTCTAACCATTACACCACACACCACCATAAAGATCCACTCTATATGCTTCAACCAGCTGTCACTCTCATTCTGGTTCTCTTCCAACAGTTGTTGATTAAAAACTGTCTTTCACTTCAGAGTTTTTATGTACACAATAACTTATGCATATTAATAAGCTATTTTTGCTTCAGCTAAACATCACAAACAGGAAAAATTTAGTCATTATAAATGTACCAAACAGGTTCATTATCGAAATTCCAGATACTTTCCAGATATCAATTTATTAACACTATGCAGATGTGATACATCTCTGGTTGATTCAAACCTATGATTAAGACAGGGTTTTCCAAACTTTTTACAAAGAGGCAGTGATACTGGTGTTTTGGATTTAGAGCGTCCTGGGACACCCATATTTGCTTTGAATGAGACCCCAGCAAATTTGATGGGTCCCATCTAAAGTTTCCGAATAGAGTGTAGGGTTTTTATTTATGATCTAGGGAAACAACTGTAAGCCGTCTAACTCCTACCTGGTAACCTATCCAGTGTAATTCGTTTCTATGAAACTATTGAAATGTATTTACTGTTAGCTTGAAATGGTGGGGAAGAAAAAATCAAAACACTGGGATGCATGGATATGATTTTACTGCGTCCTTTTATATTTTTATGCATCAGGGATGCAGGACGCATACCTATCAGCATCTTTGAAGAGGGCCAAGAGCCAATGGTTCTTTCTGGTGTTTTTTAACCCCAAAACTATATGCAAATATACACTTCAAAGACTTCTGGTGTATTATCATAAGATTAAGGGCCGGGTTAGCTCAGTCGGTAGAGCGTTCGGCTAGAAACCACAAGATTCCTAGTTTGATACCGGCCAACGCCTACTCAGCGTATGAGTAGCACAGTGATCTGTGCGGTAAAGTAAAGAGCTGATGATAGGTGTGGCGCTCCATCTCAGACACTAAAATATTCTCCTTGGTCTAGTGCTAGTGAAAAGGGGATAGACTCCCTCGCTGATTGGCTGATACTGACTTTAGGTCACCCTGACAAAATAAATAAAAATAAATAAATCATAAGCTGTCCCGGAAATCTCAAATTTGCTTGGGGTCCTATCGTAAAGAAATGCCAAAAGGATTTTGCTAAAACTATTAGATTTATCAGAAGTGAAAATCTCTATAAAACATTGTTTATGTTTACAAATCAACCAGAAAGAAAAACAAAGAGTGTGGATGTTTTCAAGTTGTCTTGTCATTTTACGTATTCTGGTCCAAGTTGCCTGAGGTGAATCTGCACATGCCCTGTTTGATACTGCTCTAGCAGGCGATGAATAATACATTAAAAAACTGAAACTACAAAGCTAAAAGCAGGTTCACGTCTCACTCCGTCAACACATAGTTCCAAACTCACCACACACTCTCACCTCTCATTCTTCCCCTCTCCCACTTCTGTCACGTTATTTGCCGAATTAATAATAATAAGAAAAAAATATATAAAAAGGAATTATTTTTCTTATTAATCCGTTTTGCGATGAAAGGGAGATAACTCACTAAAAAAGAGTTATAGAATTTTGAATGTTTAAAAAAATTTTGAGCGTCTGAAGATTTAATGGAACAGCGTCTCCCAGTAGGAAAAGAAAAATTGCTGGGTGAAGATCGTCTGTGCGAATCTCACATCTTCAAAATTAATGAAGAGAATGAAACATAATATTCCGAAATAAGAAAAAGAAACAAAACAAAAAAAATTATATATATATATGTATGAAGAATTGAAAACAAACAAACAAACAAAAAAAAAAGAGACTGAAAACAGATAAGTAAAAATTGAATTGTTTTTCTAAGAAAAATCTCTATTTCTCGCCATCCACATATATTGGACATTCTTAATTCTCCAGCTGCTTATTATTATTTTTTGATTGAACAAAAAAGAAAGATTATTTATGAATGAATAAATTAAATTGTAAATTATAAAATATATTTTTGTTTTTACATTATTCTTTCTGTCCAAATTTTGATATGTTTTCTCTCAATTATTGTTGATTTTCTCAGAAGAATTAAAATCCGGCGTATCACACGCATTAAGCAGACGAACGTAACACTTCGCCATGTGATACTTCTTGGCCAGTGGAAAAAAATGCCATGTGGCATCTGATTCATCCTTAAAAATTTTCCATGCTAACCTACTGACTCTTTCCATTTTCTTTCTCTTTCATGTTAAATGCCTTCGTATTATTTCTCTTTTAACTCTGATACTCGGGTTACAACATGTTGTAAAATCAAACCAACAACCCTTACAGATTCAAAGTGTTAAAAATCTTCTGTAAAACTACTTTTGCCATAATTCTCCGCTATATTCTTTATTTATACTAGCAAATATATGCACCCTCCAGTTGCAAGTATTTAAGTTTTAATGTAATAAAATATTATCTTAAATTGGAAAGGCTAATGAAACTAAATAAGAATGCAGATAAAAAGATTTGAAACAGAGTGGGTATAATCGAAAAATAGAACAACTGAATCTTACTCTTCACTCACTCCCGTCATACATTGCTAAATTTTCCTAATTTAACTATTTATTTAAAATAGAAAGTAAAGAATAAAATTACAGTTGTTTCTTCTTAAAATATTTCTTTTAAGATTTATCCCTGAGATTTTTGTTCATATTCATTAAAGTAATACCAAACAATTAGAAATCAATAATACTAAGCTCATATTTATTAAAATTAAATTTTTGATATCAATATGCAAATTAACCTTGCCGTTCACACTGTAAACCGCTATTTTGTTGTATATACAAGTACAATTGCCTGTTATTGATATGTAGATATGGTCAACAGTATTAATATTGTAAAACAATTTTATTAATAACTGAGGTCTAAAAAATATAAAATCATGAAGAATATAATGTAAATAACTAAGGAAATTGTGACTTGAGTTGTAATGTAGTTTCAGTTACAGACAGAGAAACACACAATCTCCATTATGATAAGATTTTTGCATTCAACAGTATACTACATCAATCTTTATACAATTCTCTCTCTTCAGTCCATTCAGATAATTCAATGGTTCTCAACCTTTTTTTACCTGTTGACCCCCTTTTAATCCTATTTTACTCTGGTGGATCCCCCATAACCATTCGTTGTTTAAAAATCCCATTGTATTTTTATAGTTAAATACATTTTACCTGCCTGGGTCCCCAAAAAATGTTATATGGTTCCCCATATGGACCCCAGTTGAGAACCACTGATATAATTGATACTATTGTCAAATTGTTGTGGTTCAAATAGAAAACATTTATGAAAATGAGTGTAGCAGTAATTAACATTTAAATGCTTTGCACTTTTCTAAAGGTTTTCATTATTCTTTTTATTCTATTATTATTCCTAGAGTAGCAGTCATAATAGAACTTCTCTTGTCACTTCTCTTGACCCTATTAGCTTTAACTCTTTCATTTCATTATTTTCATATTAATAGCTCTTGAAAAACCCCGAACGAGAACAGGAAAAGCAAAAAGAAGAGTGTGATCTGGGACGAGGAAAAGATGAACCGGAAAAGCCGATTAAAGAACGGGAAAAGCTACGCTTCTCTAAAGAGAACCGAGAGAAATTGAACAAGATGGATCGGCAAGGCCAGGAGAGGCTAAAATCTGGACGTGAAGGGAGGTTTGCTGACCGTTCAAAATATTCCAAAGATGATCGTGCTTGTGATAAGTCGGAAAAATTCAAATCCAATAAAGACGATCGATCTGGTGACAAAAAAAATCGAGATGACAAGCCTGATCGACAAAAACATTTGGCCGGTCGAGACAAGTACAAGTAAGTGCTATCATTTTAATTTAATTTTATTTTTTCGTCAAACCTGGGTATAGCATTATTTCAAACTATTGTTACATAATGAATAGGTATCCAGAGATGCTGATAGGTACACATCCTGCATCCCTGACGCACAAAAATATAAAAGGACGCAGTAAAATTGTGTCCATGCATCCAGTGTTTTTCTTTTTTCTTACCTCACAACTTCAAGCTAACTGTAAATACAATTCAATAGTTTCTTAGAAATGAATTACACAGGATAGGTTACAAGATAGGAGTTAGACTGTTTTAGATGGGACCCATAAATTTTCCCGTGGACTCATTCCAAGCAAATATGTGTGTCCCAGGATGCACTAAATCAAAAAGTATCATCATCACTGCTAAGATAAGGTCCAGTCCTGAAGTTAATAAAATGTGATCAACAAAAATTATACAGCTTGAGTTTGTCTCTAAGAACTATGACAACCTTGGCATAACCAGAGAACCCTACCAGACCAGTCAACAAAAGAAAAAAATACCAGCCATGAAGACAACTAATCAATAAGTAATATCGGAGGTATAACATGGATATCTCCCATGACAAATATCTACTCATCTCATAAGAGAAGAAATAGACTATTAAATATGAGGTCACCCAACCCCCCGATAATATATATACCTAGAAACAAGGGGTATACAACAAGTAGTGATCTCTGGTTGTGATCTATTGGCAGGTTCTCTCATTGGTTGTAACACCTGTACTCTGATAATGCATTAGGTTACCCAAAAGTGGCTAACCTAACACAGAATATTTGGTGGGGAAAAAAGACAAGTCAATTAATACAATATAATATTTAATACAACATACAAAGAGGGAACATAGTTCCTGTCTGTTGACTTATTTTGCTATATAAGGTGTGTGCTAGATGCCCGCTCCATTTATAGACTCGGCAATAACAATGTAATCATACTCTTGGCCAATCGCTGGCAGTACTTTGCTGCTGATACAATACTTATACCGGCAGTACTGGCGGTATAAGCATTGTCTCAGCAGCAGAGTACTGCCAGTGATTGGCCAAGAGAGATCACATGATTCTTGCCAAGTCTATAAGTAAAAGCAGGAACCTATCACACACCTTATATAGCAAAAATCTCAACACTGTCCCAAACTATAAAAGAGTCCCAAGGTGTTCCGAGGAACATGAGGAAAAGTTAAACAACAAAGGGGTGGAAACCAATTACTATATTTCAGGTGGTCTTGGAACAAATGTCATCAAAGATCGTAGACAAAAATGCTCTGAAAAATTCTCGGTTTTGTAATGAAGGGGGATGGCATATTTTTGATATTTTAATATTTTTAACTCTTTTTATTTTGTCATTTAATTTTATTTCGATAAAATAAAATGACAACATTCTCTGCTTTCTGAAATTGTTAGATTTTTCGATCAATTTTCTTTTCCCAAATGCGGCAAAACCAAGGGTTCTTCAGTGCATATTTGTCTATGATCTTTGATGCCATTTCCTCAAAAATTGTACAAGTTTAAAATCTAATTTTTAGTATCAGTACTTAATAAACCAATACACAACTTTCAATGTTTCATGTAATTCGATATTTTAAAAAAGCGGAAAACCCCACATACCCTAATGTGCATTGACATTGCTTCTTTTTCTTTTTTTTTTTTTTTTTTTTTTGTTTTGTTTTTTTACAAGAAGAATTTATCTGAATATGTAATCATCTAAGAAAAAATCTCAATTTATGTTAACAGATATAAACCATCTAACTGACTAAATAGTTTTAGTTGGGTTTTTCTCTCTGGTAACCTTTTATTCTTAAATAGTGATTATGACTAATATTTTTTGTCATTGTATTTACTCAACCCCTCCACAAAAAGCAGGATGTGACACAGGGTCAGTTTTTAAGGGGAGTACAGCTTGTTTTAATATAAAATTTTCTTTCTGTTCCAAATAATTTGTGTTTTAGTTTTTTTTGGTTTTTTGGGGGTTTTTTTTTTTATTATTATTAGTAGTAGTAGTAGCCTGCTTTTTCTTTCTATTTTAAACTTAAACAAACATTGTGTATATAACAATATAGATGAGGACAATATTCTGAAAAATCTAAATAATACAGTCCAATGTGTTCATCACCTTAACAAAAGCATCCAGGACTACCAAATTGTGCCTCTTGTTACTAAAACATGGCAAAACTTTTGACTCACTCTAGTATAATAGGAGTCTAGTGTATTTATTTTGGGACTGTCGACTTTTTTTATCTCTATTTTTGTTCCTTCAACATTAAAAAAAAAGGGTGGACCTAAATATCTGAACCCCCCATTCTAATTTTTTTTTTTTTTTTTTTTTTTTCCTTCAATGAATTATTATCATTAAACACCAATCTATCAGATATAAAAAAAATTCTTAAAAGTTCTTTATTTTTGAGTTTTCAGGGTGCTCATTTCCTCGTATAAGTTTATAGTAAATCAATCCCCCATATCGGAACCGCTCAAACAGAAGTCCCTTACGACTCCCGAAAAAGACATACAAGTTTACCAAAATACATATTTAAATATTCTAACCCTAACCTAAATTATTTATTTATTTTCCCATTAAACTAACCTTAAACCCCAACCTATAACCCATAACCGCCTAGTTAAAATTAACATTTATTACAAAATCTGTGGGTTCTGTTAATTACAAAATTTGTGGGTTCTGTTTTTTCTGGGTCAACGGTATACAGGGTGACCCAGAAAAAACAGAACCCAAATTATTTATTCATTTTCCCATTAAACTAATCCTAAACCTCAATCCCAACCATAACCCTAAACCCCCATAGTTAAAATGAACAGTTTTATTACAAAATTTGTGGGTTCTGTTTTTTCTGAGTCACCTTAATTTTGACACCTTTGTGCAAGTTCAGCCCAACTGTTAAGGTAGAGCGGTTCTGATATGGGGGATTGATTTACTATAAACTTATACTGTGAAATGAGCACCCCTGAAAACCTCAAAAAATAAAGAACTTTTAAGAATTTTTTTTTTACAATCTGATTGATTGGTGTGTAAACGATAATAATCCATTGAAGGAAAAAAAAAAAAAAAAATGTTCCAGATGTTCAGGTCCTGAAAAAAAAAGGTTATTGTAAAGTCTTTTATTTTATTTTTTAAAATTTTTGTTAAACCTGGGTACCCTCTAGCTTTTGTTTTTATTGTTATTAGCAGCCTGCTTTTTCTTTCTTTTTTTCTTTCTTTTTTTTCTTTTCTTTTTTTTCTTTTCTTTTTTTTCTTTTCTTTTTTTACTCTTCTTTTTTTACTCTTATGTTTTTCTTTCCTTCACATAGTCGAGAAGATCGAAGTAAATGTTATCAAAACGTTAACATTAACAACAGCAATAACAACAGCAACAACTGCCGAGAAGACAAAAAGACGAGGCATGATAAACAGAGCAAGCATGATCGAGCAGACAAATTTGACCGTCCAGAAAAACAGGATAAATATGAGCGCATGGATAGGCAAGATAAATTTGACCGTTCTGACAAACAAGATCATCTTGATCGGTTAGAAAGACATGAACATTCAGAGAAACAAGATAATGATGATTTTGAAAAGTGAGATATTTTTGTGTGTGTGTGTGTGTCTGTGTGTGTGCGCCCGCCAATGTTTAAATGTTGCTATTATGTGAGAAAGCCTTTCTTCTTCGTTTATTCTTTAAAAGAATCTTACTGTGGCATTAAGACATATACCAAATATATATATAGTTACTGATGTTAAAGTTAACAGCAAAAATTATGTTTAACTCTTAATATCCTGTTGAGGATTTTCTAAGTCCAGAGCCCGATTCCCATAAGGATTTATCAAAAAATGGCTAAAAATGGCCTTTTCATTTAAAGTTACCTGTTATTTCCCTTAAATCAAAGACTTCTAAATGTTTTTAATATTACATATTACAAAGGCTATCATTTGGGGTGGATTAGGAAAATGAATGTGACTTCCGGCCGGGTGGAATGAGGCGGTATAGGACTTTAAAAGTTAAACTTTATTTTTATTTTACTCTGAGCATTTCTTTCACTATGTAAAATGTACAAGGGTGATCCCAAAAATAATATCTTCAAAGCGCTGGTGATGCAAGGAAACTGTTTTTTAATACTATTATTGTGTTAGTATAACATTTGATTCTAAGACTAACAGGAACAAATAAATGAATTAAAATTTAGTTTAATTCTAACAATTTATTAAAGAACAAATAAACAATGAGTAACAATATAAAGTCCTTCCTGTGTATAGAGTTAAGTTTAAGGGACTTACAGGTGTGATGGAGAAGATATCTGGTATCTTGATGATTTCTTGGATAGAACTTCAGGTCGATGTCTTGTCGGAGCTGGTCCGGAATCTGTCTGAGGATTTTTGGTATTTTGTGCCAAAACTTCTGGGCTCATCATGTGATTGGTATATCCAATCAAAGAAAGCCTCTCCCTCACTTAACCCCACACACTGGAATAAACATGTTACTGACCCAACACTGTTATATACCCGTTCATCTGCTGGGTATATAGTTGGGAGAGAGTAGAGGAGAGGTAATGTGATGTGAGGAGATGGACTATTACTATTCTTGTTCTTACTTTGTCGATGGCCATCTTCCTTTGGGCTGATTCTTTCGGGTTGGGTCTTCTCTGCTCATTTCTTGTTTGTAATAAATAAGCAAGACTTTGTGTTTTTTTTTTAGACATCTATTCCTTATTACAAAACCCAAACTGCCCTGTCGGTTGGGGCGTTAGAATACCGCGACTGCACCTCTGCAGAGGGGTAAAACTCACCCAATGGGCCACCTGTTGGCTGTGGGTGGCGACCTGTGATGCTTAAGGATAGAACCATGCTAGCTGAGCAGTCCATGACCTGCAACACTCCACTTAGGTCCTTTACTTGGGCTAGACATTGAATAACCCTTCATCACCATTACTCCCAGGTCCACTTTGTGGTAGTAACTGTTAGGGTCCCATCTATGGGTTAAATTGAACAAAATGAGTTCTAAAACAATGTGTTTGAAAAAAAAAGAATTGATGAGCAGAAGGACTCAGATTACAGTAATGATAGGGCTTTATTTGAATAGAATTTGTTTTCAGGTGAATAGATAGTGAACTTTGAAAATAACCCATCATTCAGGTAAAAAATACCAAGTAATTCTTTACAGTTGTGGGGAAATTTGGTAGACAAAGTTAACTGGTCAAAACTGTTATTGAATATTTTCTGTAATCGTGAAACATTTTTCTTTAATGTTTTAAACTTAATTTTTGTTGTTATATTTGATGTTGGTCTCTTGTTATTTGACGTATAATGTTAAAAATCATAAAAATTTTACGTGAAAAGGCCTTTCATTATAACAGCATTTGAACACTGACTTTTTTTTTTTTATAACCCTTCTCATCTATTTAAGTATTAGGATACTGTAAATTATTGACACTAGCAAAAATATGCACCCTCCGGGTGCAAGTATTTAAGTTTTGATATAGTGAAATATTAAATTAGAAAGACTAATGAAACTAAATAAGAATGCAGATACAATGATTTAGAACAGGTATAATCGAAAATACAACATTGAAACTAACTCTTCCATCATTTTCCATCACTCCCATCTCTCATTGCTAAATTTTCCTAATTTAATTATTTAGTTAAAATTGGAAGTAAAGATTAAAATTACAGTTATTTCTTCTTGTTAATGGATTTCTTTTAAGATTTATCCCCGATAATTTTACTCATATTCATTAAGATAAAACCAAACAATTAGAAATCAATAATATATTATTAAAATCAATTTTTAATATCAATATGCAAATCAGCCTTCCCATTCACACTGTAAACCGCTATTTTTTTAATATATAAATACAATTGTATTTTATTAGTATGTAGATCCGGCCAACGGTGGCTTCGGCCCTGGAATTTTACAAGTTAATAGCGTCGATCCCAGGAGGCGCCCCCCTTGAGGGGGAATGCCGACTGGATCGACGCTGTTTTTTCCACCTACCACCCATGAGCTTCGGCTTGTGGGTGGTCCCCCATAAAAATGTCTTTATGTCACACCCTCATAAGTGGGATGAGAGGCAAATACCTGTAGATATGGTCAACATTGGCTTCGGCCTCTGGACCATTGATCTAATTAACAGCATTGATCCCAGGGGGCTATCCCCCCCTCCAGGCAATACCTGACCCTTGATTTAAAGAGGCAGAGCTGGGTTTATTGCCCAGTGCCTGAGGCACCTCCCTGAAGGAAGAATGCTGACGGATCAATGCGTTTTTTGCACCTGCTACTTTTTAGTTACGGCTTGTGGGTGGTCCCACATTAATAGGGCCTTGTGCCTAACCCGTACACATGGGGTATGTGATTAATATCATCTAGTATATAGGTCAACAGTATTAATTATGTAAAACAATTTTACCACATCAAATATTTATTAAATCGAGGTTAAAATAAAAATAGAATCATGGAGAATGTGATGTAAATAACTCATGTCAAGCCCTAGCACCTATATGATTGCCCCAACCCTATTGCCCTTATGGCAAATCCCAACCCCTTTTTCTCATATGGGTGCTAGAAGGCAGGACTGAGGGTCTACATGTCCTGGGAATGACGTTAAACTCTATCTGATGGTGAGGTTCCAGTTTTGGAGGTTTGGGGAATGTGGAGCACCCCTTCATCACCATTGCTCCCTGGTCCACTCTGAACTGGAGTGGTAGTACCTGTTAGGGTCTTATCTATGGGTTAAGTAGAAAACATGAGTTTATAAACAAAATTGTATTATCCATTAAAAATGAAATTATTTCAAAACTTTGTTAGCATTAAACATTTTTTTACCAATAGAAGTATTCGGCATAAAATAACCCAAGGGGTTGACATGCCGTAAAACCCAACCAACCAAACCAAACCAAACGTAAATAACTAAGGGAGTTGTGACTTGAGTAGTAATATAGTTTTGTTTACAGACAGAAAATCACACAATCAGCAAAATATTTACCCATAAGCTTTTGTTGTTGAGTAAATTAATATGATTTAAATGAAAATCATATATAATTAGCAATGTATAGGCATTTTTTTTTGTAAATGTTATAAATATTACAAATACTAACAAAATATGTGCCCTCTGGGCGTAAGTATTTAAGTTTTAATGTAATAAAATATATTAAATGAGAAAGACAAACAAAATTAAATTAGAACTCATATAAAAATTACACTTATTTAATTATATTTTAATTGGTTTCTATATAAAATCATTCATAGTATTGATTTTAATACATTGGAGAATAAAACAATAATATTAGAGATCAATAACACCAAGTAATTATTTATTAAACCTGGTTTTGTTAAAACCAGTATGCAAATTAACCACACCATATATTATGTAAGCCTTTCTTAGGGATATATAAAACACATTGCAGGATTTTAAACACGCCAATAACATGGGCCATTTTTAAGTAAATCCAACACAATTTTCATAGAGACATCATTGAATAGATAAGATTTGTTCTATGTATTAATGATTTTGACTATAAATTAAATACCCATTGATAAACTTACTCAATTCCTGAGAGTATTGTGATGTAAGCAGTGACATAGTTTTGGTTACAGACTGACACCAAATCACTATTATGATCAGATTTCAAAGGTATTATTTTGATTTTTGGGGCTGTTGTCCTCCTCTTTATTTTGATATATAAAAACCCAATGTTCCATCCATTGTATCCTCTGTCCTCCTTCAGGTGTTCCTTGTCTATTGGAACATTGCAATGATTCAATTTTAGAAATGACGTCATTATTTGGATGAGATCTTCATAAGTTCTTCACAGCTTTGTTTGCTCAACAGTCAAACTTTGAAAATGATTTTTCCAACTTGAATCATTGCTATGCTCAGATAAACAAAGAGACACCTGAAGAAAGCCAAAGGGTACAATGGCCGAAAAGTGTTTTTATATATCACAATAAAGATGAGGACAACAGTCAGAAAAACTTAAATAACACATATCACGCCTCATCTAAAAAGATTCAGACAAATATTTTAAAGTGTTGTTAATTTAGTCATTTCATTAGATCTTCAATTAATCCTTACATTTTTTTTATTTATTTAATTTTTTTCGTAGAATTGTACTGGTGAGACAGCCACTGTGAGTGGCTTACAATAGGCAAAGAGTTAACTTCTATGGTTAAAACATGGCCCACTACCGTATACAGCCTCACATGTCACATAAGCAGGCAGAATTCTAACAGGCTGATTTGTTTTATAGTCAATGTATATCTGTTTTAAAAAAATGTTAAAACTCTTTAAAAATACACAAACTGGTTGTTTTTTTTCTTCAGAAATGTAATAAAAGATTGTAAACAAATTAACAAAAAAAGAAGATAGTTCTAAAAAAAATCATCTAATTTGTCTTAAATTTTGTTTACAATTTTGGCTCATTTGATATTGATATTGAGTAAAGAAATTGTTTTATCCAAACATAGATCAGTTCATTTCATAGATTGTAGGGCTGTGGAATATGAGTCGGAAGCAATTAAAGGGTCACTGGAGTCGAATGGCTTTGGCATTAAATAATCCACACAGGTTTATATGTCATTAAACAAAGAAACCAATGCAAAAAATAAAGTTATATCGAGTAGTATAGTTACTACTCACAAGGAAATAGGATAATATTAACTAACATAGGTCTCAGGTCGCTTAATCTGCTATTGATACTATGTAACCCAGTACTACCAGTTTCATAGTTGGGTCATTGGTGATTAAACCAGTAACCCCACAGGAGGGTGGCTATACACCCTGCAGAACTAAAAAAGACCTGTAAAAGACAGAGGAAGCTCTTTGCTCAACAATCATCTAGCACATTATTTCTAAAGTTCTACCCCCTCCTCATCACAGCAGGGGCGTATAAATTTGATAGTTAGTGTCAAATCCATGCTGTCACGAACATGAGTTATATAGTACTACTATTGTTCTACAAGGATGGCATTGAAAGTTTATGTGCTATTAAACTAAGAAACCAAACCCCAAATAATAAAGCCGCCCTGTCGGCTGGGGCATTAGAATGCACCTCTGCAGAGGGGTAAGACTCCCCCAATGGGGCCACCTGTTGGCCGTGGGTGGCGACCCGTGATGCTTAAGGATAGAGCCCAGGTGGCTGAGCAGTTCATGACATGCAATACTCCACTTTGGCCCTATCTTGGGCTAGACGGGCGGTCGGAGAGGCCCCCTCCGATCAATCAGCTGGTCATGTCAAGCCTTAGCACCTATATGATTTTCCAAACCCTATTACCCTTATGGCAGGCCCCAGCCCCTTTTTATCATATGTGTGCTAGAAGGCGGTGGCTGTGGGTCTACATGTCCTGGGAATGACGTTAAACTCTATCTGATGGTGAGGTTCCAGTTTTGGAGGTTTGGGGAATGTGGAGCACCCCTTCATCACTATTGCTCCCTGGTCCACTCTGACCCGGAGTGGTAGTACCTGTTAGGGTCCCATCTATGGATTAAATAGAAAAATGTATTTATAAAAAAATTGTATTATCCATTAAGAATTGATTTATTTCAAAACTTTATCGGCATTAAATGACCCACTGAGGTTGATATGCCGTAAAACAAAACAAACCAAACCAAACCCATGTGTTGAACTGTGACTTTGTAATAAACAAATTCTAACTCCAATCACACTATTATATTCACTTTCAGACTTATACCTTTGGGAAAGGTATAGTCACCTTATCCCCAGAGCTATGGGTTAGATAGTCTACTATTGTTCTTCTACAAGGATTGGCATTAAATAACCTGTGGTGGTTTATGTGCCATTAAACAAAAACAAACCCAAATAAAAGTTATATTTTTTTAGTAGTATATTTACTGCTTACCAACCCACTTACATGCAGAAATCAAATTATGGTTCCTGATTTTTTTTTTTTTTTTTTTTTTTTTTCTCAGTGTGAATGAACAATAAAAATGTGCTTTTTTGTTTTTTTCTACCAGATCTGTCCATGAGAAGAAAGGCAACAAAGCTGATAAACTTGAAAAAGCCAAGGTAAGTATTTGATTTTCCTCAAAACAATCTCTACAAAAGATGAAGCTTCTTTATTTAAGTAATCTCTTTCAATCTTGTCTTTCTTTTGATGTTTCTATCACGTATTGCAGCAATTTAGAAAAACAAAATAATGTAAATCGTTTTTTTTTTTTTTTTTTTTTTTTTTTGTGCTTCACATGAAATGTTTGTTTTTTTGTTATGCTTCAAACAAAGTTGTATTTATATATATATATATATATATATATTATATATATATATATATATATATCTTTGAAATAACAATATCAATGTTGTATGTAGCATTATATTCTCTGATATTTTCTGCTATATATTGTTGGTTTGTCAAGGAAAGTGAGAAACGAATAGATGGTATTGGGTTTATTTTAATTCAGGAATACTTTAGCAATTGTGACTTAATTCATAATACCGAAGTTTGTGAATGGTGACATTTAACAAAAATAACTGTATATATATATATATATATATATATATATATATATATATAGAGAGGAGAGAGAGAGAGAGAGAGATCTATACAAATATTGCTCTATATATAATTAATTATCAATAATAAAAATAATTAATCATTAATATAATTATATTATTTAATATTATATTAATATATAATATACATACATATATATATATATATATAATATACAAATATTGCTCTGTATATAATTAATTATCAATAATAATTAATTAATTAATATATATATATATATATATATAAATATTGCTTTGTATATAATTAATTCATTAATTATCATACATTGAGCTCTCTTAGGGATTTGTAAAAATCCTTGTATAAATCTATGTGTGTATTAGGGTTAGCATACATTGTGTATGTATAGGAGATATTGATGATCCTGAAAAGAATTATCCCCAACATACCAGCCAATTGGATACTTTTAATATATATATATATATATATGTATATATAGGGATGAGTTTAGTTTAAGAGAGGGGCGGGCGAAAATTGCCTTGGTGGACCCCTTAAAAATGAGGGCACCACAACAATGACCAAAGGCACTGCAACAATTTTTTAGAATTTCCAAAAAGAGTTTGTTTTTTTTTTTTGTAAAAAGTAATATTTACATAAAATCATTTTTTAGAAATTTATGAAAATAAACAAAAAGCTTTAAAATCAAATATTCTTATTGACAAATAACATAGATTATGATGACTAAAATTATTAGCAATGATATATTGCAGTGGAAGATTTTCAAAAAAGAAGTCAATTACATTATTTGAATTCCAAGAATGATAAAAATGAGATAATTCTCGTATTTTCTTTCTCTTTTTTTTTTTTTTTAAAGGCAAAAATTGCTGTGTTCATGGCTTTATTTTTAAGGGCACCATGGCATTTTGACATTGTGCCACAGTCTAAGCTTGTCCTATATATATATATATATACAATTTTTTTTTTTTTTTTTTTTTGCTTGAAGGCAATTACAATGTATGTATCGCATAAAATTTGATACTTTTTTTTTTATAGAAAATCTCAAGTTCATTTTCTATTAAAAAAATTAAAAAAGTATTGAATTTTATGCAATACATGCATTGTAATTGCCTTCAAGCAAAAAAAAAAATATAATATATACTTTATCCAACAATGCTTCTAAAAAAAAAAAAAACATCCAAAAATCTTATATATAATTTTATTTTTATTTCTAAACTCCGACAGTATAAAAAACTCCCGGAAGGTCTTTAATTACACAATACAAACTTTCACCTGGAGAAAAAAATTTATAAAAAAAAAAGAAAAGACCAAATCAAATGCACCTCCTGAAAATAATCAGATGATACTATTAAAATGGTCAAAAGAAAAAAAATACCAAAATAGTTGCCTAAGTCAAATATACTAAAGTACTCAATACAAAAAGTAGAGCCAATAAATAATAAAATAGAATATTTACCTAGGTTTCTCCTAATGGATTATCAGGATAATTCTGACTCAGAATTATCCTTGATGATCCATTAAGAGAAACCTCGATAGATATTCTCTAACTCATTAGGCTTACTTTATTATATATATATATATATATATATATATATATGGCAAGTACGCAAGTGTCAAAATAAAAATATTGTGGCTATTCATTGAAAGTACTTATATTTCAACAAAACTTAGTTAATTTATGATTTTATAAACTAATTTTTTTAATTTAAAGCCAGGCTTTTTTTTTGTGACACTTCATGTTCCATAATGCTTGCTATATTTGCAAAACAATTTCAGTCAATATTATACACATCTTTTTTTTTTAATCTTGTGATATGTAGAATTTAAACTCTAGAGTAATTGTTCTGATATTTTTCTTTTTTTTTTTTTTTTTTCTTTTTTTTTTTTAATAAAATCAAGCTTTACTTCAGTATTTAGTTACTTTTGTGGTTATGGTTGGGGTTAGGTAATACAGGAAATTACATGAAAAAAATTAAATCCTTTGTTTAATATCAATTGATAATTTAAAATTTACTGATTCAGGATTAATTTATTACAAAAAAAGAAAATCTAGTAATTACACTGGCCTGTGTTTAAAAATGTTTTTTCAAAGGTCAAAGGTTTACCAAATGATATATGATCTCCATTTTATGCAGAATTCAAAAATACCATTCATTGTCTTTGGTCAGGTCTAGTTTTTAAGATGTGTTTGTATACTTCACAACAAGTTGTACATAATAATAACATTTATTCAAAAGCCTGTGGACTCTACTTGTCACAAATAAATAGTTATAATACTGTTCTATACATTTCAAGTAAGAACTTGTATCTTAAAAATTCAATCTGATTAGAAAAAATGAGTATGATTTTAGGTTCAGCATAAAAAAAACTGCCTTAAAATTAGCTATTATATATTTGACCTTGAAAACATCGCAGGTCAGTGTTATCAGAACTAATAATATTTTGTTCGTATGTTTAAGAAAATTTTTCAAAAATCTTTCAAGTTGTAAGAAAAAATTGTTGTCTGCTAAAGAAAAGAAAAATTCATTCTTCTGCTTTTAAATGGCAAATAATATTTAGACTAGCAAAAAGAAATCTGTGTAGTGTGAATTTTTTTTTTTAAAGATATTGCCTCAGAGGGTGGTAGTTAAAATTCAATGTCATAGAGTTTGTACCATAAGTAAATAAAATCATCAAATTTACTAAAGGAGTAAAAAAAATAAAACAATTTGAAATGGAAACTTAGTTCTGATAACCTTAAATATATATTAGAATAAAACAAATTATATATATAATAACGGGGATGTATTTATTAAAACTTGTTTTAAAAAACAATGAGGATCGTCTAAGATTGCATGCTCAAATTTTGAGTGTATTCATTCTGTGTTTAACGATTGTGGGTAATGTGACATAAGCAGTGACATAGTTTCAATTACAAACAAATAGAGACATAATCTCCATTATTGATAGACTAGCAAGAATATGCGCCCTCTGCGGAGCATAAGTATTAAGTTTTAATTAATGAAATATATTGAATTAGAAAGACTAACGAAATCAAATAAGACCGCATATAAAAAAATATGCTTAATTTAATTATATTTTAATTGGTTTCTATATAAAATCATTCATAGGATCAATTTTAATACATTGATGAATAAAACAATAATATTAGGGATCAATAAAACCAAGTAATTATTTCTTAAACCCAGTTTTGTTAAAACCAGGATGCAAATTGACCTCACCATATATTATTTAAACCTTTATTTCTTATTCATATATAAACACACTAATAACATTGGCTGTTTTGAGGCAAATCTATCTCAGATTTTCATTGAGACATTGTTAATAAATAAGATTTTTTCTATATATTAATGATTTTGACTATGGCTATATATTAAATATTCAGATAAACTTAGGTAATTCCTGATGATATTGTGACATAAACAGTTATGTAGTTTCGGTTACATACAGACACTGTATCTCCATTACAATAAGATTTGTTAAACTGTTGTCCTCATCTTTATTGTTATATACACATTTTGGCTGATGTGCCCTCCAGCCTTCTTCAGGTGTTTCTTGTCTGACTCTGGAACCTTCTTGTTGAAGCTTTCATGAAACTTCGAACCGAACCATTTATTTAATCCATTGGGATAGATTGTACTCATTCTGTTAACCATGACTGGGTACAATTGTTATGCTATGTTAAGTATTGTACAGGTAAAAAGAACATAGAATACAACATAAAGGTTATAGAGTTCAACAAGAAACTCTTGAAGAATGCCGGGGGGTGGGGGCACATTGGCCAAAACATTGTGTATATAACCATAAAGATGAGGACAACAGTCCAACAAACTCAAAATATTACAAATTATAAAGACATCTAAAAAATTCAGATGATTTTTTTTATCCTATAGTTAAACTTTCCACTTTTAAATTTTCTCACAGAAGTTGCTTTTTCCTTTTTATATTATTAAGTTTAAGTCTCAGATTTTTTTTATCAAAAAAATTTAAAAACAAGGAAATACTATTTTGCCATATTTCATATCAATGTTTTAAAAATACTAGGGAAAAAACGCTCTCTGTGCAGTATAAAAATTAATTAAAAATCACTATAATAAAAGGAAAGTTTTTTAATTTTTCCATAATTCTAGTAGATAAGTTTTATCATCTTACTTTCTTTCTGTGTTAGATATTTCCCTAAAAGACTCTTTAAGTAAACAAAACCACAGATCAAGCAAAATATTTCCTTCTTTATTTTCCTTAAAAGAAAATAAACATAACGGCAAATTCCTCACAATTTTGTGTTTAGATTTTTATAATTTTTTTTTCTCTTTAATCTTCGATGTATTTCTAAAGAAGTGTTCCTCCATCTTTTTTTCCATTCTACAGATTGGCAGTAACCACAACTTCCTAGTAAGCTATTTCTGATTTGTTTGCAGTTGTCTTTTACTGACTGTGTATGGTGTGCAAGTTTTCTTGGTGAACAGGCAGATTTTGAAAAGCTTCTTTTTTTTTTTTAACTTTCATCTAAAAAAAAAAAAAATGTTCCCCCTCAAACTATCACAGCATGCCATAATGTGTCAGTTTTTCACACCATTTTTTTTTTTTTAATTCACACCTTGGCGGCAGTTCAGTATATCATTTTTTGGAATCGGGTCAAATGGTGTCAGTTTCTTCTGGTTTAACAGACAGCAATCAGATGTTATCATTTTTGTGTTTTTGTTTTGTTAGTTTTATTGTGCATTCTATTTTTCTTTTTTTTCAATTGTTAGCAAAATATTAATTGTACAAGTTGTCATTATCATTTAAATTAGTTTAATTGGTGAAGTTCTATAATCATTCCATGTTTTTCTTCTTTTTTTTCTTATTTCTACCCAGCTATCTCTTATTGTGGGTGTTCTATCATATTTTTTAAATATTCACCTCCAGGATTATCCTTTTATTTACTTTTTTATTTACTATATCACAATCCTCAGACACATTGGTTTTGTATAGATTCTTTTAATTCAGGAAATCTAGTAATTTGTTTAAAAGTAACCCAGAAAACAGTTGATCGGTCAATTTTTTCTTGGATGATTTAATGAATATTCTTACTTCATGAAGAAAAATCCATTTTCTATACTTGTAGATTGTTTTTTACATTATAACATTAAACTAGCAGGACCTGTGGAATTGCCACAAAATGAAACAAAAATCAAGACGAGCTATTGAAGCCAAAAATTATGATTTGCAATTTCATTAAAAATAAATCCTACCAAATTATCTTCCGTTCTGTAATTCACAATTTTAATATTACAAATAAAACAAACAAGTAACTTTTTGTTTTTTTTTGTTAATTCATTTTAATTTTACGTTGGCCATTTAAGCGATGCAAAACCATTTGGAATGTTTCATTTTTAAAATTGTCTGAAATGGGACAAATAAAAAATCTGCGATTAAGCGACACCAATATTCTTTATTCACATTTTTGCATTGCATCTTGGACAATTTAGACGTGTCATTTTTAACCAGAGGGTGTTGCAGAATGATAATGGATGGAAGATTTAGTAACACCAGTATTAATATATAGATAATAAGATGCTCTAATAACATTCTTATACTTAAAAACAAAAAAAAAGATTGATAGATTTTCAAAGGATCCAATGTTAGTAAATTGAAAAACCACCTCTAGTTCTCATCTTTAAATCTTTTTTTTTTTTCTAAGAATTATTTATTATTGGATTCATTTTGTATCTTAAATGTAACTTTTGATTTTTGTTGGAAAGTTTTTGTCTCTGTAATTAATGAACCAAAAATAGATTTACTTGTTTTTTGGGTTTTTTTTTTTTAAATAAGACATTAATAAGTAAATCATGGCTAAAGTAATATTTCCAAAACACTTTCAAACTATCAAATTGGAATTATTATCAATTTGAATTCTTTCTATTAATTAAAATTATCTTAATTTGCATGGCTAATTTAGAAAAGATCATTCTGTATCTTATTATGTTTTTAATTCTAACTTTGGGTTCATTTGATCAATTTCAAATTATTATCATAGATTTTCATATTGATATTTACCTTTCAATTAACAATCACGATAAATCTTAATTATTCTTAATTAACATAATTGACTTGAAAAATAAATAACATTTTTGGCTTCTTTTTATTCATATTGAGCAATGATGCTGATAGTTTTTTATTTTAGTGCATCCTAGGACACATATTTGATTTGAATGAGTCCCCGCAAAAATTTGTGGGTCCCAACTAAAGTTTCCTAATAGATTGTAGGGTTTTTATTTATGGTCTGAGGAAATAACTAAAGCTGTCTAACTCCTACCTTGTATCATATCCTGTGTAATTCTTTCTAAGAAACTATTGAAATATATTTACAGTTAGCTTGAAATAGTGAGGGAAGAAAAAAGAAAAACAATGGGACACATGGATACGATTTTACTGCGTCCTTTTAGATATTTGTGCTTCAGGGACGCAGGACACATACCCATCAGCATATCTGATTGAGTTATGAAAATGTCTCCAATAGTTTATCTTTCATACTACTACTAACTGTAGTTCAATTTTTTTTAAACATTTTTTTGCATTATTTTATTCTAGCTACATTTTAAATAATTCAGAAAAATCTGATTTTCTAAAATATTCATCAGAAATATTTTTCTTTTCTTTTTCAAATAATTATTTCTTTTATGTTTGTATTTTATGTTTAAAATGTTTTCTTTGATAAGTTTTTTTTTTTTTTTTTTATATATGTATATGATTTTTTTTTCCATTTAAGTTTTCAGTGTTTTTTGTTGTAATGTTTAAATGTGAATTGTCTTTTAAAATATCACCATGTGCTTGTTTGTAAATCATATTTTTCAATGTGTGTCACCTCCTCATTGCCTGAAGCCTATGCATGTAGATGTTATTGTTAAATGTTGGGCTTATGTAACATGATTTTGCTCCATATGTATCAATGTATTTATGCTAGCTTTTGAGGTCCATCTAAGGCATTTGTTTATATACTAGAGCACAAATACTAACAATTTGGCTACTATTGCAAATTTTTATTTAAAGTAATAATCAAATACCAATTGTTCTTCAATTTTGAATATGGTTCTAGATCATTTTTTAAAACTTTTCTTTTTGTTGGATATTTAATGGCTATGTTTTCAAATAAATTGTTTCCATTTTTAAGACAAACTAAATTATAAAAATAGATATTTTAGATAAACATATAATGTCATTGATACTTAAAGGTAAAATTAATTTTATGACTATATCTTATAGATTAGCACCTCATGTGGTGTAATGGTTAGCAAGCTAGATTTGTAGACCATCGTTAGAGAGTTCGATTCTCATTGGGTGCCCCATACTTCTGGCCTTGTGCCACATCTAAGCTAAGTTTAGTAAATAACTATATCCTATAGATTGTTTCAATTACTAAAAATATTAAGGCATTATTCTGGGTTTTATTTCACGTTATGATTAAAAATATTAACCTACCTTAAAGCAGTTTCATTTATGGAAAATAACTATATCACTAAAGGTGTTTCTTTTTTTTCTTTTTTTTGACATTTCCTATTTTGGATTTATCATTCCTTATATAAATGTTCATTGAGCACGTTATGTGGTATAATGGTTAGCAAGCTCGCTTCGCAGGCCATTGGTATTGAGTTTGATTCTCACCTGGTGCTCCATACTTCTGGCCTTGTGCCAAATCTAAGCTAAGCTTAGTAAATAACTATATAAGTATTCATCAACCTGCGTTCATACAAACCCAAAGACTTTGCCAAAAAAGGAGGGGAGGTTTTTGATGTGCTTTATCAAAATTGCAACCAAGTCATTAAATTTCCAAACTCTAGTTATTTCAAATAAGACCAGATTCTTCCTAAGTTTTTAACAGATTCGATTTCAATCTGATATGTTTTTTTGAAATTTTTATGTAAACTCCGATAAAACCGAGTACATATGTTTCAAAAGAAAAGGAGACGTAACCACACTCAACGGTAAGCCCCTTAAGCCAGTAGAACAATTCACATACCTGGGTAGTAATATCTCATCTACGGAAACCGATGTAAATACACGAATAGGAAAAGCGTGGTCGGCCACAAACAAATTATCAGTAATATGGAAATCCGATCTCACTGACAAGCTAAAGCAACATTTCTTCCAAGCGGTGGTTGTATCAGTGTTGCTGTATGGCTACACCACTTGGACCCTAACGAGGCACCTTGAGAATAAGCTGGACGGGAGCTGCACAAGAATGCTGCGTGCAGTCCTGAACAAATCGTGGAAGCAGCACCCCACGAGGAAACAGCTATATGGCCACCTGCCCCCCATCTCATAAACCATTCGAGTGAGACGGACAAGGCATGCCGGGCACTGCTGGAGAAGCAAGGACGAACTCATAAGCGATGTTCTCCTGTGGAAGCCAACACATGGACATGCCAGTGTGGGCCGCCCAGCAAGGACCTACATTGACCAGCTATGTAAAGATGCTGGCTGCAGCGAGGAAGAACTCCCTGGGGCGATGAATGATAGGGAAGGTTGGTGAGAGATTGTCATGGATATCCGTGCTGCCTGCACGACATGATGATGATTTCTAAATAATTGATGGGGTGTCTTAGTCTTAGTTTCGTGATTACCACATGTGTCTTTGGCTATGCGATACGGCAAGTTCTTTTTATTGGTGTCAAATAATTTTTATATAAAGCTTGTCAAAGGACCAAAGGACTTGAAAATTGCTGAAATAAGAAATTTTTGCTACTAGAAGAAATAGACCTTGCCGTCAAGAAAAACTCCAATAAAAGAAGTGACGTAGTCCAGTCCACCTTTGTTGAGTTAGTCAATGCTAATTAGCTTAGAATAAAACGTCAGACAAAGCTCCTCACCGTGTCTTTTCTCTCCGACTTTGTGTGCAAAACATATTCCTCTTTGTTATATATAATAATAAAATTGTTGTTATTTTTAACAGGGTGTTACCTTGTTCTTAGTGTTGCCGGCAACTATAGCAGCTCATTTCCCCTAATCTCTTGACCCATCTGAAAGATTCCCATCTATGGGTTAAATAGAAAAACATGAGTTGATAAACAAAATTGTATTATGCATTAAGAATGAATTTATTTCACAACTTTGTCAGCATTAAATGACCCACCGAGGTTGATATGCTGTAAAACAAACCAAACCAATAAAAAACATCTGAAAGACACTTCGACTAAGTTGCATCGATCCCAGTTCTGCAGATCAAAGGAACACAACGTGGGTGCAGACTCATTGGAAGACCAACTAGCCAGTGACACATGTGGTAGTCACGGAACTAAGTCATCTTATCAAGTACCATGACTGGCATAGTACCACAGCTAGTTGCTCTGTGAATGGTTCTGTACCTGCACTGTTTTTCAAAGATCTACAGAAATTGGAGTTGATGCAATGGGGGGGAGGAAGGGGAGATGAAGAATAATTAAAGTTCCAATTACCGTCAAACTGGGAAGACAAGGCAATAAACGGTTGTAACTTAAATACAAACCCGAATGTCACAAAGTCTACTGCAGAATGACAGGATATATATAAGACTCCACAATGTCATTCAAATCAAGCAGTCAAGCAGCCAATCAGAACTCAAGGAATGGAATGACCCAAATTCATGAATGGGTCGTTCTTGATTTCTATATATACCAACTGTCTTGGACACTGCTTAAGTTGTACTTAGTTAGCTGCTGTTATTCAAACCAACAGTAGACTTACTGACTTCAATACTTTCTCGTTGAATTGGTCAGCACAAGTTACAAGGCATTGGCAACTCAAAAGAGAAAAACACTCCATTGATAATAAATAACAAATAATTGTTGAAACACAATGGAGCAACAATAATACATATAACAAAAAAATTCCACCTTAGTTTTGGAGAGAAAAGATGGTGGTGATTTGACTAGTGCTATTTTGTGTGATTCCCAGTGGTGAGGGTTGGGTTCGGGAACTTTGAGATTTTTGGAGAGAATTCTTTTTTTATCTTCGAGGTGGTTTTTGTCTCCCTTGTTTTTCTCTCTCATGAACACTTTATAGCGGACTCCTCTGGAAACAATCACTTGTGATTGGTTAACTCTGTGGGGAGGGCAAATAATGATTTTAAAGCTTAGGGTCTTTGCATCCTGGTTATGATGTTAAGCTGCATCTTTTGGCAAGGTTTCAATTCTGGAATTCTGGAGTATTCCTTCATTGCCATTACTCCCAGGTCCACTCTGACCCAGGGTGGTAGTACCTGTTAGGGTCCTGGGTAATTTATGAGGAAGTGCGTCCCGGTCTCCTGCCTCAAGAGTTGCTGCTCGGTGACTATTAAAATAACAACCCAGCTCAGTCTATTCAAAACTATCCATCTATCTATCTCAATTTGGTCATATTTATCTATATTACTTTAAATACTAAGATTTTTTTTATTCATGTTGGTTTAATGTCTTGTTTTTAGTTTAAATAAACAAGAATTACGAAAAAAAAAGAAGCGACCACCCCCCAAATACATTTACTTGTCGATAATATCTATCTATCTCCATTTGTTCATATCTATCTATATTATTTTGTTTGTTTATCTATCTATCTATCTTAGTCTATTCAAAACTATATATCCATCTTCATATCTAAACAAGAATTACGACAAATTATGATAAATAAACATAAGAATTACGACGAGCTGGGGTTGTTATTTTGATAGTCACCAGGTAGCGGTTTTTGAGGCGGGAGACCGGGACGCACTTCCTCATAAATTACCGGGTCCTGTTTATGGGTTAAATAGATAATGAATTTTTAATAAAAATAAGTTGAAAAAAAAAAAATCCTTTTTATCAGATATGTGATAGAAGGCGATGGTTGATGGTCTTAGTGTCCTGAGTATGATGCTAAACTGCATCTAGTGGTGAGGTTCCTATTCTGGGGCTCTTGAGTACTACTTCATTGCCATTACTCCCAGGTCCACTCTGACCCAGAGTGGTGGTACCTGTTCGGATCCCATATATGTGTTAATAAGCTCAAAATGCGTTTTTTTTAAATTGAGTTTAAAAAAGAATTTAAATACCCAACAAGAATGAATAAAACTAAAACATCTTCGGCATAAAATAACCCAAGGGTTGACATGCCATAAAATCCAACCAACCAAGCAAACAATTAACCATATCTTACAACTTTTTATTTTTTACTTTGGTATGGATTGATTAATTGTCATTCTGGTAGTTAGGAGCTTGGCTTAATATTATCACTGCTTTCTTAGCTTTTTGCACTTGCAGGTTTTATTAATTGCCTTTTGCTCACATTAATGCATTATCTCTTTTTAACCCAGATATAAGCCCTCTCAGCTGGGGCTTTAAAATACACCGACTGCACCTCTGCAGAGGCGTAAGAAACCCCCCCTCCAATGGGGCCACCTGTTGGCCATGGATGGCGACCCATGATGCTAGAGGAAGGAATCCACATGGCTGAGCAGTCCATGACCTGCAACATTCCACTTTGGCCTTTACTTGGGCTAGACGGGTGGTTGGAGAGGCTCCCTCTGATCAATCGGCTGGCTATTTCACACCCAAGCACCTATATGATTGTCCCAACCCTATTGCACTTATGGCAAACCCCAACCCTTTTTATCATATATGTGCTAGAAGGCGGTGGCTGAGGGTCTCATGTCCTGGGAATGACGTTAAGCTCTATCTGATGGTGGGGTTCCAGTTCTGGAGAATGTGGAGCACCCGTTCATCACCATTGTGTGACAGAGAACACGAGGTGAGTGGCGAACGTCAAGGCCTGCCGTATTCTCGAAGGAAGCGGGCTCGGCTTTGCCTGACATGTAGGACTGTAGAATCGAACCCGCTTCCTTTAGAATGCAAACATTGTCACCAAAGTCGAGAAGCTACAATCCCGGATGTAAGCACCAGGTGCCCGGATGATAGCTTTGAGGATTCCGGCAGTGGGGTTTGGCTCGAGAATCTCGTGTGTGAGGGAGGGGCGCAGACACCCGGATGTTGAGGAGAAACTAGTATAAGTAGAAGTGGGATGACAACAGGAGTCGACTCGCGATTTTGAGTTGCTGAAGATTTTACGACGACGGGTTTTTCAGCTGCTGAAGAATTTTGAGTTGATAAAGATTTTTCTTGACGGCAACGACATTGTCAATAAGTCGAATATTTATTATTTTTCCCCTCTATTTTTTTTTTATTGTTCCCAGTCCACTCTGACCCGGAATGGTAGTACTTGTCTATGGGTTAAATAGAACAAAATGATTTCTAAAAGAAATGTTTAAAAAAAGAATTGAGTTTTAAAAAACAAAGTGAGTATCCATAAAGAATGAATAGAATAAAAACGTCTTTTGTATAAAATCACCAAATGTGTTGACATGCCATAAAACCCAACCAACCAACCACTAGCTGTATGCACCAAGGAAATGACCTGGTCAGGTATATCAGGGGCTGAAGTTCATTGGGGGCTTTTAGCACAATACCGGGTCAGTGCACTTAGAAGTGTGTATGAGTGGATAGAGACATTTAAAAGTGGCCAGAGTAGCGTGATGCCTGAAGGAGCAGGACACGGATTAAGCAAGCTCAAGAGATAGTAACAGTGAACTGGCAACAGTATCATCGATGAGGGAGCTTGTACTCTGAGGATTATTCATGGTTCTCCCTATCAAATCATCCACAATGAGCTTGGCTTCCATAAAACGAGTGCGAATAATTTTTTAATTTCCCTCATATAATTTGACAAATGTCTTTTATGTCCATCTTCATATAACTTAAGAATGGTTAGAACTCTCGTAATCAAGGTTTGTCTGGTTGCTAATGGGACCACAGAGCACATTTTTTAGCATAAAAATCAACATTTTTCTCAGTATGTTTGTATGTATGTATCTGTATATATGTGTATGTATATATATATATATATATATATATATATATATATATAAGTAAAAAAGTCGTCAGGGCGGCCTAAAGTCGGTATCAGCCAGTCAGCAAGGGAGTCTATCTCCTTTTCAGTAGCGCTAGACCAAGGAGATTGTTTTGGCATCTGAGGTGAAGTGCCACACCTACCATCAACTCCTTACTTTACCGCACAAATCCCTGTGCTACTCATTCGGTGAGTTGGCGAGGACCGGAATCGAACTAGGAACCTTGTGGTTTCTAGCCGAATGCTTTACCGACTGAGCTAACCCGGCCCCTTATATATATATATATTTACCATTTATATGTGGTCGAATTCTGCTTTCTAACGCTGGATATGTCAATCATAGGAAATCTCATCAGGGACAATTCATGCAAACTCCAGGAATGTGTCTTGTGCAATCTGTAACAAAGTCCGTAAATCAGCTCTTTGTCTTAAGAGACATATGGTGGTGCATAAGCATAACATTTTATCATCTGATACAACTAGAAGGACGTCCTTCCTATGTCATATTTGCATCAAACTATGTGGATCTGCAGCAGGTTTGGATGAGTCATTTGAATGCTCATGTAAGGAAAGGTTCTGCTGGTGGGGTTATAGGATAGTGAGGGACAGCAGTGATCTGTAAAGATTATGCGATCACTATATTTACCAAGGGCACCTCATATGGTGTAATGGTTAGCAAGCTAGACCATTGCAGACTATTGTTAGTGAGTTCGATTCTCACTGGGTGCTCCATACTTCTGGCCTTGTGCCACATCTAAGCTAAACTGAATAAATAACTGTATATTTACCGACCCCTCCACATGAGCAGGATGCGACACACAGTCAATTTCTGAAGTGGAGTTTATAACACTTTTTATGTTTTAATTATAATTATTTAATTAAAATAATGTTTTAATCGAACATAATGAAAAGAGGTAAAGAAAGAGAAAAAAGAGAGAGAGAGAGTTAAATCAAGATTATTATACTTTTTACATAAGGCTGGTTTAGCTCAGTCAGTAGAGCGTTTGCCTGGGAGCCATAAGGTTCCTGGTTCGATACCGGCCCTCACCAACTCAGCATATGAGTAGCACAGGGATCTGTGTGGTAAAGTAAGGAGCTGATGATAGGTGTAGCGCTCAACCTCAGATGCCAAAAAAAAAACAATCTTCTTGGTCTAGTGCTACTAGAAAGGGGATAGACTCCCTCATTGTCTGGCTGATACTGACTTTAGGCCACCCCGACGACTTTACATTTTGAACTATTTTTCAATGGCTCTTAAGTAAACATATTAAATGTTGTAATAATTCAATTATACTGTGGTATATCTATAGGTCCTGCTAGTAATGTATTATGTTATGGACTACTTACCACAGTTTAGCAGTTGTACTCAGTCATGGTTAAACAGAATGAGAACAATCTACCCCAATGGATTAAATAAAGGGTTCGGTTTGAAGTTCCATGTAGGCTCCTGATTACGAGAAACACCTCAAGAAGTCCAAGGGGCACATCAGTCAAAATGTCATGTATATGTGAATAAAGATTAGGACAAGTCCGAAAAATCTAAATAATACAAATTGACAGTATTAAGTTTTCACATGTTTAGCATAAATGAATGGATCTATATATTAATATGCTTGTTCCTTAATCTTCCGACTGTTATCATATTGAACACCCTCTGATTAAAAAGGAGTCTATCCAAATCATCCAAGATGAAATGCAAAAAAAAAAAAAAATCGTGATTACCTGGTGTTGCTTATCCACCAAATTCATTTTGCTGATGGGTGCCGTCACCTCAGCTAAATAATGAACCATTCCATTTTTATTATAAAGTAATAAAACGAAGAAAAAGGGCATGTGATACAGAAAAAATATAAGAAAGAGAATAGGGAAAAGAGAGAGAGTAAGGGAAACAGAGAGAGAGAGGGGGTGAGCACGCAGAAGCGATAAACCTAATCTGTTTTAATCAAACATAATGAAAAAAAAAAAAAGCAAAAATCAGTGAGAGAGAGATAAATTAAGATTATTATACTTTTTACATTTTGCAATAGCCCTTAAGTAAACATATCAAACATAATTAAATTATCATATTGTGGTATATCCACAGGTCCTGCTAGTTTATGGAGTACTTTTCCAATTAAAAGCATACAGATTGTCTAGTAAGAAATGATTTGAAAAGTAAAGAGTAGAACGATATTGAATTGGAAAGAAAAGAATAGAACGACGAGTTTGATAAACCGTTTGGATAGGTTTTAATGTCAAAATAATTATACCAGTTATAACAGTTCTACAAAATGCCCGTGTTTTTATATATATATATATATATATATGTATAAATAAAAGGGTATGAAAACACACAATACTGTTAAATTGAAAATATTTTATATCATTTTCATATATAGTATATTAAATCAACTTAGATTTATATAGGCCCCTTTTTTGGTTGAAATAAATTTATTATGGAATTACGGTGTTGAGTTTTTCTTTCCTTTCTAAGATAAATATTGCTCTGTATATATTCTAAAAAGTTTATTATACATTGAGCTCTCTGTAGTGATTTAAAGATTCACTGTATTTATACATACTGGATCATACAATAATAATACAGTGTATCTTGGAAATCACATAGAATCATCCTCACTACCAAGTTTTGGATGCCTCTCATATATAGAGAGAGATATATATAGATATATACAATAATCCTTGCGGGCAGGGGAGATAATTAGGAATTACGGTTAAGATTAATAAAAATGAAATAACTATTTAATTTACAACAAGAAATAAATCTTTAAATTTACAGTTAAAAGCAAAAGTCTTAGTTGGACCTCGACTATTTACTATCAACGCAATCATATTTACTACTGCAAGTAAAGTTTTAACTTTATATATTCTTGGTTTGTAACGCATGTTGATGTAATATTTTTTTTAAATCTTTTTTTTTTTTTTTTTTCTTTTATATTCCCTTCCTGCCTGCCTGCCTGCTTTAATTTTCCCTCCTCCTTGTACTTCTTCACCTGTGGTTGTCATCATGGTTATCGTCGTGGTGGTGTCATTGTGCTCTCTAGGTGGAAGTCTGCTGCTCCTACTCTTCATCAGAGAGTGGTGATCAGGAGTTAAATCCCAGCCAGCTTGGTGGTGCAGCTATTGCTGAAGGTGCTCAGAACAAGGGCTGTCACCACCTTGGTGGTGATGCCCCCGATAGTGAACAGGCCGCCATTAAAAGGGAGCCCAAAACGAGAAGCTATTCTGGAAAACTAGAAAGGCAAGATACCAGGAAAAGGAAGGTAATTCTATAATCTTAAAAACAAACAAAAAAACATCCATAATGATAGTTCACCAACGAGTCGACCAACTGAGATGTTTTTATTTTTATACTTATATAAGTTTAAAAGACATTTTTTGATCTTATTTAGTGTTGAAGATCTGTTTACCATCTAAGAATTAAACGAAAAATGTTTTACATGTTTTCATAGTAGAAATGAAATAATTAACCAACATTATTAATTTTTGAAGAGTTTATTTACCTTATTTGTCAGCATATAAGACGTACATTGTAATAGAATAAGAATATTTTAAATACAAACTCTTCCCAACGTCACTCTTGAATGGCAGACATATTCTAAAAGTTTGTGAGTTTTTCATATTCTCATTATTGATGGAGATTACTTTGCTGTGATAGCACAAAAATTTAGTAGATTTTTAAAAATATAAAAAGTTCATTATGATAGCTTGTGTGTCAACCAGTTGAGATATTTTTTTTTTATTTTTATAAGTTTAAAAAACTAACATCTTTTGATGTTATTTAGCACTAGCAAAAGTACTCGGTCCATGACCGGACTAAAAAAAAATTTAAGAACACCAGGGAATGATTGGATAAGTGAGAGAATAAGAGGAAAATAATTTATAGAATTAAAAACATCACCGAGAATTTGTATATTACAATATTTATTTTTTGGATATGACAAAAACTCAAATTCATTTCTTAATTACTTATTGTGTTAAAGTGATAAAATATTAATTTAATTTATTTTATTTTCTGAGTTATAAGTCACACGTACATACCAAACTTCCTTTTATATATATATATATATAAAGATTAAAGAAATGTTTACCCATTAAAAATTTTAAAGATGTTTTTACCTGTAGATATAAAACGTTTAACAACATTATAATTTTTTAGAGTTTATTTACCCTATTTGTCAGCATATAAGACACATTGTAATAGAATAAGAAATATTTCAAATACAATAAACTCTCCGAACAGCACATTTGAATGACACACCCATTCTAAGGGCTTGTGAGTTTTTCATATTTTCACAAGGTTATTATTGGAGATTACTTTAATAACATTCTAAAAATTGAAATTATTAAATAATGCCTCCTAAAATAACTTCGAAACCTGCAAAAAATTTAGCAAAGGAAACCATAAGGGTAATCCCAAAAGTAAAGAAACTGTTTATGCAGTTATTGTCAACACTGTTATGTTTGTTGTGCATGTGCCTGACCCTGTGTGCACCTGACCCAGAATGGTAGTACCTTTTAGGGTCCCAACTAATAGATCAAAATGAGTTTTAAAAAATGTGTTTAAAAAACTTGAGTAATAGAATTTCAAAAAAATTTAAATACACAACAAGAATAAATAAAACTAAATGTCTTCAACATAAAATAACCCAAGGGTTGACATGCCATAAAATCAAACTATCCGTCCGTCCATTCTATCTATGGTTAGATAAATCAAAAAGTTTTAAAGAAATGTTTTAAAAAACAGAATGTGTTTAAATACCCAACAAGAATGAATAAAAACAAATATCTTAGGCATAAAATAACCCAAGGGTTGACATGCCATAAAATCAAACTATCCGTCCGTCCATTCTATCTATGGGTTAGATAAATCAAAAAAGTTTTAAAGAAATGTTTTAAAAACAGAATGTGTTTAAACACCCAACAAGAATGAATAAAACAAATATCTTAGGCATAAAATAACCCAAGGGTTGACATGCCATAAAATCAAACCATCCGTCCGTCCATTCTATCTATGGGTTAGATAAATCAAAAAGTTTTAAAGAAATGTTTTAAAAACAGAATGTGTTTAAATACCCAACAAGAATGAATAAAACAAATATCTTAGGCATAAAATAACCCAAGGGTTGTCATGCCATAAAATCCAACCAACCAACCTTATTAATAAACTTAGTCTAAAATTTATGAAGAGTAAGGGGAGTTTGTGGTATTACTCTTTCCAGATTTGAGATTTGTCTCCTAAAGCTCAAAATAGATAGCCGTTGCAGTGAGAATCCCTGAAGTCGCCTTGTAAACTAATGCTGTTGTTTGTTGTTGGAACACCAAATAGAATTGTCTCCCTTTTTATATTGGAGGCAGGGCTTCCAACATCACAGTCCATTTTATCTCATGACAAGGTGAACCCTAAGATGTATCTCTTTCACCGTCATGACTTGGAAGGATTCAGATGTATGTCCCTTCACTTCATCAGCAACTATGCACATGAGTGACTGTTTTGTTCCCAGACCTCCTGAAACAAAGGAATATTAGTGTATTTCCACCTTTATTTCTTATACTACTTACATTGTATGGAACACTTTGTGTCCTGGGATTGAATCATTGTTATATATATATATATATAACGTTGTTATAATTAAATGTTGTTAACATACATAAGTTGACTGTTTCTTCCTGACCGAATATTCTGTGTTAGGTTACATTTTTAAAGATAACCTAATGCATTATAGGAATGCAAGGGTTAGCTTCTTATCTTTATATGTTGTTATGATTAAAGGTTGTTAAGTTTACATAAGTTGACTTTGTCTCTTCCCTACCGAATATTCTGTGTTAGGTTACAGTATTAGGAATAACCTAATACATTATAGGAATGCAGGGGTTAGCTTCAAACTAATATCCCACTAATTCATATACCGTCTTGCAGGCTGGCAAATATGGTAATTGCTAATTAAATGGTAGCTCTTGCTTTACTAGCTTTAATTGGCTTAGTTTAAAACGCAACTTCTTTTTCTGTGTGTGTGTGTTTTGCTTTCTTTTCTTTTATTTGATCTGCCTCTGCACAATGGTGTATGCATTCCCATTTAGCACATATCTATCTGTTCTTTGGGTGCACTTAATTGCTTCTGCAGTAAGTATTTCTTGGCCATTAACCTTCATTTTTTTTTTTTTTTTTGCGGGGGGGAGGGGAGCACATTTCCTGCATTGTTTGTTGTTGTTGTAATCATGATATGCATATGCTCCTAATATATATATATATATATATATATATTATATATTATTATTTATATTTTTGCTTGAAGGCAATTACAATGCACATATCGCATAAAATTCGATAATTATAGAAAATAATCATGACAAGTGAATCTCTGTAAAGGATCGTTCGGTGTGTAGAACATCGTACAGACTGTTTCAACTTTATTAAGTCTTTCTGTTGGAGGGAAATCGTTAGTATACATCGCTGAAGAGACTTAATAAAGTTGAAACAGTCAGTACGATGTTCTATACACCGAACGATCCTTTGCCGAGATTTACTTGTCTTGTTATTTTCTATAATTATCGAATTTTGTGCGATATACGCATTGTAATTGCCTTCAAGCAAAAATATAAATAATAATATATACTTTATTCAACAATGCTTCTAAAAACCAAGCATCCAAAAATCATATATATATATATATATATTTCCTTCCATTATTTTATTTTCATTTTTGAATCATTTTCAGCTTGACTCTTTGTTTGAAATAGTGTATATTGCATTTATTCAAAATCTTTTTTTTTTTTTCTCATTATAATTATGCTGTCTTTTATTCATTATATTAATAATCATCTGTTCTGCATATACCCGTGGTGGAATTATGCAGTCGTGGCACTGTATTCTGATATTCTATGAATTCTCAACACCATTGACCCTGTAGAAAACGGGGTGTGAAAAACTTGCCTAACCTGTGGCCACACTACAAAATGATCATGTTTTTGTAGCATTATCACAAAGTTTGGTCGCCTTTTTTTTTTTTTCTTTTCTTTGCATAAACTGCCTTAACACTTTTATGTTGGCATTTAATGTTGTTGATACTCACTTATTTTAATATTCTATTTTGATTAATGTTATTTTAATTATCATGAATTATATTATATTAATTTATTATATTAATTATTCTTATTTATTAATTAATTTTATTTTAATTACCAAGACCATTGACCCCATAGAAAATGAGGTGTGAAAAATTTGCCTCGCCTCTGGCTGCATCATAAAATGACTCTTTTCATAGCATTATCACAAATTTTGGTTGCTTTTTTTTTTTTATTATTATTATTTTTTTTTTTTTTTTATTTTTTTTTTTTTTCATAAACTGCCTTGACATTTTCATCTAGGTGTTTAGTGTTGTTGATACTCACTATTCTAATTAATTTTATTTTAGTTATCATGTATTATATTAATTTATTATTATTTATTATATTAGTTATTTTATTTATTTATTAAATTGGTTTATTTTAATTACCAAGACCGTTGACCCCATAGAAAACGAAGTCTGAAAAATTTGCCTAACCTCTGGCTGCACGATACAATGACCATATTTTCATAGACTCATTGATTTGGTAGCTTATTTATTTTTCTTTGCATAAGTAAATAAAGCCAGACAGCAAGGGAGTCTATCCCCTTTTCACTAGCACTAGACAAGGGAGATTTTTTTTTTTTTTTGGGGGGGGGGGTCTGAGTCAGAGTGCCACACCTACCAGCAGCTCCTCACTTTACCACTGAGATCCCTGTGCTACTTATACGGTGAGTTTGGGAGGACCGGTATTAAACCTGGGACTTTGTGATTCCTAGTCGGTCACTCCACCGACTGAGCTGAACCGGCCCTTTCCTTTCTTTGCATAAACTATCTTAACACTTTCATCTCGGCATTTAGTGTTCTTGATACTCACTTACATGGTTTCTAGTAGGAAGCGCATGGTGTAATGGTTAAAGTCATGGGAAATGGACTCGTCGCCCCGAGTTCAAATCCTGGACGTACTAATTGCATTTCATTTAGCGCTAATAGCCTTGGGAAAGGTATGAATCCTACTCTCCCTCCAGCTATGGATAAATAGTAGGGCAGACTGGGCTCTTTAACCTTGGTTAGGCAACTGGTCTAGGAGAAGGAAAACTCTGAATTCAAACCTGCTGAACTCTGCTTAAGAAATTGACCTTGTGTCACATCCTGCTCTTGCGGAGGGGTTGGTAAATATATATTGTTTCTAGTAGAACTCACAAAATTTCATTAAAATATATCCATGAGATTTTTTTTCTCTGGTTTCCAGTTTTTTGGAACCCTGTGTTCAGTGGTTTTGGTCATTTGACCAGTCAGATTAATAACAGCATGATCCCAGGGGGCCATCCCCCCAGTCAACACCTGCCCCCTTGATTTAAAGGGGCAGGGCTGAGTTTATTGGCCAGTGCCTGAGATGCTTCAATAGAGGAATGCCGAAGGGATTAATGGATTTTTTCCACTTGCCACACAATGTGGTCCTTGTGTCCAACTGGCATGGTAGGGTGCCAGTTAATATCTATATCCATGAGATCTTTAAAATTTTATGCATTAGGAAAAATGCATTTTATTTATTTGAAGAAGAAATGCATTTTAGTTATTTGAAGAAGAAATGCATTTTATTTATTTGAAGAAAAAAACGCATTTTATTTATTTGAAGAAAAAATGCATTTTATTTATTTGAAGGAAAAATGCATTTTATTTATTTGAAGGAAAAATGCATTTTATTTATTTGAAGAAAAAAATGCATTTTAATTTATTTGAAGGAAAAATGCATTTTATTTATTTGAAGAAAAAAATGCATTTTATTTATTTGAAGAAAAAAATGCATTTTATTTATTAGAAAAAATGTATGGATATATTTGAATTTCTTTGGGATAATATTTTATTTATCTATTTAATTTTTTAGAAAAGAAGTTAAATAACATTTATACCTATTCTCATTCTTTAATTAGCACTTTTTTGTTATTCTAATATTTGCTTGCTTCAAATGATGCCAAGCATGCTTTGTGTTACCATAACAACAGATTTTCTCCTTCCTCATTTACTTATCTCTTTCTAGTGTATTAATCTAGTGCAGGGATCACCAAACTTTTTTCATGGTCGACTGGATAATTGAAAAAATAATGAGCTCGGGCCACATTATTATTGTGTTCAATACTTGCTAGCTAGAACAAAACCTCTGAAAAAAAGATGTAAAAACAAAATTTATCTTTCCATGTTATATTCATGGATGATTGGTGTAAGATGCACAAAAACAAATTTAACCAACATATTTATTTTCAAAACATTATCAAAGAACACAACATTAGCAGAAAGAGTTAGTGAGATTTGTGAAAATGAAGTTTGCCTTTCAGGATATCATCAATGTTTGGTTTGGAATTGCTACATCCAATCAAGAGAATTGCTTTCAAATGTTTATCAGTCTATTTTGTTTGATGGGTTCAATTTTGTTGATTTCCCATATTTCAATTATGAAAAGTCTTGCTCGCATACATAAGTTGTTCCAAACACTGATCCTCAGCCACCGCTTTCTAGCACATAGAATCTGTGTGTGCTAGAAAGCAAACAAATTCAAGTATTGTCGGTGGGCCTGATAAAATGCCATTGCAGACCGGATCCGGCCCACGGGCCATAGTTTGGTGACCCTTGATCTAGTGTAAAGTAATTGAACGGCTTTTAGAAAAATTTAAACTGAAAAGAAAATGGTAATCTAATTTCTGGATAAACAGAAAGACAAAAAAAAATAAAAGATGTAAAGAAAGTTTTTAGTGGACAAAGGGTTTACCTTTGTCCACTAAAAACTTTCCTTACATCTTTTATTTATAAAAGCACCAGAAGTTCAAAAATTTCTGCAGAAGAATAAAAATGGATATGTCCGTGTTAGGGTCTCATCTATGGGTTAAATTGAAAAATGTGTTTATAAAAAAAGAATTGAGTATTCATTAAGAATGAAATTCTTTCAAAACATTGTCGGCATTAAATGACACACCGAGATTGATATGCTGTAAAACAAAACAAAAAATTGATGATGACATTCCAATTCTGTAGCTCTGAGGTATGTGGAGTAACCCTTCATCACCATTACTCCCAGGTCCACTCTGACCCGGTGTGGTAGTAACTATTAGGGTCCCATTTATGGGTTAAATAGAAAAAAATAAGTTTTCAAAAATGGGTTTTAAAAAATTGAGTTTTAAAAAAATTGAGAAGCCATGAAGAATAAATAAAACAAATCGTCTTTGGCATAAAATGACCCAATGGGTTGGACATGCCGTAAAAACCAACCAACTATTTTATTTCTTAGTATAGAGAAGTTTTTTGTGACATGAAAATCTTTATGGAATCTTCCTGTTAGAAAGTTGTTGTTTTTTTCCTGTCATGCTGGTGATGACTCATAAAACATTTATTTTAGTTTCTCTTTCCACTTTCCCTTTGTTTTTTGGTTTTTTTTTTAACGTCTCATGTAAACTTTAATTGTTATTCAAATAACTGGTTGTTCTTTTGCAAACTTTGAAATGATCTGATTACCATTGTGCTGGGAGTAGCAAGTGTAAGTAAACAAAGAGGTGTAGATGTCAGGTTTTTTTTTTTTACTATAATTAAAATACAAGTTGTTTTATTTTAAACTAGAAGCGGCTACCCGGCATTGCCTGGGTAGAGGGGGGATAATATAAAGTTAGTCTTGCAGATTCATTGATTGTTTTGGTCTTACATAATTGATTTATCTTTTTCATCATGAAATCCTATTTTTTTAATATCTTCCCAGATATAGATAAAAATCTTTATTATTTTTGCACAAAAAGCAAGCTCTGGTGAGAGTGAATGTGTATATATATATATATTTACTTTATCATTAATTGTTTTATCTTTTATAGTTTCCTCCAGACATACAAACATACCAACTGTCCTTTATATATGTATAGATAATAATAGATTGGTATGCACATGATATAAACTTTAAAAGTCTTATGTTTGATTATTTAAATGAAGTTTGCAGTGGAAAAACTTGTTTAGTATATGTTCCTGATATTATGATTAGATTTATCTAAACACTAGAAGCCGCTACCCAGCATCAACTGGGTTGAAGTGGAGGGAGGACAAGAAACCCTGGTTTATTGATTTGTTTACTTTTAAGATTTACAAATGCTGAACAATGTTAAGTAGAATTTCAATGCTATTTCTCTGTATATTTTAATTTTTAAATATCTTCAAATATAAATCAAATCTTCATAATTTTTGCACAAAAAAGCTGAAACCAGTGATATTTAATGTGAATATATATTTACTTTGTCATTAATTGTTTTATTTTCATAATTTCTTTCGGATATGAATATTCTTATATATTATTATTACCAAACTCTACTACACTGAAACTGTTATCAAATATATAAATATGTAGCAAACTCCTTTGCACACTCCTTATAAATAGATTATAAAAAAAATCATGGTTTTATATTTATTATTTATCCCTCCAGCTATGGGTTAAATAGTACCACTATTTTTCTTCTAAAAGAATGGCTTTGGCATTAAATAACCCTTAAAGATTGATATGCCATTAAACATAGAAACCAAACCAAACACACACCCATATAGACATGCTCACCACTATGTGCATACACATACATATACTCTAACCTATACATATAATTGGAAAAATATGAAGATTTACGAGAACAATTCGTCAGAAATGGATGGATAACGGATGTATTTTCTATCGAAGTTGGATGCCGAGGATTTATTACCAACTCAACCTTGGCATTTTTTAACTAAACTTGGACTTTCTCCACCAGACAAGAGGAAATCAAAAAGATCCATGATAAAGCTCTAACCGCATCAGTATGGATATGGCAATCTACAATGTGACATCAAACCGACAAAGTCTGGTGGTATCGTGAGATACTCCTGGAGGTGCTCTGGGTTAGTGGTAATGATGTTTCAGCCCCGAAACCATGCCTGAACCTAGAGTCATTATCTGATGAAGGCTTTGTTGGTTGCAATGCTACTGTGTAAATAGCAATCATTGTATGAAGATTATATATAATCACATAGATATGCACGCACCCATATGCAATATTGCACTTAAATATGTGCAACTAGAGACAGAAATGCAAATAGTGTCACAAATTGAGAGCAGGTCTTGTTCAATTCTGTTGGGGAAATAAAAACAATTATTTCAGGAGTAGTGCAAACCTTTTCATATTTAAAGGCCATATTGACATTTATTGTCTACTCATAAAAATGACGTTAATACATGTTTTTGTATGTTTTCAAGAAAATTTGAAGTTTAAACTTTTAGTCAATAGAAAATTAGTACAAATTAAGTTATAAGGAAAAAGTGGAAGTAAATCCGACAATATGTAATGTTGTAAAAATTGAAAAAAAACGAGTTTCATAAATGAATGATGTTTATTAACCCTACGCTGCAGTGTTTTGGTCTGTTTCGATAGACCTTCATCAGGGTTTTCAAGGTTTAAGGTAAAAATAAATTATCGATGTGAACAAAAGTCTGCGAGCCTCTGATTTTGTTGTGTGGCTGTTTCTGTAGATCCTCTTTGTCTTTTTGTTGTTCTTCTTCGTCTTTTCTTCCTCACATTTGAAGATCAATAAAAACAGAGGCTCGCAGACTTTGGTTTACATCAATAATTTATTTTTTCCTTTAACCAACAAAAGCCCTGATGAAGGTTTATCGAAACGGACTGAAACACTACAGTGTAAACATTGTTCATTTATAAAACTTGTGTTTTTTATTTTTCAATTTTTACAACATTACAAATTAAGTTATCTATACATATATAAAGGTCAGTTGGTGTGTGTTTATGTATGTCCGGATGAAGATGCAAAAATAAAACCATTAATGACAAAATAGATATAAAGGTGTGTGAAAAAAGTATAGAGATTTTTTCTATTTTTTGATACACTTTGTATTCTGAAAAAAGAATAATGTTCCATTCATTAATTTTTTTTCAGGATTCAAGGTGTGTCAAAAAAGTACCAAGTTTAAAACTGTATTCACCGAGATTGAAATGATGAATGAATGGAACGTTTTTTTTTTTTTTTTTTTTTTTTTTTTTTCAGAATACAAGTTGTGTCAAAAAGTACAAAAAAATATCGATACTTTTTTGATACACCTTGTATATATATATATATATATACTAATAATATTATTATTAGAGGAAAAATAAAGGGTCTACCATGGTTTCAATCAAATTGAAATGATTTCATCAGGACCCCACCCTACATTTAGCTAAGTTGATGTAATTCCTTAGTTAAATTAAAGATTTTTCAGATAATAACGGTGAAATGCTATGTTATTTTTCTCTCAATTTTCGCGTGCAGCCTGCACACAAAAATTGAGAAAAAACAATGTATCGTTCCACACGTGTATTCATTGCCTAATTCTCATTTGTGTATTGTTATCAATTTAATTCTAATCATAAATGATAGCAAGTAAAAGCAGTTAAATTTAATTCTAATTATATTTTAGGGGTTTAATATTACTAATTCATAGTTTTTCTATTTTGTATTTATCCTATTTAGAATAAATAACTATTTAAGAAAAAAAATTCTAATTTATTTAGTTAAATTTAGTAATGTAGTTTTAACAATATTTTAGTGACCGACCCAACCTATGTCTACAAATGCAGATTGACTCAAATCTATTATTTAAAAGGTTTTTCTTATACGGGAATTTAACTTTAACTTTGCTTGTAGACAAAGGTAGCATGGATCATTTAGAGATCTGCACACATTTGATTTTCGTTAGGATATTCCATTCAATAATTCATGTCATATTTTTATCTTTTAAATCCCAAATATATCTAGATAGAGTTGTTGCGTTTCTAAGCTTAATATTAGTAAATGCTTCAATGGGGCCACCTATTTGTTATGGATGGCAACCCGTGATTCTTAGGGATCCCTGGTGACTGAGCAGTCCATGACATGTAACACTGCACTTTGGTCCTTACTTAGGCTAGACGCATGGTTGGAGAGGACCCCTCCGATCAGTCGGTTGGTCATGTCAAGCCATAGCACCTATATGATTGTCCCAACCCTATTGCCCTTATGGCAAGCCCCAACCCTTTTTATCATATATGTGCTAAAATGCAGTGGCTTATTGTCCTGGGTATGACATTAAACTTTAACTGATGGTGAAGTTCCAGTTCTGGAGCTCTGGGGTATGTGGAGTTCCCCTTCATCACCATTGCTTCCAGGTCCTCTCTGACCCAGTGTGGTAGTACCTGTTAGGGTCCCATCTATGAGTTAAATAGAAAAAATGTGTTTAAAACAAAGATGTTTTCAGCATAAAATGACCCAATGGTTTGAGATGCCATAAAACCCAACCAACCAACTCCACAGCCCTGGTTAAGAGCATATCACCTGGGTTATTTAATGCCAAAATTTGATTCATTTGTAAATATAAATATATTTTCAATATTTCATTGGACATTTCTTTATTTTCATATAATTATTTGTTTACACACAAGTAATTCTTGATTGCAAATCTAATACAAATAATTTGCCCTCAATTATAGGGTTTCAAGCATTCCTATCTAATCCTAATAATTTTCAAACAGATTTATTTGTGATCCTAACAGGTATTATCACTCCAAGTTCGAGGGGGTCTAATAGTAAAGACAATGTGGGAGCTTCAAAACTGGAGTCTCACCACTGGATATAGTTAAGCATCATACCCAAGACACCAGCCTTTTTGTTTTATGGTGGGGGTCCCCTTGTACAGAGGATGCAGTCTGTCTATTCTCATTTCCAATGACAGGAAGTTCAATATGTTAGTATTATTGCCTTAATATATGGTAGTATTTCAGTAGCTGGTAATTTTGGGTATCCCATTGTACTATAATGGTTAGCAAGATAGTATCAAAGATCTAGGTTATCTTCAAGCTGCGCACTCCTTTTTTTTTCTTTTCTTTTTTTCAAGAAATGCTCCCTTCAAATTAGTAGTAGGAGCCAGCCTTATACACATTTTGGATCTGCATTTTTCTATATTTTCTTTTTATTGTAAAGAAAAAAAAAATTGTTTTATTTTTTACTATTCTTTTCATAAAAAAAATATTGCAAAATTATTTAAAAAAATAAAGAAAAATATTAGTAATATAGAACCAGGAAACATCAAAGCTTGTCAAAAATTTTTTTAAAAACTACATTCTATTCATTAAATTTTAAATTTTTAGAGATTTAAGCTAAATTATTTAAGAATCTAAATAAAAAGGTTTTTTTTTCCCCAAAAAAGACAGATCATAAGATGTACGCCGCTGGCTCCTGCTAATTTGAAGAGAGCATTCCTTTAAAAAAAAAAATTTTTAAGCTGAAAATTTCAGGAGTGCATAGCTTGAAGATAACTAAGATCTATTACTGCTGACTAGTCTCTATGTGTTTCATAGATATGACCTTGTAATATATCTAAGCTATGCTTGTTAAATATAACGTGACTTTCTTTTAGGTTTTCATACTTCCAAAAATAATCTTTGTCATTTTGCTAATATTTTTTTCTATTTTATGCTAGGACATCCGAGTTTTAATGGCCCAAAATTTGATATTATTATCAACATTTTTATTGTTTTCCTTCATTTTTGCCTTGCCAGAATATATCAGTGTTGAAAGAAACTTGTCACATTGTTGTGAATGATTCTGCATGGCCAACTCATGATTTTGTGCTTTTTGTTTATTTAACTTATTGGATAATTTCATGATTTTCACTTATTCATTTTTTAGTTGAGAAAATAAAATGGGTTTATTCCTACTTAACAGACATAAATTCCACCTTCGTATGTCTCTTCACCGAAAGAAAAAAAAAATACTAAAAATCAAGGAATTAACCAAATTCAATGAAATTTTCAGTGTTGATACATTAATGAATAAACAATATGATGCACCAGATATTTTATTTTCAAATATTTACATTTTTTCAGGTCAATTAACTTTGAACCACATATGTTTGTGAATCTGTGTTATGTCTCAAAGATATATGGTTCAAAGTTAACTGACCTGAAAAATGTAAGAGTTTTTAAATAAAATAACTGGTGTATTATATATTTTATTCATTAATATATCAACACTGAAAATTTCATTAAATTCGGTTAATTTCTTGATTTTTAGTATTTTTTTTCTTTTGGCGAGGTGACATACAATGATGGAATTTATGTCAGTTAAGTAGGATTTAACCATAAAATGATTTTGCTTTGTAAATGTTCCTCTTTCAGTCTCTTGTTCAAGATGCCCCTACTAATAATTAATCTCTTAATTTATCTCTGTGTGTGAGTTGTTTTACTTACTAAATGTGTGTGGCTTTTAATATTTTGATTTCTTCTTCAACAATTTGTTGTCACCTTCCATGTTGACTCAGTAACATTATTTTCATTCTATTTCTGGGGCTATTACTTTACAGCCACTTGCTCCCTATAACGCAAACCATTTGAGTGAGACGAACAAAAAAATACTGGACACTGCTGGAGAAGCAAGGACGAACTCATAAGTAACATTCTCCTGTGGAAGGCAGCACATGGCAATGCCACTGTAGCCCACCCAGCAAAAACTTACTTTGACCAACTCCATGCGGATACTGGATGCTGTGCAGAGAACCTGCCCGGGGCAATGAATAATAGGATCAGTTGGTGAAAGATTGTCATAGATATCCATGCTGCTAGTGCAACATGATGATAATCAAAAAACTATCTAAATTATTTTTCCCAATCAAAAGAGAAGGAGCGCATAGTAGATTTCTAAGGAGGTATATTTTTACGCCAGTAAAACGGGCAAAGAAAAATAGCTTTGTTAAGGACACAATTTTAGTATAATAACATCTGTAGCATAATTATTGTGGTCTGCCTGGAGTTTGGGGATTGGGGGAGGATGGTGTTCAGATTTCTGGAGAGGGAGAAGAAAAAGAAATAAGAACAACGATTGAAGTTTTGAAGGATAAACACTCAACGGAGTGCCAGCAATTGACCGACGAATGGCTCTGGAATTAGATTTAAAAATAAAAATGGAAATTCCGGGTTTTGACCGGAAGTGGAAGTGGGTGACCCTCCCACCCCCGGGACATGAACCGGAAGAAGAGAAAAATCTTTCTTTTTCGTCCAAGCTTTCGTAGGGGGCAGACGGGGCTTCCGGAGTTCCCCAGTATGGGTTTTCCATAGTAGTACCGAACATGATTTATGATAGAATAATTTGACCTTACCCTCTCTCTCTTTTCCCTTCTCTCTGAAAAAGAACCCATGAGCCTAGAAAAAAATAAACAGCCCTCTTGTGACTATACAACTTGCATATATTGTTTCTGAACTAACGACTACTACAACTCGACTGTGGGTCCCCATGCAACAGCATCCTAGTTCCTTTTTCATTTTTGCCAGTTGCTCTCTCACCATCTATCCTATTGACAGGTCTTTTGCACAGCATCCAGTATCTGCACAGAGCTAATGTAGGTTTTTGATGGTCGGCCTACACTGGTCTGTCCATGTGTAAGTGTCTACTGGAGAACGTCACTTCTGAGTTTGTTTTTGCTTCACCAGCAGGGGCCAGCATGTCTTGTTCATCTTAATTGGATAATTTTTATTACCATCTTCACTGTCTTCAATGTGATTTGATTTTAAGTTTTATTAAGGTCTACTGTTGCTATTACTTTGTATCTTTAGATGTTTTCTTCATCATCAAACTAAAATCCAGATTTTTTGGCAAGTCTGCGTTTTTCTTTATCTTCTAAAGAGTTTGGTTTTTTCTCCTCTTTTCAGTGGGAAAAATAAGTATTTCATATATAAATATAACATGATTTTCCAAAATTTTTTAAAATATTCTATCTCTCACTTTCAAGACAGACCTACCCTGAAAATTATAGACTTCCTATTTTTGTAAGGTGGCAAACTCAGAAAATCAGCAGGGAATGCAATACTTATTTTCACCACTGTATAAAAATGATTGCCTTAAAAAAAAAAAAAGGAATTTTCCCAAGTCATTCATAATATGTTTTGCATGTCATTTAAAATACCAGAGGATACGGCAATCAAGATTGAAGCTTTTCTTCTGAAAAGGCATATAAAACCAATGATATAACCTGCAAACAGTCTGGATCTAAATCCAATTGAAAATTGACAATGAAAGTTTGGAAAGGTAAAGAAGAACAGTTTTCTTGTTTATTCCTACCATAAAATAAACTGAACCCTCATTTTATGTCCGTGTTTTTGCAATGTTTTATTTTTCTTGCACCTGTTATTTTACAATACTAAATATATTTTCTTTATTTTAATATTCACTTCAATGTGTATATTCTAAAAGTTTTTATTTTGTGAGAATGGTTAGTTTTAAAGTGGGGGCTCGTTTTACAATTTAGGCATAAATTGGATCCTCCTTTTATGACCGTAATTTTTTTTCTTTTTGTCGACGATGATTAAAATCTGACGTTTTTATTTTATAGTACCAAAGCCAAAAAGAAAAGAAATAACAACAAAAGATAATATTCAACTTTTTACTCGTAAATTCCTACCATAAAGTTAGGCTTGGGCATTTTATGGTAGGAATTTACGGGTAAAAAGTTGAAGTGTAAAAAACGAACCCCCCGCCCTTTAAAACTAACCATTCTCACCAAATAAAAACTTTTAGACTATACACATTGAAGTGAATATTAAAATAGATAAATAAATAAAATATAATTAGTATTGTAAAATAACAGGTGCAAGAAAAATAAAACATTTATTGCAAAAACACGGACATAAAATGAGGGTTCAGTTTATTTTATGGTAGGAATAAACGAGAAAATTGTTCTTTTTTACCCATGGAAAGGCATCATTCACCAAAGATCTATTTACTACCATTTCGGAAAATATAAAAAAGGGGTCGCAGAAGTTCTTTTGATCGAGGCCATCTTGCACATTATTTCTAAAGTCCAACCTGTTACAATCTTATGGGCCATCCTTTAGGCTTTAACACTTAATGTCCTATACCGCCTCATTCCACCCATCTGGAAGTCACATTTGTTTTCCTAATCCACCCCAAACGGTAGCTTTTGTTTAAATGTGATATTAAACATTTAACAGTCTTTGATTTAAGGGAAGTGTGTGTGTTGGCATCCTTCCGTCTATGAGAGACGATGGAGTAGTATCAAGGTTTTTTTTAACTTGAACTACATAGCCTGGGCGGTTCATATGGAGGATGAGCTGTTGCCCGTGCAGCAAATCCCCCCTCTCCACACTGCCGCTATGATCCAAAGGAAAGGTAAGGGACCAATGCAGTTTGGCAACGGTAGTGTCGCAGGAGTTGATGGGTAGCACTGGATTTCAGCATCACACCACCTTAGGGACTCCAGCTCCTGATTTATTTTTGGGGTTTACTCCCTTAGCCTTTCCTTGAGGGCAACAGAGGTTCTGTGTCGGACTTCTTGAGTTGATGGGTTGCCGACCAAGGCTAAAGAGCCCATTCAGACCCAAGGGAAATAACAGGTAACTTTAAATGAAAAGGTCATTTTTTCATAAATCCTTATAGGAATGGGACTCTGGATTTAGAAAATTCTCAACAAGATTTTAAGAGTTAAGCAAGAGCGCTTGTCTAGCGGAAATCCTTGATAAATTATCCTTTGGTTCTCCTTAGTATTATAAATACCTCCTCATTTGGTTGCAAATTCATTATGGCAAATATCAGTGTTTAAGTAATGAATCCACGCATTATGGATGTTGATTGGCTGGAGGAATAGACCACGTGACCTCACTCAGTCTATAAATTTAGGTGGTGTATTGCAAGATACCTTATATACTAAAAGTATAGGGCACCTCGTGTGGTATAATGGTTAGCAAGCTAGATTAGCAAACCATTGTTAGTGAGTTCGATTCTTACTGGGTACCCCATACTTCTGGCCTTGCGCCGCATCTAAGTTATGCTTAGTAAATAACTATATACTAAAAATATTCCAACACAACCCTTCCTCATTGCAGCAGAGTGGTGTGCGCCATGTCATCAGGAACTTAAGTTGCTGGTAGGGCCACCCAAGTCGGACATGTCTGACACCCAGTGGTATTAGGGCCACAACCTAGCCAGAGGCATTTGCAACAGAAACCAGCAGTAACTTTTAGTCCTCTCATCTCTGCATCTGATGGTTAATCTGCGGCAAATAAGAGTGTCTGCATGCAAGGTATTGGGGACCATTTGCTTTACTTCTATTTCCTATGATACTTCATCTTTGATTGGATCGAGACGGCTCAACCCACCCCAGGTGAAAACTGCCACAAGACAAGAAAAAAAAACGAGAAAATTGGAATCACTCTGATAACAAACTAGCAGGACCTGTGGATATACCACAGTATGATAATTTAATTATGTTTAATATGTTTACTTAAGAGCTACTGCAAAATAGTTCAATATGTAAACAGTATAATAATTTTGATTTAAGTTTCTCTCACTTTTTTTTTTTTTTCTTTCTTTCCTTCTTTCCATTATGTTTGATTGAAACAGATTAGCATTATCGCTTCCAAGTGCTCAACCCCTCTCTCTATTTTTCCCCTACTCTTTTCTTTCTTTCTTTCTTATTATATTTTTTTCTGTATTGCATGTTCTTTTCCTTCCCTTTCTTTATAATAAAAACGGAATAGTCCATTATTTAGCTGAGATGATGCAACTCATAAGAATTTGGCGGATAAGCAACACCAGCTAATCAGGATTTAAGTTATTGGATTTAATCTTGGATGATTTGGATGGTCTCATTTTCAACCAGAGGTTGTTGCAAGATGATAATGGTCAGAAGATTAAGAACGGGTATTGATATATAGATATTACTTTAAATAAAGTAAGTAAAATCGTCGGGGTGGCCTAAAGTCTGTATCAGCCAGGCAGCGAGGGAGTCTATTCCCTTTTCACTAGCGCTAGACGAAGGAGATTGTTTTGGCGTCTGTGGTTGAGTGACACACCTACCTTCAGCTCCTTACTTTACTGCACAGGGTAATCTGAACATTAGCTACATAAATGAAAATACATAAATAAAAAAGTTATTGGATTTAATCTTGGATGATTTGGATGGTCTCATTTTCAACCAGAGGTTGTTGCAAGATGATAATGGTCAGAAGATTAAGAACGGGTATTGATATATAGATATTACTTTAAATAAAGTAAGTAAAATCGTCGGGGTGGCCTAAAGTCTGTATCAGCCAGGCAGCGAGGGAGTCTATTCCCTTTTCACTAGCGCTAGACGAAGGAGATTGTTTTGGCGTCTGTGGTTGAGTGACACACCTACCTTCAGCTCCTTACTTTACTGCACAGGGTAATCTGAACATTAGCTACATAAATGAAAATACGAATTTGTTCGATTGAATACAACTGCATGTTTTAACATGAAAATATCATAAAATGTGTTCTTAATAACAATTAAGTTAATTTCAAATAATGCACAAGCACAATTAAGAACACATTTTATGTTATTTTAATGTTATTTTCATGTTAAAACATGCAGTTGTATTGATTCGAACAAATTCGTATTTTCAGTGTAGAATTACGGTGAAATGAAAATGGCTGACCAAAACAGACGGCTTCCTCAAAGTGAAAGAAACAAGGGGAGGTTACTCTCATTTATGTAGCTAATGTTCAGATTACTGGTGGACATTAGTGAAATTCATGCCTGAAATAATTAAGGCTGTCATAAAAATGCTTAAAAGATATTTATTTTTTAGTTGAGAAAATAAAATGATTTTGCTTTGTAAATGTTCCTCTTTCAGTTTTTTTTCTTTTCAAGATGCACCTACTAATAATTAATCTCTTTATTTATCCGTGTGAATTCTTTTCATACTAAATGTCTTTCATTTTTTAATATTTTCTTTTGTTTTTCAACACTCTCTCACTTTTCAAATTCACCCAGCAACATCATTTTTCATCTATGTTCTTTTTTTATCCTTTTAGGAACGTCCCGAACGACCCCTGTACGATCCCCGTAAAGCCCTAGAAAGAAGACAACAGTCAGAATCTGCAAGGATGCAGCATCACGATAAAAATGGCAATGGTGCGAGTAGTGACAAGCTTAATTATAACGAGGGAAAGGCAGGCTGTCAACTGGAAAAGATGACCCTGGATCGACGTGAAAGGAACGGCTCCCACGAGAAAAGCAAGGGTGGCAATGAGAAAGGAAGGTCCGATAATAGCAAATCTGGCAGCGTAGAAAAATGTCCGTACATTGCTAAAGGAAACGGTGAGAAGTCTGGCAGCCGAAAAAGCAGTGGTGGTGGCCTTGAAGGATGCACTGGATCTTCGATGAATATTTCTTCGTATATGGAAGTGTCAAGCAGCTCGGTTGACGACAGCAAGGCTGCTGAAGTTGATTGAATTGGGCACTTTCTAAAAGGTTCCTTTATCTTCTCAAATCAGGACATTGGTCCATGGTTTGCTGGTGTTTCTGTTGGCTAAAATTGCACAGGATGAATATTCCCTACACTGGCAGTTAAAGCAGGTTTCTCCTCCCCTTGTGGGGTGAGAGAGAATGAAACTTGAGAGGAACAATGAGTGGTCAATAAGCTTGGGCCTCCTTGTGCCTTGACTGGCAGATGGCAGAAAGAGAGTATTGCTCATGGATACTGTCAGTAAATTTGAGTTAGGTTGAAACTTTTCTTTCTTTTTTTTCATTAATGAAAAGAGTACTTCCCCTTTTTAATTTTTTTTTTTTTAAATTTTTCTTATAGTTGATCACATCATTATCTCTCATGAGAAATAGATTTATTTTTAAATTCACCGTCACCAATTTTAAGTTTAATTGCAAAATTAGACGGTTATATACTTTTTTTTTCTTTTTTTTTCTTTTATTTCTTTTATTTATTTAGCTGGGAAAGCTGAGATAAGAATGAAGAAATTAATTGGGGGAAACAGCCATTTATAGAGGACTTCTAAAAAAAAAAAAAAGAAATGATTCCATTTTGAAAGTGACCCTATTTTTGTCACGTTATTATAATCACATTTTCAACTTTTCAGCACTGTGCCAATCATTGCAGACAAAACTTCAAAATTATATCTCCAAAAGTTTTAGAGGCTGCAACATGATCAACCAATTATTTTCTGTTGTTTTTTTTTTTTCCAGTTTCATCTCAAGACTTTTCAAACTGCCATCTTTTTATTTCCTGAATTTCTGGTGATATGCTTGTAAAATATCAATAAAAAAAAAGCATTCTTAAATCACTGTTTCTTTTCTTTTTATTTTATTTGAGAAATAAACATGAAAAACTTAAAAACTATTTGAATTTTCCTCTTATAAAAGCATTGATATTGTTTTACCAACTAGTGGTAACCGTGGATATGATAATTTGACTATTACATTTGATATGTTTACTTGAGAGCTATTGCAAAATAGATCAATATGTAAAAAGTATAATTTCTGGCTAAATTTTGTCTCTTTTCTTTCTTTCTTTTTCTTTGTTTCTCTTCTTTCTTTTCTTTCTTTTATTTGAGAAATAAACTTGAAAAACTTAAAATCTATTTGAATTTCTCTGAATAAATACAACTAATTTGATTTGAGTTCATGATTATTAGGAGACAACCAAAAACTCCGGTTTTGACCGGGTGGGGGGGTTTTGGGGTCTGGTGGCTTCGGCCCTGGACTGCATAAGTTAACTGTTGATCAGAGGGGGCCATCCCCCCAGGCAACACCTGCCCCTTCAATTTAAAGGGGCAGGGCTGGCTTTATTGCCCAGTGCCTGAGGCGCCCTCCTTCAGGAGGAATGTCGACGGGATAAATGCATTTTTTGCACCCACCTCCCATGAGCTTCGGTTCATGGGTGGTACCACATTAATAGGGCCTTGGGCCTAACCTGTACACATGGGGTACGTGGTAAACATTGATAACCAATAAAGATCGGGGGTCCCTATGGTGTTAAAGCTAATGTCCCTGGACTGCTATAATGTGCTGGACTACTATATTGTAGTAAGCGAGTTAGAACTCCAGTTGCACTATTACATTCACTTTCAGACTGATACCATTGGGAAAGGTATGAACCCCCTCATCTCTTGTCAGCTATGGTTTAAATAGTACCACTACTGTTCTTCTACAAGGATGGCTTTGGCATTAAATAACCCATGAAAGTTGATATGTCATTAAACAAAGAAAGAAAATCAGCAAATTGGATATTAACTCTTACATTTCAAAATCTGCATTAAAGCCTTTTTTTTTTTAATTGTAGTTCAAAACAGAAAATAGTAGCAAACAGAAAACAAATATTGGTAAATATAATGATTGGACCAACCCATTCATAGCAACATGTGTAACACAAATGAATTGCTTTTATATGTAGGTTCACTCAGTAATCCTTTCTTTTTTAAGAAAAAAATCCATACCATATTGAAATTCTCAATTTTTTTAGATGGGCCTTGATAATTTGGATGGTAATTTATGAGGAAGTGCATCCCGGTCTCCCGCCTCAAAAACCGCTGACTATCAAAATAACAACCCCAGCTCGTAATTCTTGTTTATTTATCGTAATTTGTCGTAATTCTTGTTAATGTTTAGATATGAAGATGGATATATAGATTTGAATAGACTGAGATAGATAGATAAACAAACAAAATAATATAGATAGCTACGAACAAATGGAGATAGATAGATATTTTCGACAAGTAAATGTATTTTGGGGGGTGGCCGCTTCTTTTTTTGTCATAATTCTTGTTTATTTAAACTAAAAACAAGACATTAAACAAACATGAATAAAAAAAATCTTAGTATTTAAAATGATATAGATAAATATGTACAAATTGAGATAGATGGATAGTTTTGAATAGACTGAGCTAGGTTGTTATTTTAATAGTCACCGAGCAGCAACTCTTGAGGCAGGAGACCGGGACGCACTTCCTCATAAATTACCATTTGGACTATTGTTCTTATCTTTATTGTTATCTACTCAGCGTTTCGGACAAGTTTGACAAGAAGGTTCTTGACTTTGAAGAGAAGGTTCCCCATGTAGATTATGAATTATCTCCCTTGGACTACTTCAGTAGAAGGAACACCTTGGCAAAAGAGGAAGAAAGTTAATTGGCAACAGACTACATATACAACGATCGTCCACCATTAGAGTGACTGCCATTCTGTACAAATAACAATGAAGATGAGAACAATAGTCCGAATAATACAAATAATACTAATTATCAAGCCTAATCTCAAAAATTCAGAGAAAACTTTTGTTCCCCAATGATACTTGCATTGGAAAAAGAAGATCGGTTTTGTGTTACCCTTACCATGTTTTTGACTCAGATTATATTGTTTAACCAAAAATTGTACTGTACACATGAAACAGCTTAGTTTGAAATTTGAAAAAACAAATCTTCAAGTATGATATTCTGGATGATTGTATAAAGTTTTATTTAAAAAGATTTTTTTTTCTTTTATTTATGAATACATTGTTATCAAAAAAACAAAAAAACAAAAATTAATACTGAAATGGAAAATAGCACCAAGCAAGGGGTGGGGCAGTTTATGGGGGGAATGCAGTAATGTCCAGTAAAAAATAATTGACTACAAGAATTATTTTGGAAAGACAGAGGGCAAAACCTTCATCACAGCAGGTGCTCTCTCTTGCACATGGTTCTAAAAAAAAAATGTTGAGACATCTTGATTTTTGACAAAAAAAAATTTACTCTCTTCCATTTATTTTAAAAAAAGAAAAAAGAAAGAAAATATGCAACAAATTGGCCAGAAAGGTGAAGTGAAGACCATAAACAGTTATTATTTATCGTGCTATTAACGCTTTACCTACTTTAAACCACTCACAGCGGCTCTCCAACCAACACCCAAGAAAAGTACAAAAACTGATGGTTAGTTCATTATAATTGAACAGAAAGAAAAAAATGTAAAGGAAGACAAGTTGGAATTAACTATTAATTCTTTGCCTACTTTAAACCACTCACAGCGGCTCTCCATCCACACCCAAAAAAAGTACAAAAACTGATGGGTTATTTCCTATAAATCCAACCTAAAAAAAGGGGAACCACTCTGATTGACTGATAAATTATTTATTTATTGATCTACTAGGAAAAAAGAAGACAGGGTTAGGGTTTATGGTTAGTTCAATGGGAACATAATGGGTAGATTAATTAACAGATAAAATTCATTCAGAGTGGTTCCCCTTTTTTTAGGTTGGAGTTATAGGAAATAACCAACTGATGGTTAATTCATTATAGTTGAACAGGAAGACAAGTTGGAATTTGGAGAAAGACAGTTTTATCACAGAAAAAATTATGAAAGCCTTTTATGCAATTCTTTACTGAGTTATATTTTGTCTGTGCAAAACCAAATTATCAGAGCTTAGGACAAAACTTACAGGCTGTAGATGCCATCTTATTTATAAAGATATTAAGTATTATTAGTCTGAATTTTTGAGATGGGTCTTAATTTGTATTATACGGACTGTTGTTCTCATCTGTATTTGGACCAAGTCACCTATAAGCACCCCAGCCGAGATCAGTTTTGAAAGGAACTGAATTTTGCTTTTCACCGGTTGTTAGTAAACAAAACAGCCGGCCGATAAAAACCAGTAACATTTTTATACTAAAATAGTTTTTGATTTTAATTAAAAAAAATTAGTTATTTCATGTAGTTGTTAGCATATGTAAAGTAAAAGTTGACGGGGCAGCCTAAAGTCGGTATCAGCCAATCAGCGAAGGAGTCTATCTCCTTTTCACTTGCACTAGACCAAGGAGATTATTTTAGCATCTGAGGTGGAGCACCACATCTACCGTCAGCTCCTCACTTTACCGCACAGATCCCTGTGCTACTCATACGCTGAGTTGGTGAGGACCGGTATCGAACTAGGAACCTTCTGGTTTCTAGCCGAATGCTCTACCGACTGAGCTAACCCAGCCCATAAATTAATTTTGCACTAAAGATATACTAATATTGTTATTTAAAAAAAAATAATTCTTAAAACAAAAACATGTTTATTTATTTTCCATGTGCCTCTACGGATAGTTAATAAAAAAGATGTTGCTCTCAAATTTTAATTCTAAAATATTCTAAACTTCTGAAATAGTGATAACAGTTATTATTATAACCTTATAATATACTTTTTATGGTAGGCCACATACTATAAGAGAGACATAATTTTGTTGGCCACATTCAAAAAGGTAGGCCACGTACTATAAGGGTACTAAAAAAATATGTCTTTAATATAAAAACATCTTTCGTTTATAGTTTTATAATATTTTTTAAAATTGCTACTGAAGTAACAACTTCAACATGAAATAACTAAAAAAAAATGTGCGTCTAAAAATCATCTGTTAACAAACAACCGAAATTTGACAGTGAAAAGCAAAACATGTCCGTGGAACAATTCACAATAAAAGTCTTCTCATCACCTGCACGCGAAAGTGTACAGCGATTCAAGTAACATTTCCATAACACGCGTTGTTTAAAAACATTTTTTCGCCATTATTCAGTTGTATATTTTTTTATTGTACGATACACTAGATATATTCTGTGGGGCCTCACATCAGTGAGGGGGGGACGGTGTGCAAATAAAACCATTAAGAGGAAGACCCTGAAACGGTGCACATTCTCTTCTGATGACCCCAAAACAAAATACATAAATCAATAACAAAAAGAATCATGGAATTGAACTTCTCGTCGGTTTTGTTATTGGAACGAGGAGATTTCTACAGTCCGCTCACTTTCTGGTGAGTTTCCGTTACTTATCAACTGACTTTCTTCTTCAGCGAAAAGCAAAACATGTCCTAGGGTGCTTATTAGTTACTTGGTCCCTGTATTTTTATATACACAACGTTTTGGCCAATGTGCTCTCGGGTCGTCTTCTGATGTTTCTTGTCAAACTCAGGAACCTTCTTGCTGAACTCTGAACATTCTTGTCGAACTCGGAGGCCTTCATGGAACTTCGAACCAAACTCTTTATTCAATCCATCTGGGTTGACTGTTCTCATTCTGGGTACAAGTGCACGGTCTGTTCAGTTTGACACATGGTGCAACGGTTAAAAGGGTTAATACAATTCTAACTGACCATTATCAATCTTGAATAAGGGTGATAATTGTTAAATTTTTATTGCCATCCTTTGGCCTTCAAGCAAGAGCGCTTGTCCAGTGGAATTGGATCCTTGGTAAAAGTCCTCCGACAATGTAATCCTTTGGTTCTTCTGGTAAAGAGTCCTCAGTTCCTGGTAAAGAGTCCTTCAATAATGAATCCTTTGGCTCCTGGTAAAGAGTCCTTAGTTCCTGGTAAAAAGTTCTTCAATAATGAATCCTTTGGCTCCTCTGGTAGTCCTTAGTTCCTTTGTCAATGGTCGCAACTATACTATGAAAGAATCAGTGCTTAAGTAATGTATCAGCCACGCAGTATGGCCAGTGATTGGCTAAGAATAGACCACATGATCTCGCCTAGTCTATAAATCCAGGCGGGGAACTAGAGCACACCTTATAAATACAAAAAAATCCAACAATAATAATTAACATAGTTAAACACTTGTACCCAGTCAAGGTTAATGGAATGAAAACAGTCTATCCTGGTGGATTAGATAACAGGTTTGGTTTGAAATTCCAGGCTCCCGATTTCAACATGAAACACCTGAAGAAGACCAGAGAGTACATCACCCGAAACGTTGTGTATATAACAATGAGGGTAGGGAAACAGTCCAAAAAACCCATATATATATATATATATATATATATATTTGAGGAAGAATGAATAAAGAAAAGAAAGTACAGAATGGATAATAAAAGATGAATTTATCAATATCACTTACACATGTGTTTCGGTCAGTTCATCTTGTGTACACGATTCAAACTATTATTATTATTAAATAAACAAATGAAATGAAATAATAATAATAGAAAAATGTAAAAATATTCCACACACAGAGAAAATTCGACCTTCATCAGAGTGAAATTTTATTTTGAATGAAAAAAAAAAATTCATTGGAGAATATATATATTTACCAACCCCTCCGCACAAGCATGATGTGACACGAGGTCAATTTCTTAAGCAGAGTTTAACAGGTTTGAATTCAGAGTTTTCCTTCTTCTAGACTGGTTGCATAGCCACGGTTAAAGAGCCCAGTCTGCCCTGCTATTTACCCATAGCTGGAGGGCTAATTGGATTCATACCTTTCCCAAGGGTATTAACGCCATGTGAAATGCAAACAGCTTAATCCTGAAATTGAACTCGGGTCAACGAGTCCATTTTCTTAGACTCTAACCATTAGACCATGTGCCTCCATTAAAAAAAAAATCCATATAATACAAAAGATATTAAGCTTCTTTATTTTTTTAAAGTCTGGGCAAGACAAAATATGAAGGCATTCAGTGAAACATTGCATTGCATGTAGTTATTTACATTATACACAATTATTAACAAGACTTTAGACGAAAAGGCACTCTATGAGTCAACTCAGATTATGAAAGTTTCATTGACAACAATTCATAGCCATAGAAAATTCATCACCAATCTTGTTTAACAATACTAGTGGAACCTGTTGATATACCACAGTATGATAATTTAATCATTAAAACATTTGATATGTTTACTTAAAAAAAAAAAAAAAAATTAAAAAAAAGGGAGGGGTGTAAATAAAAAAACATTTTTAAATTGTACAAAATGGTATATAGACAAAATCTAAAATAAAATTTGAAAAAAAATTAAAACAAATGAAAATCATTATCCTATCATTATTAAAGAAGGGTTGACTTACCTAATCTAAACCTCGTAATCCGTACGGAGAAAAGTGTTTCTGGCTACGTATCCTATTTAAGTATGGGGTATCTTGCATCTGATTGGCTGTTACTAACAACCAATCAGATGCGTGGTGCTTTGTATTTGAATGGGTTACAGTTCTATAACCGTCCAAGAAAATTTTTTTTTTTTATTGTCAAAAGTTTTTAGCGGCTATTTTGGTGGCTGTATCAGAGCTTTAATCACCTCTGATAGGATCAGCAAGGCGAGGGAAGTCTGATGTTGGAAGACCCGAAACTTCCCAATGAACCTTGCAGATTACATCACTGACGACAACCACCAGGGCCCAAATGTAGGAGCGTATATTTAAAGTACTTAAGAGCTATTACAATAGTTCAATATGTAAAAAGAATTCTCTCTCACTCTTTATTTTTTTTTTGTTTCTTTCTTTCCTTCTTTTTATTATGTTTGATTGAAACAGATTAGTGTTATTGCTTCAGCGTGCTCATCCCCTCTCTCTATCTTTCCACTACTCTCTTTCTTTCTTATATATTTCTGTGTAGCATGTCATTTTTCTTGCCTTTCTTTCTTTAAAATAAAAACAGAATGGTCCATTATTAGCTGAGATGACAACATTCATAAGAAATAAAAATTTGACGATTAAGCGACACCAGATAATTAGGACTTACATTTTTTTATTTCATCTTGGGTGATTTGGACGGTTCATTTTTAACCAGAGGGTTCGCAGGATGATAACGGATGGAAGATTAAAGAACAAGCTTATAATATCTATTAATAATGGAGATTCGCTTCCGGTTTTTGTAACAAAAATTATGTCACTGCTTACATCACACTGCCTAAAATCATCATAAATAGAATACACTCAAAATTTGAGCATGCAATGTTCGACAGTCCTCATTGGGTTTTTTAAACAAGTTTTAATAAATACATAACTGGTATTATCTATCTATATAGAGTTTGTTTTATTTTAATATATATTTAAAGTTATCAGAACTAAGTTTCCATTTCAATTTTGTATTATTTCTTACTCCTTTAATAAATTTATTTTCTTTCTTACACCTTTAATAAATTTTATAATTTTACTTTACTTATGATACAAACTCTCTGATATTAAATTTTCAACTTCCCATCCCCTCAGGCAATATTTATTTTACGTCGCCCAGAGGGCTTTTTTTATTTTGCTAGTATAGATTAACACCAGGTACTAAGTAGTGGCCTGGATCAGTCGGGAGAGCAACCGCCTTGGAATTGCAAGGTTCCTGGTTTCATACCAGTCTCTGCCAACCCAGCACATGAGTAGCATAGATTGGGTAAACTGATCTATGTGGTATCTCATACGATAGATAAACCATCAATATCCAGACAGGCATACAAGACAGATATATATATGTGTTAAGTGCTAAATAATACAGAAACGACTGCCAGTAGCCAGATATTTTGGGGATGACAAGCAGCACAACACTTTTTTTTTTAACTCTTAACATCCTGTTGTGAATTTTCTAAGTCCAGAGCCACATTCCTATAAGGATTTATCAAAAAATGGCTAAAAATGACCTTTTCATTAAAAGTTACCTGTTATTTCCCAATAAATCAAAGACTGCTAAATATGTTTAATATTATATTTAAACAAAGGCTATTGTTTAGGGTGAATTAGGAAAACAAATGTGACTTCCAGCCTGGTGGAATAAGGCAGTATATATATTTACCAACCCCTCCGCACGAGCAGGATGTGACACAAGGTCAATTTCTTAAGCGGAGTTTAACAGGTTTAAATTCAGAGTTTTCCTTCTCCTAGACTGGTTACCTAGCCATGGTTAAAGAACCCAGTCTGCCCTGCTATTTACCCATAGCTGCAGGGAGAGTAGGATTCATACCTTTCCCAAGGGTATTAGCGCTAAGTGAAATGCAATTACCATGTCCAGGATTTGAACTCGGGGCGACGAGTCCATTTCCCATGACTTTAACCATTACACCACGAGCTTCCTACAAATCTGAATAAGGCAGTATAGGATGTTAAGAGTTAAAGATTACACTGATGCTAAAGAGAACTGGTTTGAATTGGTTGCTACCTTGTGCCTGCCATGAGCGATATTCATTATTAGCATTGGTTGACTGAAATTCACAATTTTTTTACATTTTTTTTTTTATTTTTGCAACTATTTTTATTTTCTTCATAGAACTGAAGTTTTTGCTTAGAATTTAAGAAAAAAGTTTTTAAAAAATCGTTCAAGATCACCTCAACATTGGTGAAGAAGAAGAAGATAGAAAAAATATTTTTTGAATATATATAAAAAACCTTGTAAAATTGATATAAAATGAGTTTGATTTTTATAAAAAAAGAATTTTTTTTTTTTTAAAGTTGAGAAAACAAGGGAAGCAAAATTTTCATGCAAGTTCGATTTCACTTTTGATTGCTTATGAATTAGGATAAATACTATGGAAGGACGTTGGTGATAAAAAAAAATTGCAAAAAAAAAGAAGTGTATAGAGAGAAAGCAGGTCCTATAAATTCATCATCAGTAAATTCATCTTGTGGTAAATTTATTACCAGTAGATTCATTGTATGGTAATTTTATTACCTGCAGATTCATTTCCTGTGGTAAATATATTAGCAGTTAATTCATGGGGTGGTAAATTTATTATGAGTAAATTCATTGTATGGTAAATTTATTTCCAGTAAATTCAATGTATGGTAAATTTATTATCCGCAAATTCAGTGTATGGTAAATTTATTGTATGGTAAATTTATCACAGCTAAATTGCTTTTAAGAATTTAATAAAAATGATAAGAGTGATTATTAAATTTATTACTAGTAAATTCATTGTGTGGTTTATTCATTACCAGTAAATTCATTTTGTGGTAAATTTATCACAGCTATTCATTGCTTTCAAGAATTTAATGAAAAAAGCTAGTTAGGGAAACCTTTTATACATATATACATACATAATATATATACATATACATATATATATATATATATATATATATATATATATATAATGTATATATTTGAGGTGAATGTTAGTATTTGTATCCGTTGTAGGAGATACTTATACCAGGTTTGGGCTTAGGTGTGAAGAATTAACGTACTTATTATGCTAATATTGTTAGCGTCTTTTAGGCTGAACTAAAACACGCGGCAATCGCCACAAGATCACTACTACAATTCACGATCAAGTCGAAGTGACGTAGCAGTCCCGAAAATTTACCCGGCTAAATAAATGAAACTCAAAACAAACCGCCGAGTCTTCAGATATTTATTCCTCAACTAACATATTATGCTAACAACATTAGCACAATAAGTGCGTTAATGCTTCAGACCTATGCCCAAACCTGGTATAAGTATCTTCTAAAACGGATACAAATACTAACATTCACCTCAAATATATATACGCACCAGAAGCATACGGAGACGCAAAATCCACAACATATATATATATATATTCATTACCAGTAAATTCATTGTGTGGTAAATTTATTAACGGTAAATTCATCTCATGGTAAATGTAATATCATCATGTGGTAAATTTGTTACCAGTAAATTCATCATGTGGTAAACTTACAACCATTAAATTCATTGTATGGTAAATTATATTACCAGTAAATTCATTGTATGGTTAATTATATTACCAGTAAATTCATTGTATGGTAAATTAATTACTTTTAATAATTTAATAAAAAGAGATAAAGGGTTTAGGAAACTCTAAATTACAAGAGCAATTAACCTGATATGATAAATTTACTATGTGATGAATTCACAGATGGTAAATCTATCATGGATATTTACCACATACCCCACATGTACAAGTTAGGCACAAGGCACTATTAATGTGGGACCAACCATGAACAGAAGCTCATGGGAAGCGGGTGCAAAAAATATGTTGATCCATTGACATTCCCCTCAAGGCACTGGGCAATAAACCCAGCCCTGCCCCTTTAAATCAAGGGAACAGGTGTTGGCTGGGTGGATAGCCCCCTGGGATTAACGTTGTTAACTTAACGGTACAGATGATAAATTTACCAAACAAATTTAGTGTCTTTACAAACATGAGGTCCACAATTCAACCTTGGGACACAAGCATTGAAATTAGGCTGCAAAAGACATCTGTAAATGGACAATATTATTTGAATTCAAATCTGGATGTTTAGATTTTGATTGATATTTTGTAACCTTGGTTTGACCCTCCACTTCCTGTTTTGTGAGGCAAGTAGAAGTCAGTCTCCTGCTGAGTGTTTGGAAAATTCTGTAGAATTGTCTACGACCAGTGGACAGCAGATGCTGCCAAGAGAGGGACAGGGTCATAAAAGGTTTACCAAGCAGCTAAAGTGCAATAGCAAAAGAGGAGTTACAGTAAAACCAGAGTTATCTCCACTTGGCATATGCTTCCCTATAGCTGCTAGAGAAAAAAAAACCTGTCTCTCCCATAGACATTGGAAGACATCAAAGAAGTTCCAACTACAAACATGGAAAAGTATCCTAAATATTAATTCAGGAAATATATATACATATATATATATATATATATGGCCATAGAATATGGAAATGAATCCAAGAGTATGCAGAAAATAGAAAAACAAAATATTCCAAAACTTTTTTCTTTTCCTTTGACTTAAAAAAAATTATTCTCATTTTTTGATTTATTGTATCTTTTTAGGAAATATTTCCCATATTTCTAATGTCTACACTAGTTCCAATGATGTCGCAATTTTTCAAAAAGAAAAACAAAAAAAAAAAAGAAATCTGCCAAACGCTTATGAACAGTTCTCTCTATAAACTTCCTCATTTCCTGTTATTTTGGAAAAAAAAAAAATATCCGTCACTGTTCAAACATTTTTTCCATCTTAATGTCCTGATGAAGGTTTGATAAAAACTGAAACGTTTTAACACCAACTTCACCATCAAGAATAAATTCTTCATCTTTTTTGGAATATTTTTAGTTTTCTATTTTCTAAAAACTAAAGACCACAGAATATTTCTTTTTGATGATCTTTCAGCGTAGATGTTTATGGTTTTTGTGTTGTTTTTCATATATCAGTGTCTAGATGTTAGAGAAGGTCTTCAATATTTTGAACCCAAGCACTTTCAACCATGTCCATGGTCTTCTTCAGGAGATAATTGTTTGTAGTTGTTATTTGTTTTTTGTGGTGCGTTTCTTATCATTTTAACAAAATCTACTTAAAGTATATATATATATATATATATATATATATATATATATATATAAATCTCTAGTGATAAGACTTTTTTCTTTTCCAGGATTGCATTTTTTTTTCATTTTCTTTTTAATTCATTTTTTAAAGCTTTCAGAAAAAATTTTTCTTTTTAAAATTTGTAAATCTGTATGAAAAAGAAAAGAAAAATATTTTCCTTGCAACATCAGTTGATTTTAAGCAATTTCAAGGAAATAGCATTTAAAATGTTCATTAAACCTCCTGAGGGGATCATCATACGTAATAAATATGATAAATAAGTTTGAACCAATCCAAGTCATACGCTTATGAGTCTTATCTGATGCACTCGTCTTTATTCATCATTCCAAACATGACGAAAGTAAAAATGTTTACATAATTACACACCTCTTTTCTTTCTTACCCAGCACGGTCACATAATGCCAACAGAACTATACAAAGACGACTGGCAATAGGACTAGATAAATGATTTTGGAGGAAAGCACTCTTTATTTAATGTTGAAAAAAACAACAAAAAAAAAACACTTGCTGTATCTTCTTAAAGTTTCTGCTGTGTGTAACTTTGATTTTTCAAACCATTTTGTTTGATTGGTTTGTGGATTTTAATGGCATATCAACCATCTGGGGTTATTTCATGCCAAGAGGTTAGAAAGTAATATATGTTGTGTATCCATATTTACACTTTTGTAGTGGTTGATTGGTTGCTTGATTTTAATGGCATGTAAACCTGTCCGGGGTTATTTCATGTCAAGAGGTTAGAAGTAATATATGTTGTGTATCCATATTTACACTTTTGTAGTTAACGGTTTTAACGATATGTTAGCCTCATTGGGGATCATGGTGAGGAATTAGTTTTGTATGGTATTGATCATGTTCATATTCTATAGTATAATTTTATTTCCCTCAAAAAGGAAGAATGTCTTCTATGTTGAGTTTTTTCAAATAGACCTTTCATATTATTTGCATTAAAACAATTTTGTTTTTTATTTCGGGTCAAAAGAAGTGTATCTGCATTTGACAAATTTTTATAACAGATTGTGACGACTTGAAAATTCACCATTCATATCAAGAATCATATATCAATATCATATCTTATCAATATCATCTGGAAGATGGTACCTGATCATATTGCCAGTGATGTGATCCAAGGATCATTAGGTATTTTGGGTCTCACAAGATGTTAGAGAAGGTCTTCAATATTTTGAACCCAAGCACTTTCAACCATGTCCATGGTCTTCTTCAGCAGATAATTGGTTGTAGTTGTTATTTGTTTTTTGTGGTGCTTTTTTTATGATTTTAACAAAATCTGCTTAAAGTATATATATATATATATATATATATATATATATATTTTCTTTTTTTGAAGGCAAAATAATGCAGATTCATGTTGAAAAACAGTTATTGAAGAATTCTTAATTTTAAACGAGCGAAAAAAAAAATTTCTATATATATATATATATATATATATATATATATATATATATAAATCTCTGGTGATAAGACTTTTTTCTTTTCCAAGATTGCATTTTCTTTTTAATTCTTTTTTTAAAGCTTTCAGAAAATTTTTTCTTTTTAAAATTTGTAAATCTGTATGAAAAGAAAAGAAAAATATTTTCATATCATATTGTCACCATTCATATCAAGAATAATATCATATCAATATCATATCAATATCATATCATATCATATCTTATCAATATCATCTGGAAGATGTACCTGATCATATTATCAGTGATGTGATCCAAGGATCATTAGGTATTTCGGGTCTCACAACATCATTTACCTTCAACTGGTGTTGATCAAGCGCAAGCTTTCAAACAGCAGGACAAGCTATATAAATGGCTGATCTTGAGGCATTTTTTTAAAGAACGTGTAGAGCCAGCAAATCCTCTAATAAAAACGTAGCCTGTAACCTCAAAAGAAATGAATATTTTTTGGTATGAGGGGTTAAGTTTTTATTTTCATGTGCTGCAAAATTCACCATTCATATCAAGAATCATATCTTATCAATATCATTTGGAAGATGTACCTGATCATATTGTCAGTAATGTGATCCAAGGATCATTAGGTGTTTCGGGTCTCACAATATCATTTACCTCCAACTGGCGTTGATCAAGCGCAAGCTTTCAAACAGCAGGACGAGCTATATAAATGGCCAATCTTGAGGCATTTTTTAAAGAATGTGTAGAGCCAGCAAATCCTCCAATAAAAACGTAGCCTGTAACCTCAAAAGAAATGAATATTTTTTGGTATGAGGGGGTTAAGTTTTTATTTTCATGTGCTGTAAAAAATTCGAAGATGCATGGTGAGAAAAATAATGAATATTCTGTCTTAAGTATGAAAAGAGTTTTGTTCTAATTGTTTTTTTTTTTTTTTTGTAGGCAAAATGATTTTATATTTGCAATGATTTCCTGAGGAGAATGTTTCACTGTTTTACAGTGAACTGAGATCTTCGTTGTGCTGAATGTTTAGCCAAAGATATCCGTGAACATTGCTTCCAGAATCTTTGCTGACAATATCGTATCGGACAATATTCGCTTCGGATTGATACTGGCTCCACTTTGAAGCGGCCATCGGAACTGTGACCAAGCCCAGAAATTCATCCGGATAATATTCTGGTCCCATACCTAGAAAATGAAAGACAATAAAATCAGAGAGGTAAAGTAATTTGATGTTTTAAATTGCGAATGTGAATTAACAAGAGATAGAAACTGGAAATACATGAACACAACTCAGAATTTCAAATGACACTGTATTCGGGTTAGCTCAGTCAGTTTGGCTAGAAACCACAAGATTCTTAGTTCGATACCAGTCCTCACCAACTCAGCGTATGAGTAGGTGTGGCACTACACCTCAGATGCTAAAACCATCTCCTCAGTCAGTTTGGCTAGAAACCACAAGGTTCCTAGTTCGATACCAGTCCTCGTCAACTCAGCGTATGAGTACCACAGGGATCTGTGTGGTAAAGTAAGGAGCTGATGATGGGTGTGGCACTACACCTCAGACGCTAAAACCATCTCCTCAGTCAGTTTGGCTAGAAACCACAAGGTTCCTAGTTCGATACCAGTCCTCGCCAACTCAGCGTATGAGTACCACAGGGATCTGTGTGGTAAAGTAAAGAGCTGATGATAGGTGTGGCACTACACCTCAGACGCTAAAACCATCTCCTCAGTCAGTTTGGCTAGAAACCACAAGGTTCCTAGTTCGATACCAGCCCTCGCCAACTCAGCGTATGAGTAGCACAGGGATTTGTGTGGTAAAGTAAGGAGCTGATGATAGGTGTGGCACTCCACCTCAGACGCTAAAACCATCTCCTTGGTCTAGCGCTAGTGAAAAGAGGATAGACTTCCTCGCTGATTGGCTGATACCGATTTTAGGCCACCTCAATGAGTTTACTTTAGTTACTATATTTATATACACAAGAAAATACACTTGTAATAATTGTTGATGAAAACCATAGTGATATCTGCAGAAATATAAATTATATAAACTAGCAGTCGGTAGAGCGTTCGGCTAGGAACCACAAGGTTCCTAGTTCGATACCGGCCCTCGCCAACTCAGCGAATGAGTAGCACAGGGATCTGTGCGGTAAAGTAAGGAGCTGATGGTAGGTGTGGCACTCCACCTCAGATGCTAGAAAACAATCTCCTTCGTATAGTGCTATTGAAAAGGGGATAGACTCCCTCGCTGATTGGCTGATACCGACTTTAGGCCACCCCGACGAATTTGATATTGTTATAGTTATTATAGTTATTATTATTAATATTATTGTTATAATCATATTTATTGTTATAGTTATTATTATATATTACTACTACTAAGTTGTGCTATTAATATTTTAAACTGTTTAATGTTAAAGTAAACATATGAAATATCAGAGGTCGTTCACCACTAGAGTAGACTCAGTTCTAATTAATTATCATCCTTCACACATTTTTGTTTTTTAATGTTATGTGTGAAAAACATATTTCTTTCTTTCTAAACAGCTATAGTGAACAGTAAGAAAATAACGTTAAAAATCAATATATATATATACTAGTACAGAATAAAAAACACCCTCCAGGCGATGTAAAAATAGATTTTTGAAACATATTTCCTGAGGGGTGGGAGTAAAAAATTCAATGTCAGCGAGTTTGTACCCTAAGTAAGTAAAAACATCAAATTCATTAAAGGATTAAAAAATAAAACAATTTGAAATGTAAACTTTAAATATGTATTAAAATAAAACAAACTATATATAGATATATAATACCAGTCATGTATTTATTAAAACTTGTTTTAAAAAACAATGAGGACTGTCTAATGCTGCATGTTCAAATTTTGAGTGTATTTATTCTATGTTATGACGATTTCGGTTAATGTGACGTAAGCAGTGACGTAATTTTTGTTACAGACAAAAACCAGAAGTGAATCTCCATTATTATATATATATATATATATATATATATAAAGATAAAAGGTGGCTTACCGATGAAAATAGGCACGATCGTTGGAGATGCAAAATTCAGGGGTTAAGTCATCGATATAACAAATACAAAGTGCTCAATACGAAGTAGAGCAACTTTATTAAAAAATGGATACAATAGAAACCTACTCGAGTTTCACCATAAGGATCTTCAGGGTTAAATCCACTGAATTAATCGAGCTACTGATTAATTCAGTGGATTTAACCCTGAAGATCCTTATGGTGAAACTAGAGTAGGTTTCTATTGTATCCATTTTTTAAATATATATATATATATATATATATATATATATATATATATTATTGAATATCACAGGTTCTTACTTTTTTGTGCAAAAATTACAAGATGTAATTCATATTTATGAAGATATCTAAAAATTAAGATATACATAATAATAATAATAATAATAATAATAATAATAATAATGGATCTGTGAGACTAATTAGCTAACCATTACATCACGTTTTTTTTTTTTTGAATGTTTGGAAATCAGAGGAAGGGTTGAAACCATTCAGAACACTGCACTGCTGCAATCTGCCAGAATACTCAGAAGAGTCCTGGAGACCTGAGGAGACTTGCTGTCACTCAGACTCCAGTGAAAGGCTATCAGCTAATGCTGATGTGAAAACTCAAAAGGAGTAAATACTACTACTACTACTACTACTACTACTACTACTACTAATAATAATAATAATAAGAAGAAGAAGAAGAAGAAGAAGAAGAAGAAGAAGAAGAGGGTGAAAGTCATACCAATTGTAGTTGGTGCACTAGGAACAGTCCCCAAAAGCTTGGAAAAAAAGCCAAGAGGAACTAGAAATCAGAGGAAGAATTGAGACCATCCAGACTACTGCACTGCTGCAATCTGCCAGAATACTCAGAAGAGTCCTGGAGACCTGAGGAGACTTGCTGTCACTCAGACTCCAGTGAAAGGCTATCAGCTAATGCTGATGTGAAAACTCAAAAGGAGCAAATAATAATAATAATATAATAATAATGGATCTGTGAGACTAATTAGCTAACCATTACACCACGATTTTTACCCACCCCCTTTTCTACCTAGATGATGCTAGGTAGCCGCTTCTAGTAGTATAAAAAGTTGATTTACCTCAATTAATATGTCTTTTTCTGGTTTCTTGCGAAAGAATGTGGCACGGTCTTTCCATTCTGGATTCGATTTCTGTTTCACTGTACTCGTCCGTTGTTTATTACCTTCACAATTTATTATACAGTAAAAATCACCTGAAACAACAAAAACAAAAGGGAAATATATTAATCTCTTCTCATTGGACGCCCCATATTTCTGGCCTTGTGCCACATCTGAGCTAAGCTTAGTAAATAACCATATTAATCTCTTCTCCAGGAAACAAACATCATGATATCAACTTGCAGAATGATGTTACCATAAACATTGAAAAAAAAAAAATTGGATTTTTGGTAATATATTTCTGGAAAAAAATTACCTACCTCAAATGAAAAGCAATAATAATGTATATACGAGGGTTTTCAAAAAGTAATGCCAACAACAGGGAAATATATTAATCTCTTCTCATTGGGCGCCCCATATTTATGGCCTTGTGCCACATCTGAAGTTACATATTTGTATTATTTGTAATATTGAAATTGTGAATTACGGAATATATTTTTGTAATTTTGATCTGGGGTCATTCCGGCCTCCTGCCTTAATATATATGCTATGTTTTAGTGAGCCAGCATCAGGCGAATTTCTGGCCAAACTTAGATATTTTTAGAGTTATATTTTTGTCCCTGTTTGTCGGCAAATTAATGTATATATTTTAAACGCCCCCCCCCGATTTTTATTGGCAACTCAATGTAAATATTTTATAATCCCCCTTTTACAAAAGAGTGAGAGAGAGAGAGTTAAATCAACACTAATACACTTTTTACATATTGAACTATTTGCAATAGCTCTTGAGTAAACATATCAAACATTGTGATAATTGAATTATGATACTATGGTATATCCACAGGTCCTGTTAAGAGATACATAAATACAATACATATAACAAAACAACCAAGGAACCTTTTGATTGTTATTACATTTTATAACGCATGACTTGAATGATTTGATTCGGCATTAGATAACCTGAGAAAGGTTGATATACCATAAATATGGTGTAAAAATAACATCCAAAAACTCTAATCCAATTGTTAAATAAATGGTAGATTAATGTACATGTCACATTTTAATGGAGGTGTAGGGAATTATCTTCCCTTTGCCTGGAAGAGTTATCTTCCCGCTGTGTTGCCGTTTGTTCCCACTAGGGGACCTCTGGTATATAAGCGGCTGATTCAAATGCTTCTGTCTCTCTTTCCTTACTGCCTCTGAACGAGCACATGGGTTAGACTTATGTCTACCCCCTTCTCGGTGGGCTTTGGCCCAGCCTTACATTACTGTAAGTCTTTTATACAGCATGGACTATCCTTTAATTCCATGTCTGTAACATTTATATTTTACGTACATTTGGGTATCTCGTTTATACCTAAATATTGTATCTTGTATTTACCATTTATGAATGTGTCCTTTTATCTCTACTCTTATATCTTATTTGTATCTTATGTATCTATGTACTTTATGTATCTTATCATTACCATGTGCTGTACACCTATTAAATGTTTTGTCTCACAACGTGTCGGAGCTGTTGTTCAATAATTAACCTTGAATCATACAGAGGTAACTCACCTTCCTTTTGGTCCCCATTGAAAATATTTTCACCCCGGTAGACAGTTACCGCTGTGACAGCACGAAATCTCGGCCCTAGACAGCCAGGAGGTTTTGGTCCATCTTTCTCAACAGCTCTACATATAAAGAGGTTAAAACGGATTTAATAAACATTCAAATTAATAAGATGAAGTAAATCAATAACAACTACTGTATATAATTGAATAACGAACAATTTGTAGAAAAAGGTTTATTATATATTATTATAAAATGAACAGCCCTTAATTTTTAGTTACAAAAAGTTTTTTAATCATATATTACACGTAATGAACTGCCCTTTATTCTTGATCTCAAAAAAATTTTTTTTTTCAATCATATATTACATGTAATTAACGGACTTAATTTTTAGTCAAAAAAGCTTTTTAATCTTATATTGCATGCAATGAACGACCCTTAAGTTTTAGTTACAAAAAGTTTTTTTTGTAATCATATATTACATGTCAGGAACAACTCTTAACTTTTAATCACAAAAAAGTTTTTTGTAATCATATATTACATGTAATGAACGACCCTTAATTTTTAGTAAAAAAAAAAAGTTTTTTTCTTGTAATCATATATTACATGTAATGAACGACCCTTAATTTTTAGTAAAAAAAAAAGTTTTTTTCTTGTAATCATATATTACATGTAATGAACGACCCTTAACTTTTAGTCACTAGTCATAACTTGTTTTTAGCTATGTTAAATTTCAATTGATTTAATGGTGCAAAAATGTAAATATTGTTTTTCGTTCATAATTTTCATTATTTCCGTAAGCTGAAAAAATGTTTAATAATATTTAGAAGTTTGTTTAATGTTTCTTCTTTCGAATGGACAAAAACGTTTTCAAGATAATATTAACCTTTATGCGAGTTTCATTGTGTTAAATATAGGAGGGGTAAATTTCACAGGGAAAATTGGTGGTACCTATAGTATCATAATATTTTATTTGAGATTTTAAATAATCCATAAGGAGTTGATATTCCATTAAATTAATAAACCAAACTAAGAATAAAGAGAGAAAACTTACTTTAATTTGATGTCGCTGGTGCTGTACATTCGAAGAATGTATTTACCAAGTTTCATTGGATCGTACGTTGATGGAATAATACAGTAACGTCCTTTATTTAGAGAAACCCGTGCAAAAACACTTCGGGCATTTGAAAATGGACCAGAGTGAACTTTGTCATAAAATTTATCATGAACTCTGTATTTTCTGTTCATGTCCGTCTGTAAATAAAGAAGAAGAAAAAATAGTAGTAATTCCTATTGACAAATGTGCTAATTTTATTGTATATATATTTAAAAAAAAACTTTATTTCACTATGCCTGAGCGAGGCTAAATTTATAGTAAAAAAATTAAAAGAATTTTGAATAATCTCCACGAGCACAAGAACAACCGGACCGACTTAACACCATGGAAATAACCGAAAAAAATTTTTTTTCAAATATCCAGCGTTTCTCAACTTCTTAAACAACAGATGATTACACCAGCGCCGTGGGATAAGTACTATAAAAAAAAATACCTAGTACTTTTAATACTTCTAATAACTCTGATGATGGAATTTATTCCGAAAATATTTAGAATTAAAAAAAAAAAAAAGGTAAATAAATATAATTTTCAACACATTGCATTGTCAATTGCCTTCAAAAATCTCTATATTACACATATGCACAATACTTCAAACAAACTATAAAAAAAAAACCTTATCTTATTTTATTGTGTATATAACATTTTATTTTTGCAATACATAATTGTATCTACCATAAATCCTAGGAAAATGAAATATTCAAATTCTCGAGATTGGCTAATGGCTCTATTTCAGCGTCCCGAAAGTGATCTTAAAAAATTCTCTTCGAACATTTAAAAAAAAAAATTCTCCGTTTTTCTCCAACGTATTTTTTCATTCAAAATAAAATTTCACTCTGATGAAGGTCGAATTTTCTCTGTGTACGGAATATTTTTACATTTTTCTATTATTATTATTTCATTTCATTTGTTTATTTAATGATAATAATAGTTTGAATTGTTGTACACAAAGATAAACTGACCGAAACACATGTGTAAGTGATATTGATTAAATTCATCTTTTATTATCCATTCTGTACTTTCTTTTCTTTATTCATTCTTCCTCATTATATATATATATATATATATATATATATACAGTGATACTGATAGCTTTTTTATTTAGTGCTTCCTGGGATGCACATATTTGCTTTGAATAAGTCCCCGGGAAAATTCATGGGTACCAACTAAAGTTTATTAATAGATTGTACGGTTTTTATTTATGATTTGGGGAAACAACTAAAGCCTTTTAACTACCTTGTAACCTATCCTGTGTACTTCGTTTCTAAGAAAATATTGAAATAAATTTACAGTTGCTTGAAATGGGGAGGGAAGAAAAAAGAAAAATACTGGGACGCAGGGATACGATTTTGCTGCGCCCTTTTAGATTTTTGTGCATCAGGGACGCAGGATGCGTACCTATCAGCATCTCTCTCTCTCTCGTGTGTATATATATATATATATATATATATATATATATATATATATATATGGGCAATTCCATGTCAAATCATCCAGAAAAAAAGTAAAATTGTCACCCATTCCCTTCAATTTTTCTGAAATTTTGTACAGGTGTGGAATGTGTTAATGTTAGACATTCCCCAAAATTTGAGCTTCCAATTCCAAAAATTGGCGGATTTATGTTGATTTTTAGCCCTCAAAATTTAGTGGGGTTGGTGAAAAATAGTGACTTTTTGTAATATATTTTTATCTGTAAAATGAGTTCTAGTGCTTCCCTACTCTTAAAATTTGGTTTATAAGAGCATTTTTGTCTGAGGAATCCAAAAATGTTATAATTCCTTGGGCAAAAATGGTCTTATAAACCTAATGTCTATCACTCTAAGGTCTTTGTTTTTTTTTACAACATAGTATCAGCTTTAAACATATTCATGAAGAGTTTACTTCAATCAGGACTCCTTGACAATCTGACTCACCCGTAACACTGTAAAACCAATGACATCATTTCCCTTGCCTCTTTTCTTTGCAGATCGTTTGTCTTCTTGCTCCAGAGAGACCAATAACTCGTCCGAATTTTCAACATTAAATAAATACTGAAACAAAGCCAAGAAAAAAAAATTAAGAACACAAAATATTATTTGATTATTAAGCAGTTAATTGTACCTAGGTAGTAATATCTCATTCACAGAAAGTGATGTTCATGTGCACATAAGGAAGGCATGGTTATATCATTGCTTCTGTATGGCTGCACCACTTGGACCTTTAAGAAGCATCTGGAGAATTAACTAGATGGGGGCTGCACAAGAATGCTGTGTGCAACTTGAACAAATCGTGGAAAGAACACACCACAAGGAAGCAGCTATATGACCACTTGACTCTTATCACATAAACTGACACATATATATATATATATATATATATATATATATATATATATATGTGTCAGTTTAAGTCCCATTCCAACGGGCATGTTTATAACACCAAAGATTAATCGTAAACTCGATTAATTTAAAAGTAACCCTGAAGAATCTATCGATGAAACTCGAGTATGTTACTCATTTCCATTCTTAAATAAATTTATGCTCTACATTGTATTGAGCACTTTGTATTTGTTTTTTCTCAACCTTAACCTCTGGATATTGTGCGCTTCCAACGATCGTTCTTATACCCACCGGTAAGTTAATACTTATACATATACAAATATATATATATATATATATATATATATATATATATATGAGAGTACGTAAATAAACACTGTGTTTATTTGATATGGCTTTTTTTTAGCCGACAATTTTGGGAGGATATATGCTTAATTGAAGTCATAACTAATTTTTGAAAATTAATTAGTTAATAATTAATGAATTTAGGTGGGCATATATGTTCAAATGTAAGGCTAAACAGATCGAGAAAATGTCAATCCCTGAATGTACATTTCGACCTATTAGGTCTCATCAGCAAGGTTATAGACATGGGCGACTGCTCCAGCTAAAAAAAAGCCATATCAAATAAACACAGTGTTTATTTACGTACTCTCATACTGTTGTGTAGCAAGTTAATAAAAAGTGGGATATAAATAAGTTCAAAACAGACAAAGAATCTGGGAATGGCCAGCTGGTGTAGTGGTTAGAATCTCCGCCTGTCAGCTTGGCAGTCGAGGTTTCGAGTCACCCACGGAGCAGTCTCCCATGTCTATAACCTTGCTGATGAGACCTAATAGGTTGAAATGTACATTCAGGATTGACATTTTCTCGATTTGTTTAGCCTTACATTTGAACATATATGCCAACCTAAATTCATTAATTATTAACTAATTAATTTTCAAAAATTAGGTATGACTTCAATTAAGCACATATCCTCCAAAAATATATATATATGTAAAATGAAAATGGAAGTGAATCCAACGGTATGTTGAAGAGAAATAAAGGAAAGAAAATATTGAATATCCTATTTTATCCATTCAATATTTTCTTTCCTTTATTTCTCTTTTCAACACACACACACACACACACACACACACATATATATATATATATATATATATATATATAGTGCTACTCTATGGTTCCACCATTTAGAGCATGACGATGCGCCTGGAGAATTTCTCTAAGCCTTTTGTTAGAGTCTAAGGGGTGTAGTCATACAATAGTACTGACACAGCTACAGATTAGAAGAATTCACGCTTTATCTTATGCATTTATTATTATTCTGGTAGGATCTGTGGATATACCATAATATGATAATTTAATTATTACTTTTGGTATGTTTACTTTGAGAGCTATTGTGAAATAGTTCAATACGTAACAGATTAGCGTTACCGCGTCCACGCACTCACCCATCTTTCACCTAATTTCTTATTATATTCTTTCTGTATAGCATGTCCTTTTTCTTCCCTTTATTTATAATAAAAAACGGAATGGTCCATTATTTAGCTCAGGTGACAACAGTCATGAGAAATAACAATTCAGTGGATAAGCGACACCAGTTAATCAGAATTTACATTTTTGTATTTCATCTTGGATGATTTGGACGGTCTCATTTTTAACCAGAGGGTGTTGCAAGATGATAATGGTCAGAAGATTAAGGAACAAGCATATCTTATTATAATGGAGATTGTGTGTTTTTCTGTCTGTAACCGAAACTATATTCCTACTCAAGTCACAATTCTCTTAGTTATTGACATCACATTCTCTATGATTTTATTTTTATCTAAACCTCAATTATTAATAAAATTGTCTTACATTATTAATACTGTTAACTATGTCTACATATTGGCAACATGCAATTATATTTATATATACAACAAAATAGCGGTTTACAGTGTGAACGGGAAGGCTAATTTGCATATTAATATAAAAAAATCGAATTTAATAAATATGTGCTTAGTATTATTGATTTCTAACTGTTTGGTTTTATTTTAATGAATATAAGCAAAAATCTCTTCAATGAATCTTAAATGAAATCCATTAACAAGAAAAAATAACTGTCATTTTATTCTTTACTTCCTCTTATAACTTAAATTAGAAAAAATAACAATGAAAGACGAGAGTGATGGAAGAGTAAGTTTCAGTTGTTCCATTTTTATTATTCTCCCTCTGTTTCAAATCTTTTATTATACTCCCTCTGTTTCAAATCTTTTTATCTGTATTCTTATTTAGTTTCATTAGCCTTTCTAATTTAATACAATATTGTATTACATTAAAACTTAAATACTTGCACCCGGAGGGTGCATATGTTTGCTAGTTAATATAATAGATGTTACAAAAATCTTTTCCCGCTGGTCTCAAGTAGATCAGACATCTTTTCAGCTGTTCTTTTTTGTTGTTTTGGGGTGGGGGTGGGGGGCTACTCCCAGGACATGTTCAAGACAGCACACAGCATACTTGTGTCGTTCCAATTTGGCTTTTTTTGTATAAGCATTTTGTTAGAGTCCAAGTGGTGTTGCCATACAGTAGTAATGACACGGCTACAGCTTAGATTGGTTTGTTTTGTTTTACGGCATATCAACCTCAGTGGGTCATTTAATGCTGATAAAGTTTTGAAATAAATCATTCTTAATGGATAATACAATTTTTTTATAAATACATTTTTCTATTTAACCCATAGATGGGACCCTAACAGGTACTACCACTCCGGGTCAGAGTGGGCCAAGGAGCAATGGTGATGAAGGGGTGCTCCACATTCCCCAAACCTCCAAAACTGGAACCTCACCATCAGATAGAGTTTAACGTCATTCCCAGGACATGTAGACCCGCAGCCACCGCCTTCTAGCACCCATATGATAAAAAGGGGTGGGGCTTGCCATAAGGGCAATAGGGCTGGGAAAATCATATAGGTGCTAGGGCTTGACGTGACCAGTCGATTGATCGGAGGGGGCCTCTCTGACCGCCCGTCTAGCCCAAGATAGGGCCAAAGTGGAGTATTGCAAGTCATGAACTGCTCATCCACCTGGGCTCTACAGCTTGGAAGAATTCATGCTTTATCTTACATAATTATAATCAAATGTTATGAAACATCGGTAATTCATGAGGAAGTGCGTCCCGGTCTCCTGCCTCAAAAATTGCTACCCGGTGACTATCAAAATAACGACCCAGCTCAGTCTATTCAAAACTATCCATCTTCATATCTATCTATCTATCTATCTCAATTTGTTCATATTTATCTGTAGAAACAATGATACTCACCATCGTGAAGAATAAGTTCCAATTGCCGTCGAACTGGGAAGACGGGGTAGCATGCGATTGTAACTCGATACAAACTCGAAATGCTACAGGGTACACTGCAGAATGACCGGGTGTATATGGGACTCCACAGTGTCATGCGGATCGACCAGTCAAGCAGCCAATCGGAGCTCAGGGAGTGGAGTGACCCAGGTCACCCTGATTCATGAGTGGATCATTCTTGATTCCTGTATTCACCAGCTGTTTTGGACACTGCAAAGGTTCTACTTAGCTGCTGTTATTAAAACCAACAGTAGGCTAACTGACTTCAATATTATCTATATTACTTTAAATACTAAGGTTTGTTTAATGTCTTGTTTTTAGTTTAAATAAACAAGAATTACGACAAAAAAAAATGCGACCACCCCCAAATACATTTACTTGTTGAAAATATCTATCTATCTCCATTTGTTCATATCTATCTATATTATTTTGTTTGTTTATCTATCTATCTCAGTCTATTCCAAACTATATATCCATCTTTATATCTAGACAAGAATTATGACAAATTACGATAAACAAACAAGAATTATGACGAGCTGGGGTTGTTATTTTGATAGTCACCAGGTAGCAATTTTTGAGGCAGGAGACCGGGACGCACTTCCTAATAAATTACGAAACATCTTTTCCCGCTTGTAAGATCTTACCTGTGGATTGCGAAGGAATGAGTCTGAATAATTTCCACAGCCACCGCATCGGCTTGGTGATGTCCACTCGTCCTTACCAATGTATTCTTTCCATTTCTTCTTGATGGAGAAAATCGATGTATTTATAATGTGACAAATATCAATGTCTGTATAGTAGCAACAAAAGTCTTCAAAGGCCATCCTAGAGGAATTAAAAAAAAAAAAAAAACATCAGTAAACAATAATTGTTGTGAAATAAGATTTGTCACAAAGTCCCAGATGTTGTATACCCTTCTTACTTTACTTCTTTCTTTCTTCTATTCTACTTCAGTTCTTCTGACATCTTAGGTTCTTCTAGGTCTCTTTAACATCTCTTCTTCGTCTGGAATCTTCTAAGGTCTGGACTTTCTTGGGGACTTCGGATCTGGTCTTCTATTGGGGATTTCTCTTTATCAGAAGCCCTGTGTCATTGTTAGTTTTTAGAGGTAATAACACAAGACTCCGATTTGCTTTGATCTTACTTTATTTTTAAATCCCCAACCAGACATTTGCGCAGATTAAGACAGGAGCATGTGTAACGCGACTTACCCTTCCGTCGAGCTCGGCTGCTAGTCTCTAACTGACTGAGACTTACTATCTAAACCGGAAGAGAGGGTCCTCTCTACAGGTTCTCACGGTATCCACCGGAAGGAAGGATCAGGACAGGTCAAGCCTTGTCATTCAAATCCTTCAAGGCCGTGGGCTGCAGCTTATAACGGCCATTTTGATTTCTACACTATTGCACATAAATATTAGGTTTCTAATAATTATCTAACACCAGAGAATTTTATGCGTTTCATTCTGAAGAACAGATTCTGGTTTATGAATATAACATTTTGTTATATGGTCAAAATTTAATTTTTTGCATAATTCCCAGTGTATATTATTATTATTATCATTATTATTATTATTGTTGGTTGAAAACACTTTTGAGTGGAAAAAGTTAATACTTACCAAAATTCTCCATTTTCATCAAAATTCAGACCCATATCCTTTTTTTCTCGTTCCCGAATATTTTTCCATTCTTCTGAGCTGTCAAACAAAGCAAAAAAGAAAGAAACATATATTTCATAAATAATTATCAATTTGTGAATAACAAATACTTCAATTCTGAATACTAGCAAAAGAAGAAAAAAATGCACTCCGGGCAGTGTAAGAATAAATAAATATGTAAATTAGATAAATAGAATAAAATGTTTCATATTTTTAGAAAATTAATTACTTATCTAAAAAGCATCATATTCACTCCACTGAGATATTTGTTTTGTTTTACGACAGTAGGGACCTCAAAAAAGTTTTTAAAATTTTCTGATTTAATTATTCAGACTCTTCTCTTTAGAGAAAAATGTTGTGTATATAACAATAAAGATGAGGGCAACAGTCAGAAAAATATAAACAATATAAATTGGCAGAATTGAGTTTTTACATGTTTAATGTAAATATAATATTTTACTATAGGAAAGTATTGCAAAATATTTTGCTATAGAAGTTCATTGAACGTGTTTAAAAAGTAGATAGAATACAGCTGTGGCGACCGGAAGTTCTTGCTTCAACAGACAAAAATCAAATGACAAAAATAAATAGTTTGCGCTGGGGATTGCGCACCTTAGTAAAATTAAAATTAAAATTAAAATTTGTACAATTTCAACCAATGGGAGACGTTCACACCTAAAAGGAAATTTATCAAATAGATCCCTTTTTGGAGCCTATCCTGGACTATAAAAAAGCCAACTTTTTGGATCCCAACAAGAAAGATCTCACTTGTCTAAGGGAATTCACGTCACCCTTTTTAAGAACATTTCTCACACATGCTGAAGGTATGAACTATCTCTCTATCTAAATAACCTACGCTTTCGGAGATAAACCTTAGATTCATTCAACTTATGCCTGACTGCTGTTGAGTTGACTTTAAACTTCCACCCTTTCTTTCTCACTTAGAGATTTATAACATCTCTGCTTATATTTTACTTTGAACTTTTCAAAAAGCACCTTTTTACAGAACTTTGCCAAGTATTCTGTATTACCTTTTGTAAACTTCATGTTAATACAATTTTGTTTGTTTTAATTGTGAGTTCTTGTCTTTTATGCCATTTGCTTATTTAATTATATTCTTATAGTGTGATGTGTACTTTGACTAAATTACCTACAAGGCTTAGAAAACCCTAACCAATATAAATTAGTTACCCCTAACACGACCATCCGCTATACAGCTATCATATTTCATATTTTACATATGATATTTACGGGACTTACTTTGCACTCCATGGACCATTCCATTCCACTCCTCCCCAGGGATTCCGACAACGGATCATCTGGATTTTTTCCCTTTTAAAAAAACTTATTAAGTTGGTGCCTAGAGTGAGTTTCTTTACGGCTGTAATGCTGTATGCATGTCCTTTTACTAATCCAACTTTTGTTTTCATTTCCATATCGGCTTCTGTCCTGGCCTGTTTAAAAATAAAAAAATAAAATAATCATAATCATTACTAGCAGGACCTGTGGATATACCACAGTATGATAATTTAATATTACAATGTTCTATATGTATACTTAAGACATATTGCAAAATAGTTCAATATGTAAAAAGTATAAAAATCTTGATTTAACTCTCTCTCCCTTTTTTTTCATCATTTCTAGACACATATATAATATATGTATATATTATAATATATTAATAATTTGAAGGCAATTACAATGCATATAAAAGATAAAAACAAAAAGATGTTTTTTGTCTTATCAATTTCAAAGAAAACTACATTTTATTTTTTACAACTGAAAATAAGAATAAATAAATAAATAAATAAATAAAAAAAATAGAAAATTAGAGAAGGGAGGGAAAGAAAAAGAATCGAAACAAAGAGGGAAAGAGAAAGAATAAAAAAGGAAAGCTAAGCATAAGAATTTTTCTACGTAACCGTTTTTTTTATTTTGAATTGTAAATGGCTACATTGTTGCAATATTCACCGGATGATAAACAGACAATATTGGATACATAAGCAAGGTAGGATTTTAAACATTCGATCTCAACAAATATTTAAAAAAAAAGAAATTACAGTTATTCGCCCATTTCATTCATAACATAAAGAAGGGGGAAGGGAGGAGAAAGAAAAAGAAGAAGAGGAAAAAAAAGAAGAAAAAAGAAAAACAAAGTATAACCACACACAAAAAAACAACTTAAGCACGTTCATTTCTGATTTTCGTCTTTGAAATTGATAAGACAAAAAACAACATCTTTTTGTTTTTATTTTTTTATACGCATTGTAATTGCCTCCAAATTATTAATATATTATGACATATTTAACAATGCTTCAAGCAAATTACCAATTACTTATATATATATATATATATATATATATAATATATATATGAGGATAGGAATAAATCCAACAGAATGTGTTAAAGAATAGAGGGAAAGATGTGGACAAAGAACAACCCAAACAAACAGATATAGGAGATGTATTTCGTTGCACATTTTGTGACTTCTTCAGTCTTTTATTTGAAAAGTTTCAATATTGTTTTCATTGAAATTCGTTTGAAATAAAAGACTGAAGAAGTCGCACTTAATGTGCAATGAAATACATCTCCTACATCTGTCACGTCGTCTAACCCTCCATTTAACAGATAATAGCTCCATTTCACAACACCTAAAATTACATTCATGCCCCCACTCTAATTACTGAAATATTCTAGCGGAAAATACACATATTCTGCACAAAGAAAAAAATAAACAAAAACTCCAAATACTAGAAGCTTTATACATAAAACAATACAAACCATCCTTAAACAAAATTAATTTCCAATGCAGTACACACATTTTAAAATGCCTATAACATGTTTCCCATCAATTTCTTTCCTTCCAGCCTTCACATTAATAGAATTTTTTAAAAACTGGAACACATCACCCCTAATGATGGCACTTCGAAGTGCTGAATGTACTCGGGACCTGAACTTTGGTGGACTAATCCACGAATTTCACCCAAGTATTAAAAAGTTAGCCAGAAAACTCGAAAAGATCAAAAATAAAATTGTTAAACAGGAGATGTATCTTTTGTTTAATTCAACATATATATATATAATATATATATATATATATATATATATATATATCAGTCATCCACAGACACATGTTTCGCTGTTTACGTCTTATCAGTGCGATTCAACTTTTTTAACAGCTACCTCTAGCGAAACTGACAGAATTTTCATTTGCCAAGTTCCTTACCCTTGTGGCCGTCAGCGACTGTCAGTCCGAGGTGAATAATTAATTGATACATACTTACAGGATATTTTACAATCACCAGATAACTCAAGTCTGTAAACAACAGGTGAGTAAATGCTTACGCTATAGCGGTGAAATTTAATGTCTCCCCTACAGTGCTCTACCATGAAAATTGGGAGCATATATAATGACTAATTTGTTACCACTGGTTTCAAAGGATTAGATGCTTATCATCAGACCAATCTCCTTGTAAATGACATCGAAATGAATATCCGTTATGGATAGCCCTCTCGCTTTATTCATCCACGTGTTACCCTTGTGTGTGCATAATATTAAAGATAATACTTGGAAAAAATTGTCCTTTATATATATATATATATATATATATATATATATATATATATATATATATATATATATATATATATATATATATATATATATATATATATATATATATATATATATTATATATATATATATATATATATATATAGGAAGCATGTGGTGTAATGGTTAAAGTCATAGGAAATGGACTCGTCAACACGAGTTCAAATCCTGGCCGCGGTAATTGCATTTCACTTAGCGCTAATACCCTTGGGAAAGGTATGAATTCTACTTTCCCTCCAGCTATGGGTAAATAGTAGGGCAGACTGGGCTCTTTAACCATGGTTAGGCAATTGGTCTAGGAGAAGGAAAACTCTGAATTCAAACCTGTTAAACTCCGCTTAAGAAATTGACCTTGTGTAACATCCTGCTCGTGCGGAGGCGGTGGTGTGTATATATATATATATATATTTACTAAGTTTACTATATCTATAAGTAAAGAGTGGTTAATATCATTGATAGATCATGTATATCTTAGGGTAGCGAAGACATGAAGTCAACAGCACTTGGTAACTGACAGTTCTCGCCTATGCAATATGGTCTGAGACACAGAGAAAGAGAGACAGACAGAGAGTTTGTAAGGAAATCTATAATTACTTACCATGATGGAAGCACTAATCAAGGCTTTATTCTCATAGGCGTCGTATAAAATCTCGAAAAGCTTTTGGCGACTATCTGTCGTTTCATATTGATTAAGACTGATGCTCTCCCCCACGCCACCCGTCATATCCACCATTGCATCCCGCGCTTTACCCCCAGTCAAGGCTTCATAGGAGCCGAACAATCTGAAAAAGAAAAACAATTAATAATAAAAGGATACTTTGGTTTGGTTTGTTTTGTTTTACGGCATATCAACCTCAGTGGGTTCATTTAATGCCGATAAAGTTTTGAAATGAATCAATTCTTAATGGATAATACAATTTTTTTATAAATACATTTTTCTATTTAACCCATAGATGGACCCTAACAGGTACTACCACTCAGGGTCAGAGTGGACCAGGGAGCAATGGTGATGAAGGGGTGCTCCACATTCCCCAAACCTCCAAAACTGGAACCTCACCATCAGATAGAGTTTAACGTCATTCCCAGGACATGTAGACCCGCAGCCACCGCTTTCTAGCATCCATATGATAAAAAGGGGTGGGGCTTGCCATAAGGGCAATAGGGTTGGGAAAATCATATAGGTGCTAGGGCTCGACGTGACCAGCCGATTGATCGGAGGGGGCCTTTCCGACCGCCCGTCTAGCCCAAGATAGGGCCAAAGTGGAGTATTGCATGTCATGAACTGCTCATCTACCTGGGCTCTATCCTTAAGCATCACGGGTCGCCACCCACGGCCAACAGGTGGCCCCATTGAGGGAGTCTTACCCCTCTGCAGAGGTGCAGTCGGTGCATTCTAACGCCCCAGCCGACAGGGTGGAAAGATAAAGAGAGGGGATGAACGCGTGGAAGCGAGAACACTAATCTGTTTCAATCGAGCATAATGAAAAGATAAAAAGAAAGAAAGAAAGAAAGAAAATAAATATATACTCTGACGGCTGGAGAGTCTAAGAGAAGGAGAATTTTATTTTGGCGGTACCGCTTTCATGTACTTGTAGGTTGTTCATTGGATGAACCCTCATGCATCGAAATCAACGAGAGAGTCCACTAGCGGCTGCAATGCCATCTAACGGAAAACTCTGGCATGTAAGGGAAAATAACCCTGTGAGACTACCTGTTCTGCGCTCTGCACTCTCAATGCACGATGTCTAAACCCCAAACGTTGTAACACCCTGCGCTGGCCAATTTGAGGGCATGAGTCAGAAACCGTAGTCACAAGGATTAAATAAAAACAAACAACAACTACAAGTGTTTGTAAACAAGACGCGGATGGAAGAAGGGTGTGTGTGATGCTTTCGCTGTCTATCCAACTGGCTATCCCTACCGGCGATCTTAACACCCCAACGGCCGAGTTGTAACTGCCTTAGTGCTCGAGTTTAGTTGTATTTATGTCAAATTCCCCTTCCCAAACCATCTTCTCCGGACCACACAAATGGCCAGAACTTAAATAAATCGCAGACTTCTAGTCGTCATTAACCCTTAAAATTAAAGTACTTAAATATTTTTTCAGACACTACGTCTTCAATACATTGACCATTAATTTTTTTCCAAAAGAGATTTTCTCCTAAAAATCCTTTTTGCTTTTAATACCTGGATGCCTAAGATATTATCATCAAGTGGTCCCATTTCATGGTGGTCGTACAGGTCTCTTTAAACTTTACGACCTAATCTTTGGATTCGTAAAACAGTCAGCCACAACACCCCTTTTACTTATGCCTGGCTTTAACCTATTCTCTTTCTTATTTATTTATTTATTTATTCTGACCATGTTCGTCTTCAACCATAGTATCACAACCCCAACATTGCAAACCTTTGTTCCATGGAAAGACGTCTGTATTTGCAGAAAAATTATGGTAAAAAGCATTCCAAAAGGATTAGGTCTTAGCAGGTGTCTGTGTCGTTCCTTTTAAAAACTAACTTAAGAGGATTTTTTTCCTTCTTCTTCTTCTTCTTCGCGTGTATTATATTCTTTCTAAAGTGTATTTTCTAAAATAATAAAAAAACGCCCAGTTTTTGGCGGTTTTCCCAGTAAAACGAAATAAGAACAAGCGGGGAAGATATTTAGAAGTGTCTAGATCAGTTTGTGCTAAGAATGGAGTCGGGGGTTGGGAAATTGGAAAATACACGCGTGAGAGCACGAAAGTAAAATTCTAAAGGATGAAGATTATGCTAAAAAGGATGCTCAGTAATACGTACTTATATTACATCGTAAGCCATAAAAATGACGTTGTTATTTATGCTTAAATCTGACAGATACCGTTTAAAAGTTCATTCCATAGGCTCAAGTTTCGTAACTACTTTAAACAGAAAAGCATTTTCTTTAGGTTCACTTCACAAGGAGACATCCCGTGTTCAGCCTGTCGGCAGGGGCCTCAGAATACACATACTGCTCCTCTGCAAACACTTGATGCTTAAGGACAGAATCCACTTGTGTCTCTGATGAGTAGAAGCAAATCATCCAAAAGAAAAAGTAAAATTGTCACCCAACCCCTTCAATCCTTATTATCTGGTGTTGCTTAATCGTTGAATTCTTATTTCTTATGAGTGTCGTCACCTCAGTTAATAATGGACAAGTACGCTTTTATTATTAAAAAAAAGAAAAGTAAGAAAAATGACATGCTACAAAGAAAAAATATAATAGGAAAGAAAGTGGGAGAACGATAGAGAGAGGAGGAAAGATAAAGAGAGGGGATGAACGCGTGGAAGCGATAACACTAATCTGTTTCAATCGAGCATAATGAAAAGATAAAAAGAAGGACAGAAAAAAAAGAAAAGAGAGAGAGAGAGAGAGAGAGAGAGAGAGAGAGAGAGAGAGAGAGAGAGAGAGAGAGAGAGAGAGAGAGAGAGAGATTTAAATGAGATTCTTATACTTTTTACATATTGAACTAGTTGCAATAGCTCTTAAGTAAACATATTAAATGTTGTAATGACTGAATTATGATACTGTGGTATATACACAGGTCCTGCTAGTAAATATCAATTTCGTAAATGTTTTTCGTAATTGGTATGTGGTTATAATATCAATTTCCTTAATGGCGATTAGATATTTATAAGTCTTCACATTTGAAACGGTTTAATGACTAAACCGTAGCAAAATAGACAAAAACTGAAAACATGATACTATTTCGGACAGAAGGATAACTAACACCTTAAATATTATGCTAATGATAGATAATCGGAATTTTCACTATTAATGTGTAATGTGCAATTTACAAGGGTAATCAAAAAGTAATTCCATTTTGTTGAGAGTACGTCTAATTGCCAACACAGGAACATGTATCATACATCAAAATGAAGCTGGTCCTCTGTGGATCACATCCCTACTTCTCCACGTACTCACCGTTTTTCTCAATAGCAATGTTCCATCTTTGAATAAGAGCATGTATCGCTGCCCCGTAAAATTCTGTTGACTGTTCTTCGAGCCACTTTTTCACTACCGATTTCACTTCCTCGTTACTGGAATAATGTTTGCCTCTCAAACCCTCTTCATACTATTATCTCTTCGGCCCCATGAAAGAGGATTATTTCAGTGACAAGTAAGTGAAATCTGTTGTAAAGAAGTGGCTTAAAGAACAATCAACAGAATTTTACGGTGAAGGGATACATGCTCTCATTCGAGGGTGGAACATTGCTATTGAGATAAACGGTGACAAAAAGTAATGCCATTTTGTTTAAGACAGGTATAATTACAAACAGGAACATGTAACATACATAAAGATGAAACTGGTCCTCTGTGAATCACATCCCTACTACTCCACATAGTCACCATTTCTTTTAATAGCAATGTTCCGGATGAATGAGAGCATGTATCCTCTCCCCCAAAATTATGTTGACTGTTCTTTGAGCCACCTATGCACTACAGATTTCACTTCCTCGTCACTGGAATAATGTAATTCTCAAACCCTCTTTCATACGGTTGAACATTATTCCAGTAACGAGGAAGTGAAATTAGGGCAGCCAGACAGTGAAGGAGTCTATCTCCTTTTTACTAGCGCTAGATCAAGGATATTTTTTTTAGTACAGTGTATATTCTATCTCATTATCTGATACATAGGACTGTACACACACGTGTGTACGCACACACACACACACACACACACACTCTATTTCACAAGATAGATAATAAAATGTCTTACTTAGCGTATGCCTTTTCTAACAAAGCACTCCAGAATTCATTCCTCGTTTTGGAGTGTGTAAACATTAATTGTCCGTTTCTGGTCGGCAAGAAATCGTCAATTACCACGTCCATCCACACACCGAGTTTCCAGAATTTAAAATGAAAAATTCCGGCATATTTATTCTCTGGTCTCCATTCCTGGTTTTTATGGTCTGGAACCACCTGGACAGAAAACAAGAAAAAAGAAAAAGAAAAGATACAAGTGTTAGGTTTAAAGTGTATTATAGTTGGTTGGAAGACTTAGGGACCTTCTACGTGGGTACCTATAAGTACCAGAAATATTCCAACAAAGTTGTAAAGTGTAACTAAGAGACTTTAATACATGAGCAATAGAACATTTAGGACATGAATACATATACAAAATACAAGTAGGAAGCGATTGGTGTAATGGTTAAATCATGGGAAATGGACTCGTCGCCCCGAGTTCAAATCCAGGACGTGGTAATTGCATTTCACTTAGCGCTAATACCATTGGGAAAGGTATGAATCCTACTCTCCCTCCAGCTATGGGTAAATAGTAGGACAGACTGGGTTCTTTAACCATGACTAGGTAACCGGTCTAGGAGAAGGAAAACTCTGAATTCAAACCTGTTGAACACTGCTTAAGAAATTGACCTTGTGTCGTATCCTGCTCGTGCGGAGGAGTTGGTAAATATATATACAAAATACAAGGTGATATATAATGAACACATATAAGAGTATTTACGGGGATTCGTTGGAGCCCTTATTCTCCGTAGTTGGCTATTTCGAACGAAAGAAGGAAACAAATACGAATATAAAATGTAGACACTTGTATTATCAAAAAGTACAGAAATGTTCTTGAAAATTTTAATGGTATTTGCTACGAGACTTATCTGTGAGGTTAAATACTGTTCGTGGAGAAGTGGTGATAACAGGGGTATTCTGGTCGCTGGTTGGAATGTTGTTATAGGAGTGGAGCTGGGAGTAAGATCTGCGTGTCCTGGGTGTCATACAAAAACAAAATCTAATGGTAAAGGTTCAATTCTGTGGAGTACCCCTTTATCACCATTACTCCTAGGTCTATTCTGACTCGGATAGGTAGTATATGTTAGGGTTAAATAGAAGAAAAAAATAGTTGAAAAAATGTGTTTAAAATTGAGTTTTTAAAAAATTAAATATCCATGAAGAATGAAGAAAAGAAAATATCTTTGTCATAAAATAACCCAACAAGGGTTGACATGCCGTAAAATCCAACCAACCAAACAACATAAGATCCTGTAGAACTGGGAGCCTAATCATCAAATACAATTTAGTCTCATAACCAGGAAACCCATTTAAAAGGGAGTCTTAACCCTCTGCAAAGAGTTGGAAATACAGTCAGCATATTCTAAGTCCCACCGACAGGGCAAAACGAAAGTCAAATGCTAATATAAATATACATCTTGTTATAATGGAGATTCTGTATCTGTGTCTGTAATCGAAACTACGTCACTGTTTACGTCACAATACCCTTAGCAATTGCCTAAGTTTATGAATGAGTATTTAATTTATAGTATAGTAAAAATGATTGATACATAGAATCAATTTTATTTATTAACGATGTCTCTATGAAAATCTGAGTTAGATTTGGCTCAAAATAGCTCATGTTATTAGGGTATTTGCCTCTCACCCCACTTGTGAGGGCGTGACACAAGGACATTTTTATGTGGGCCCACCCACAAGCCGAAGCTCATAGGTGGTAGGCACAAAAATGCGTTGATCCCGTCAGCATCCCCCCTCAAGGGGGCGCCTCAGGCGCTGGGCAATAAACCCAGCCCTATCCCTTTAAATCAAGAGGGCAGGTATTACCTGGGGTGATAGCCCCCCCCCCGATCAACGCTGTTAATTTACATTAACAAACACATGCCCCGAAGAGCCCATGTTATTAGTGCATTTAAAATCATGCAATGTGTCTTATATATTACTTAGAAATAAAGCTTTACATAATACATGGTGTGTTTAATTTGCATATCTATTAATAAAGGAGATTCGCTTCCGGTTTTTGTCTGTAACAAAAATTACGTCACTGCTACGTCACTATACCCGAAATCGTCATAACATAAAATAAAATACACTTAAACTTGAGCATGCAACATTAGACAGCCCTAATTGTTTTTTTAAAACAAGTTTTAATAGATACATCCCCAGTATCATATATTTATATATAGTTTGTTTTATTTTAATAGATATTCAAAGTTAATAGAACTTAGTTTTGATTTCAAATTGTTTTATTTTTTTTACTTCTTTAATAAATTTGATGATTTCAGGATTTATGGTTCAAACTCTCCGACATTTAATTTTTAACTTCGACCTCCTCAAGCAATATCTTTCAAAAAATTATTTTTACATCGCCCGGAGGACGTTTTTTTTATTTTGCTAGTTGTTATAAAAAAACCAGTTTTAATAACTACTTGGTGTTATTGATCATCTGATATTGTTTTATCCTTCAACGTATTCCTATGAATGATTTTATATAGAAACCAATTAGAATATAATTCCAATCTTTTTATATGCGTTCTTATCTAATTTTGTTAGTCTTTCTAATTTGATACATTTCATTACATTAAAACTTAAATATTTATCCCTGGAATTGGCATCAAAGATCGTAGACAAAAATGCACTGAAGAATCCTCGGTTTTGCAATAGTTGGTAAAAAAAACTGATCAGAAAATCAAACAATTTCAGTATTCATACCAGTGAATGATGTCATTGTATTTTATCAAAATGAAATTAAATGATTAAATTATAACTTAAGTCAAAATAAAAAACGTATCCCTCCATTATTGCAAAACCGAGGATTTTTCAGTGCATTTTTGTCTACGATCTTTGATGCCATTTCCTCAAAAGTTGGTATAAGTTCAAGGTCTATTTTTTGTATCAGTACTTAATACACAACTTTTGGCGTTTCAAGTAATTAGATATCTTAAAAAAGTGAAAAATCGACCCACCCTACTATATATATATATATATATATATATATATATATATATATGGAGAAAATTTAGAAAAACAAATACAGGATGTTATGATGGCTGAAAATAAATTTTTCATCCATCATAACATCCTGTGTTTGTTTTTCTAAATTTTCTCCACATACTGTCGGATTAATTTCCTCATCTTACTTCCATATATATAATATATATGAGTAGTGGCTTACCGGTGGGTACGGGTACGATCGTTGGGAGCGCACAGAATCCAGGGGTTAAGGCCGTGAAAAAACAAATACAAAGTGCTCAATACAATGTAGAGCAAAATTTATTTAAGAAATGGATATAAAGTAACCTACTCGAGTTTCATCATCTGAATCGTCAGGGTTGCATCCGCTGAGTTAATCGAGTTTTCTTATTAATATCAGTTGATACCACGTATGTCTGTTGGAGTGGATCTTATCGTTACAGATAGACGCTTGTTTACAAAAATTTGAAACTCCCACCGGAAATTGTTTTTGTTTATTGAACTGGAAAATGTGCATTGATTTGTGGGAATTAATTTTTCAATTGTTATTTAATGAAGGGTAGATTACGGGGCGTGAGAGTGGTTAAATAAGTAAAATAGATTAAAATTATTTATTGGTTGGTTTTGGTTTGGTTAGAGAGTATGCGAAAAGGACCCAGTCGTAGGCGTTATAATAATAGAGGTTTAGAGTGGTTTAATACGGTTAATCATATATATATATATATATATATATATAAGAGAGAGAGAGAGAGAAAGAGAGAGAGAGATTGTCTAGTAATATATATATATATAATATATATATATATATATATATATATATATATATAATAGAGAGAGAGAGAGAGAGAGAGAGAGAGAGAGAGTTTGTTTACTTGCAATAGGTAACCAAATCAATTTCAGTTGAATAATAATCAATTTTTACAATAAATTTAATGGTGCCATTTACTTTGTATTTTGTGTAGTCATTAACTATTTCCCTCTCCGTAATTAAAATAAAGATTATAATTGAACAAATTAATTAGTAATTAATAATGAAATTGTCCATGATTATTGCGTCTGTATTTTGTAATAAACACTGATGCAAACTCATGGCTTTTGTAATATTACTTGTAATTAGTTATGTATATTACTTAACTAATTACTTGTCCTGGGTATGACGTAAAACTACATCCAATGGCGAAGTTCCAATTTATGAATAAAACAAAAACGTCTTCAGCATAAAATAGCCCAACATGGGTTGACCTGCCGTAAAACCCAACCAACCAACCAACTAACAACCTATATTTGTAAAGCATATGCGTTTAGCTTTATAAAAATGATTTAAAATGTGTCGTCCAAAACCAATTTTAGAAAAAAAAAATCCCTTTGTGGTGCAGCTCTCGACCAAGATTCAGTTTATTTTTTAAATATTGGTTGGTTGGTTGGGTTTTACGGCATATCAACCCCTTGAGTTATTTTATGTCGAATACTTCTATTGGTAAAAAACAATGTTTAATGCTGACAAGGTTTTGAAATAATTTTATTTTTAATGGATAATACAATATTGTTTATAAACTCATGTTAGCTATTTAACCCATAGATGGGACACTAACATATACTACCACTCCGGTTCAGAGTGGATCAGGGAGCAATGGTGATGAAGGGGTGCTCCACATTCCCCAAACCTCCAGAACTGGAACCTCACCATCAGATAGAGTTTAACGTCATTCCCAGGACATGTAGACCTGTTGCCACCGCCTTCTAGCATCCATATGATAAAAAGGGTTGGGGCTTGCCATAAGGGCAATAGGGTTGGGGCAATCATATAGGTGCTAGGGCTTGACGTGACCAGCCGATTGATCGGAGGGGGCCTCTCCGACCGCCCGTCTAGCCCAAGATAGGGCCAAAGTGGAGTATTGCAAGTCATGAACTGCTCATCCATCTGGGTTCTATTCTTAAGCATCACGGGTCGCTACCCACGGCCAACAGGTGGCCCCATTGAGGGAGTCTTACCCCTCTTCAAATCGGATATGAAAAATGGATTTTTCTTCCACTCATTACTCAGATGCATAGACATTAGGGTAGGTTATCTGACCTTTAGGGGTTATAATTTCAATTTAAATGCTACATTTGATATATTTTATAAATTTTATTTAAATAGAAGAAATTGATAATCCTTTCTGGATTGAAATAAGATTTTTTGGACCATATGACCTTTAGGCACCCCTTCCGCAATCTCGACTCACAATGACATTTTTTTCATTTACACCGTCAACATTCTGTTGTTGGTTAGGGTTAGGGTTAGGGGTTAGTTTTAAAATTTAAAAAAAACTCTAAAAATCGTCTGTTAACAATTAACCGGATTTTGACGGTGTAAATGTCCCCACGAATCGAGATCGCAAAAGGGGTTCCTAAAGGTCATATGGTCCGATTTTTGAGCAATTTTATATCTAAATGTATTATAAACAAGGATTTAGAGAGTCTTCATATTAGACGATTTTAAAAACTAAATTCTCAAAAATTGGTGCAAGTTAGAAATCTACTTTTTGGTGTCAGTACTTATCATACCAATAGCCAACTTTTCACGGGTGAATCTTTTTGATATTCAAAAGTTGAAAATCGACCTACCCTAACACATGCCCAATTAATTACATAATTAAAAAACGATTATTGACACAACACGACACTGTGAAATGGGTGTTAATCCAACAAAATCTATTCCCTATTACGATAGAACCGAACTCTTTATTTAATCATCAGGAGTTTGCAGGTTCAATCCTGCCTAATGGCGAAAATTACATAGAATACTTAATATAGCTTAACACTTGAACAAGTGAGAACAATCTACCCCGGTGTATTGAATAAAGTGTTCGGTTCGAAGTTCTGTGAAGACTCCCGATTACGACAGGAAGGCTTCTGAGTTCATCAAGAAATATCTGAAGAAGAGCGAAGCACACATTGGCCGAAACGTTGTGTATATAACAATAAAGATGAGAAAAACAGTACGAAAAATCTAGATAATACAAATTATCAAGCCTCATCTAAAAAAAGTCAGAAAAAATAATTTACAATGTTATTTATTCGCTGACATAAACTTTATCTAACACATCCAAAATTACAAAACCTTTAATTGAAATAAATCTATAATTCTTGTAGATTTAATTACAATAACATAACATTGTTGTCCTGTGAATCTTGAATGTAATTTAATCATCTGGAGGTTGTAGGTTCAATCCTGATTACGGGTGATAATAACATAGCTTAACACTTGTACTCGGTCATGGTTAACGGAATGAGAACAGAATAAACTTTGTCTAACACATCGAAAATCCCAAACGTTTAATTGAAATAAATCGGTTATATCCTGTAAGCCCAACATAAACAAAGGGGAACCACTCTTGACTGATAAATTATTTATTTATTTTCGCATTAAAATAACCCTAAACCTTAACCCTAATCCCGTCTTCTTTTTTCCTAGTAGATCAATAAATAAATAAATAATTTATCAGTCAAGAGTGGTTCCCCTTTGTTTATGTTGGACTTATAGGAAATAACCAATAAATCTATAGTTATTTTAAATTTAATTACAATAACAAATGTTGCCCTACGAGTTTTGTATGTAAGTCGATATAATGCGACTATAGTTTTTGTATTTTTAGAACACTTTTTGTTTGTTGTTTAGTTTTAAATAGTATTGACTACTTCTGTCATCCCAGAAATGTCACCTGGTTATTATTCTTTTGCTAATTTTAATCTGAACATATAAAACTCGAAATGAAAAGACTTTTAAAAAATAAAAGAAAGAAAGGAAAAACACGGCCTGCCTTTATATACACTCATCGTATTCTATTTTAACATCAACTAAATTCTCATATAAAACAATGAAGTAAATTTAATTGCTGCAGGTGAAGTATTATTTTTTTTTTTAAATTTTGGCCTTGTCTATTCTTTTTTTAGACCATATGACCTTAAGGCACCCATTTTGCTTTGCTGATTCATAAGTACATTTTTTCATTTACACCATCAACATTTGGTTGTTTGTTAACAGACGATTTTTAAAGGTTTTTTTTTAAATTATAAAACAAACCCCTAACAAACGACCGGGTGTTGACGGTGTAAATGAAAAAAATATACTTATGAATCAGCAAAGCAAAAGGGGTGCCTAAAGGTCATATGGTCCTTTTTTTTCTTTGATATCTCCTGTGAGAACAATAGATCTTTTAAATCATAAGAAAATGTTGGTTGATTGGTTGGGCATGCCAACTCTTGCCGGGTTATCTTATGCTAGGTACCACCAAAATAGGTCACGTGATCAGTTTAGGCCTTATTGCAGGAAGAAACGTAAATATTTTTGAGTTTTTTTTTTAATCTCGCAAAAGAAGAGTGTAGTGTTACAATACTTACAGGTTTGTGACATTATTCTTGGAATTACCTCTGTAAAAGTTACAGAATAAGATGAACCGAAAATTCTTACCTTGACCCAAAGTCGGGCATCTTCGGAAATGGACGCACATGCCGCAACGAACCAGCAATTACCCAGCATTCCCTGAGAGAAGTCATCTGCACTAACACCATCGAGAAACAATTTCGGATTATCAACTATTTCCTGGAAAAATGAAAAAAAAAGAAAAAAAAAAGAAGAAATGGAAATAGAAATATAATTTGCAAATATGATGTATTCAAATGCTTACATAAATGTTCTCTCTCACATGAGACCACAAAAGTTAAGCTATGATGATCCTGTTCAATACTTAATTGGGTGACCACTTTCAAGCAATAGAAGGTATTCTAAGCAATCTGAGTCATTTGTTTATGAAAATGACTTGATTTGACATTAAGCGAAAAGGGTTGATATGCCATAAAACAAAACAACCAAGCCACGCTAAAAGCCCCCGACCCCCTCTCTCTCCTCGGGAGATCACCGAAGTTAAGCATTAATGATCCTGTTCAATACTTAATTGGGTGACCACTTTCAAGCAATAGAATGTATTCTAAGCAATCTGAGTCCTTTGTTTATGAAAATGACTTGATTTGACAGTAAGGGAAAAGGGTTGATATGCCATAAAAACAAAGCAACCAACCCACGCTAAAAGCCCCGACCCCTCTCTCTCCTCGGGAGATCACGAAGTTAAGCATTAATGATCCTGTTCAATACTTAATTGGGTGACCACTTTCAAGCAATAGAAGGTATTCTAAGCAATCTGAGTCCTTTGTTTATGAAAATGACTTGATTTGACAGTAAGGGAAAAGGGTTGATATGCCATAAAACAAAACAACCAACCCACGCTAAAAGCCCCCGACCCCCTCTCTCTCCTCGGGAGATCACCGAAGGTAAGCATTAATGATCCTGTTCAATACTTAATTGGGTGACCACTTTCAAGCAATAGCATGTATTGTAAGCAATTTATCGAAATGACTTGATTTGTTATTAAACGACCTGAAAAGGGTTAATATGCCATAAAACAAAACCAACCATAAATTCTCTCTCTCTCTCTCTCTCTCTCTCTCTCTTCTCTCTCTCTCTCTACACACACACACACACACACGCAAATCTACACATCTATATATCAATATGATTGTTCCTTAATCTTCCGACCGTTATCATCTTGCAAAACCCTATGGTTATAAATCGGACCGTCCAAATCGCCTAAGATAAAAGGCAAAAATGTAAATTCTGATTATCTGGTGTTGCTTATCCGCCGAATTATTTCTTATGAGTATCGTCACCTCCGCTAAATGAAAGACAATTCCGTTTTTATTATAAAGAAAGAAATGGAAGGAAAAGGACATGCAACACAGAAAAAATATAACAAGAAAGAAAGTGTAGGAGAAAGATAGATAAAGGGGGGTGAGTGCGTGGAAGCGATAATCTGTTTCAATTGAACATAATGAAAAGAAGGAAAGAAAGAAAAAAGAGTGAGAGAGATACAGAGAGTTAAATCAAGATGATTATACCTTTTACATATTGAACTATTTGCAATAGCTGTTAAGTAAACATATCAAACGTTTTAATAAATAAATTATCATACAGGTGTATATCTACACGTCCTGCTAGTATAGTTCATTTGTTTAGTGTTTCTTTTAGGGGGTTGGGGATGGGGGAGTGTGTATGTTATTTATTTATTTTATTTTTTGTTGCTTTTTTGTCACACCCGATCTGCAAACACGAACACTGCTGACTGATATCGTCTTCACCAGGTCGGGCCAGCAGCGCGGATATCCATGGCTCTCTCTCTCTTCTCTCTCTCTCTCTCTCTCTCTCACACGCACTTTATCATTCTCCCTTTCATTCCTCAACTGTCTTTCTTTCTCTCCCCTCCTTTCATTCTCTCTCTCTCCCTCTCTCTCATATATATATATCTTTCTCTATCTGTCCCACTCTCTCTCTCTCCTTTCATTCGCTCTCTCTCCCTCTCTCTCAATATATATATATCTTTCTCTATCTGTCCCACTCTCTCTCTCTCTCTCTCTCCTTTTCATTCTCTCTCTCTCAATATATATATATATCTTTCTCTATCTGTCCCACTCTCTCTCTCTCCTTTCATTCTCTCTCTCTCAATATATATATATATCTTTCTCTATCTGTCCCACTCTCTCTCTCTCTCCTTTCATTCTCTCTCTCTCAATATATATATATATCTTTCTCTATCTGTCCCACTCTCTCTCTCTCTCTCCTTTCATTCTCTCTCTCTCATATATATATATATATATATATATATCTTTCTCTATCTGTCCCACTCTCTCTCTCTCTCCTTTCATTCTCTCTCTCTCAATATATATATATATATATATATATATATATATATATATATCTTTCTCTATCTGTCCCACTCTCTCTATCTGTCCCACTCTCGCCATTCCCACTGTCATTCTCCCCTTTGCTCCCCAATCGTCTTTCTTCCTCGTTTGCCCTGCTGTATTCTCTTTCTCAAAACTTAACCGGGCGCGGCTCTATTTAATAAATTCCAAGAATTTTTTAAACTGCCTTTTCGGATACTTCAAGACTTACAAACTCTCTATCTCTCTCTTAGATGTATATATGGTGATATGGTGATTGCCACTTTTTCACAGAATAAGGCCATTTCTACAAGTAGTTCGGATGTGAGCACGCCGAGGGTCCACTGATTCAAGTTTGTTTCTTTCCTGTCACAGGTTTCTAGGTTTCCACTCGCACCGACCGTATGTAATCGAGAAGCCCAACCCTCGACAGGCAGGCCCTACCACATAGGTCAAACATGTGGTCAGCCCCAGATGTAAGAGATGTTTCCATGCCGTCCGTCATGTGCCGCTTACGCAGAGGCCATATATATATATATATATATATATATATATATATATATATATATATAGTCTCTGTCTGTCAACAAGTATTTCTTCTTTGGTGCCTATCTGTCATTCATAAGATTTTGTTGAACTTTAATTCATGCTATTTCCAATTGGACACATGACCTAGTGGATAAGGTAGTTAGGTTAAGACAGTTCTAAGTCAGTTATCTCTGGAATTCCGGGTTCAACCCTGAGTAGGGCAGTAACATAGAAAAATAATTAACACAACTCCTACCCCAGCTATGGTTAGCAGAATGAGAATAGGATACCCCGTGGACTAAATAAAGGGTTAAGTTCGAAGTTCCGTGATGGCTCCCGATTACGACAAGAAAGTTCCCGAGTTTAATTCATGCCTTTTATTTATCTTTATGTATCCCGCCCTGTCGGTTCGGGCTGTAGAATAAGCGACTGCACCTCTGGGTCACCTGTTGGCCGTGAGTGACGACCTGTGATGCTTGAGGACGGAATCCAGGTGGCTGAGCATATTTTATAGATTTTGTAGGATAGAAACATTTAATTACCAACACTTGAAAAGTCCTATAAATAGTGTCATCAAATGTTGTGGAACCCTGTCGGCTGTGGAATAACCGACTGCACCTCTCCAGAGGGGTAAGACCCCTACACCAATGGGACCAACTATTGGCCATGGGTGGCGACCAGTGATACTTAAGGACGGAATCTTGGTGGATGAGCAGTCCATAACATTCAGCATTCCACTTTGGCCCTTACTTAGGCTAGACGAGCGCTCAAAGAGAGCCTCTCCAATCAATCGGTTAGTTACATCAAGCCATAGCACCTATATGATTGTCCCAGATCTATTACCTTTTTGGCAAACCCAATCCTTTTTATCATATATGTGCTAGAAGGCAGTGGCTGATGATCTTCATGTCCTGGGTATGACGTTAAACTAAATCTAATAGAGAAGTTCCAATTTTGGAGCACGGGTATTACTCCCAGGTCCACTTTGACCCGGAGTGGTTGTACCTGTTAGGGTCCCATCTATGGGTTAAATAGAAAAAAAGGAGTTTTAAAATGTGATTCAAAAATAAGTTTGAAAAACAATTTCGAATACCATAAAGAATGAATAAAATAAAACCTCTTTTGGCATAAAATAACCCAACAAAGTTGACATATGTCGGTAAAAATCTAACAAAATAAACAACCAACCTTAACGTATTCTGTGATTATAAGATTTACTATCAACCTATTTTTAGTATAAAACTCAGATCACTCTGCCCTTTGAAAAATAGAATAAAAAATGAAAAGAAGAAATAAGAATAATAAGAAATTAAAAGTATATTTAAATAGTGTGTCGGGTATTATCCTCGTACCCCACTTGTACTAGGTTAGGCACAAGGCCCTATTAACGTGGACCACCTACAAGCCGAGACTCATTGGTGGCGGGTTTAAAAATTGCGGTCTTCCCCTCGGCATTCCCCCTCAAGGGGGGCACCTCAGGCACTGGGCAATAAACTCAGCCCTGCCACTTTAAATCGAGGGGCAGGTGTTGCCTGGGGGGGATGGCCCCCTGGGATCGACGCTCGTTGATTTTGACCCGGGGCGGGCGCGTACACCCGACCCCATGTGTGGAGGAAGTAACGAGAAGACGAGAGACGGGACAGGTCGTCGTTAGTCGGGCGGGGGTTGCGACAGTGGCAGCAGCAGAGGGAGGGAGAAAAGGGAACGGTGAGACGTAAAGACAGCGCGTTCTGGCGCACCCGTTATCCTCCTTTCTCTCTGCGGCAACCCCTGTAAAGAGACCTGCAGTGCAGCGTGTCCCTCTCGCGGGTATGCATATGGAGTTTTTAATATTTTTAAATAGGAGACAATGATTTTTAATATTTTAAATAGGAGACAATTGATTTTTTTTTCCATAGTGTCTGTGCTCCTTTTTTTTCTGACGCTCCACCTGGATTTCCATCCTCAAGCATCACAGTGTCGTCACACAACGGCCAACAGGAGCCTAGAGGTACAGTCGGCTTATTCTACAGCCGTAACGACAGGGTTCCACAGTATTTGATGACACCTGATGCGAGATCTTTTTTTTTACATAGGGATTTTTTATGGGGCATCCTGCGAGGGTCCAACACACGATTCCGTAATTATGGATCTGCGAAACATTTTTTTCACCCCACTTTCTATCCCAGGCGATGCCGGGTAGCCGCTTATAGTACAAATGTAAATTCAAGTGCACTTAAGGCAGACTCTAGGAAATGTGCAGAACTCCTTCAAGCCTGTGGTTTACCTCAGTGCAGACGAAATTTATGAAAAAAATAAAAAAATGGCTAATTTCTTAAAATAAATAAAAACAAAATTTGAGAAAAAAAAGAAAGAAAAAGGAAGTATGTCGCAGAGTGGTAAGCAGAACGCAATGTGCGATGTGTAGATAGCAAGATAAAAGAGAGAGAGAGAGATGAAGTAAGATGATGAGATGAGAGAGGATGAGTGGTAGTGAGATAATAAAGAGAGCAGAGAGAGAAGAGAAGAGATGTGGTAGCGAGATAAATATATATATATATATAATATATATATAATATATATATATTATTAGAAGGAGAGAGGAGAAGAGAGAGAGAGAATGTGGTAGCGAGATAAATAGAGAGAGAGAGAGAGAGAAAGAGAATGTGGTAGCGAGATAAATAAAGAGAGAGAGAGAGAGAAAGAGAATGTGGTAGCGGAGATAAATAGAGAGAGAGAGAGAGAGAGAGAGAGGAGAGAATGTGGTAGCGAGACAGAGAGTTCGAGAGAAGGAGAGGAAGAAGACGAGAGAGAGAGAGAGAGAGGAGAGAAGTGTGGGATTTAGCGAGATAATATCGAAGGAGAGAGAGAGATGAGAGACGAGGGGGAGAGAGAGAATGTGGTAGCGAGAAGATAATAAGAAGAGAGAGAGAGAGAGAGAGAGAATGTGGGTTTAGCGAGATAAATAAAGAGGAGAGAGAGAGAGAGAAGGAGGAAATGGGATGATGGTTGCGAAGACAAATAGAGAGGAGAGAGAGAGAAGAGAGGTTATGCGGGAAAATAGAGAGAGAGGAGAGGAGAGATGAAGAGAGGAGAGGGAGAGGAATTCGTGGTCTAGCCCGAGATAAATAAAGAGAGAGAGAAGAGAGAAGGAGGAGAATGTGGGTTTTTTTTAGCGAGATAAATAAGAGAGAAGAGGAGAGAGGAGAGAGAGAGAGAGATGGTGAGAGGGTTGCTGAGCCGAGACAAATAGAGACAAGAGAGAGGATAGATGAGAGACGAGATGAGGGAGAATTGGGTCAACACATCATACGGAGAAAAAGAGATGAGAGAGAGAGAGAGACAGAGAGAGAGAGAGAGAGAGAGATGAGGAAACTTAGGTAGCGAGAAAATAAGAGGAGAGATTGTGTAGAGAAAGTTAGGAAGAGCAAAAAAAAAAGAATAACAACATAACAGACGGGAGGGGAGGATAAATAGATGGCTGGGAAGTAAATAGAGATATGAGGGAGAACTGGAGAGGAGAAGGAGTAGTAAAATGGGAGGAAGCAAAATAGAGTTAAAACATAACAAAAAAACCGAGTGAATTGTGAGAGAGAGAGGTTGTGTGAATAAGAGACAGAGAGAAGATACGGGGGAGAGGATGGATGCGGAGAAATATATGTATATATATTGTGTGTATATATGTATTATATAGTATATATATGTATATTGTATATAGTGTATATATATGTATGTGTATATGTGTGTGAATATATATATATATGTATATATGTGTGTATATATGTGTATGTGTGTATATATATATATATGTATATGTGGTATGATGTGTGTATATATATAGTGGGAGGGAGGAGTAAAAGGAGAGAGAGCAACAAAAAAAGACATAAAAAAATAAAAAAGATGAAACGAAAAAAACAGAATAAAAAGGGTGTTTTTTTTTATTTTGTTGATATTCGGGTTTTCTAGGAATTCATTAGATTTTACTTTTCCGCCATTTTTTCTTTACCTCAAAAACAAAAACACACACACACACACACACAACACACACACACACACACCACACACCACACACCTTTCTTCCCGAACTTCCAGTCTGGACATGGCTAATTTATAACTTTTTTCTTATTTTGGCATAATGACTACTGTGTAGTAAGTAATAAGCAAAACGATGAGCTGGTACTAGAAGCAGCTGCAAAAACTACGAACATTTATTCACCAGAAGACAATTATAAATGAACTAGAGTTATAACTGACCGTTGCACAGACCAAATACCATAATGACCAGCTGTCATGCTGAGGCTTTAGAATACGCCCGACTGCACCTCTGCAGAGGGGTAAGACACCCCTCCCAATTGTGATACTATGTGTTAAAGACGAACATGGTCAGAATAAATAAATAAATAACTAAATAAGAAAGAGAGTAGGTTAAGGTCCGGCTAGTAGTAAATAGGGGTGGGTGGCTGACCTTTTTTACGAATCCAAAGATTAGGTCGTAAAGTTTAAAGAGACCTGTATCCACATGAAATGGGACCACTTGGTGATAATATCTTAGGCACCAGGTATTAAAAGCAAAGGATTTTTTAGGAGAAATCTCTTTTTTGAAAAAATTAATGATCAACCATATTGAAGACGGATTGTCTGGGAAAAAATATTTGAGTGCTTTCATTTTAAGGGTTAATGGCGACTGAAGTCTGCGATTTATTTAAGTTCTGGCCATTTGTGTGGTCCGAGAAGATGGTTGTTGGGTGGGGAATTTGACTTAAATACAACTAAACTCGAGCCCTAAGTTAGTTAGCACCGGGGATTGAAGGGTTAAGTTCGCCAGTAGTAGGGATAGCAGCAGTAGTAGCCAGCTGTAGACAGCGGAAGATCACACACACTCTTCTTCCATCCGCGTCTTGTTTTACACACATTTGTGGTTGTTTGCTGTTGTTTTGTTTTCAATCCTTGTGAGCCTGTATTCTGACTCGTCTGCTAAATTCGGCCGGCACATAATTCACCACGTTGGATCTAGACAAGTACATTGAATGAGCAGAGTGCAGAACAGGTCGTCCACACAATGGAGCCCACTGTTGGCGACCCGTAATGGTTATAACGCAATCCTGGTGGCTGAACAATCTAAGACATGCAACACTTACTTTGACCCTTTAGCATCGATTCCATTAAGGCATCCCTCCAGGCATTACCTGCCCCTTTGTTGAACAGGGCTGGGTTTATTGCCCAGCACCTGAGGCGCCCCCCCTGAGGGGGAATGCCGAAGCGGATCGACGCAATTTTTGTTCTTTCCACCCATGAG
>CM042155.1:8108479-8211174 GCA_023376005.1 Doryteuthis pealeii
TTGATTAGTCATTATCATCATCATCATTTCCTTAAGCAAAAGATATATTTAATTTCAAATCACGATTTGCAAGAAAATATGTGAAGGAAAGAAAGAAAAAGAGAAAAAGAATAAAAATGAGATAGATAAGAAAGACAGAATGAAAGAGAAGGGGAAAATGGGACTAGAAAAAAAAGAAAAAAAAAAAAAAGAAAAAAAGAAAGAGAAGAATAAAAAATGGGACAAAAAGAAGTAAGTATAAAAACGGGATGAAAAGAAAGAAAGAAAATAAAAATGAGATAAAAAGAAAGAAAGAAAAAAGAAAAGAAAGAAAAGGACAAAAACGGGATAAGAAAGAAAGAAAGAAAACGAAGGATCTAAATTAGAAAATAAAGGAAATAGAAAGAAAAAAAAGAAAGAAAGAAAGAAAGAAAGAGAAGGATCAAAATTAAGAAAGAAAGAAAAAAATGAAGAAAAAATGAAAGAAAAAAAAAAGAAAAAGAAGATGAAAATGGGAAAAGAAAGAAAAGAAAAATGAGATAAAAAGAAAAAAGAAAAAAAGAAAGAAAAGGAAAAAAACGGGATAAGAAAGAGAGAAAAAAGAAAAAGAAGGATCTAAATTAGAAAATAAAGGAAATAGAGAAGAAGAAAAAAAAACGAATAAGAAGGAAAGAAAGAAAGAAAGAAAGAAAGAAAGAGAAGGATAAAAACTGGATAAGAAAGAAAGAAGGAAAGAAAGAAAGAGAAGGATCAAAATTAGGAAAGAAAGAAAAAAGAAAAAATGTAAGAAAAAAAAAAGAAAGAGAAGAATGAAAATGAGAAAAGAAAGAAAATAAAAATGAGATAAAATGATAGAAAGAAAAAAGAAGAAGAAAAAAAAAAGAAAAAAAGAAGACAAAAACGGGATAAGAAAGAAAGAAAAAAAGAAAGAGAAGGATAAAAACTGGATAATAAAGAAAGAAAAGAAAGAAAGAAAAAAAAGGATCAAAATTAGGAAAGAAAGAAAAAGAAAAAATTAAAGAAAAAAAAGAAAGAGAAGAATGAAAATGGGAAAAGAAAGAAAATAAAAATGAGATAAAAAGAATAAAAGAAAAAAGAAAGAAGAAAAAAGACAAAAAATACAAAAACGGGATAAGAAAGAAAGAAAAAAAAGAAAAGAGAAGGATAAAAACTGGATAAGAAAGAAAGAAAAAAAAAGAAAAAGAAAGAGGACAGGAAGAAATGATGATGATGATGATCATCCCGTTATCTCCCGATGCAGCAGATGTATATAATTTCAACTCCGGATTTGTTAGAAAGTATCACCTTTCTCTCTTCACTTGTCTCTCTTCCTCAGTTTATCTAAATTGCCCACCTATGTGTTTATCATTCAAGAAAATCAAAACTGAAATCTTATTACCTTTTCACCTTCTTTTTTCAGTTTTATTATCGCCATCTTTTATCACTGCTCCTCCCTTTTTTTTTACTTGCTAAAAACAACCAACAAAAAAACAAAACAAAATGTCTACACAAAAATAAAAATAAAAGTACACACAAGTCTTCTAGCTATTCTACCAAGAACTAAAATAACTGTTCATATCTATTTCCCTGGATTTTTTTAGATGAAGCTTGATAATTAGTATTATTTGTATTAATCATACTATTGTCCTCATCTCTATTGTTATCTGAAGAAGGCCGGAGGGCACATCGGCCGAAACGTTCTACAAATAACAATAAAGATGAGGACAATCATCCGAATAATCCAAAAAGGAAACAGCTGTACGGTCACCTGCCCCCCAATCTCACAAACTATCCGAGTGAGACGGACAAGACATGCAGGACACTGCTGGAGAAGTAAGGATGAACCCATAAGCGACGTTCTCCTGTGGAAGCCAACACATGGTCATGCAAGTGTGGGGCGCCCAGCAAGGACCTATATTGACCAGCTATGTGAAGATGCTGGCTGCTCCGCAGAGGAGCTTCCAGGTGCAATGAATGATAGGGAGGGTTGGCGTAAGATTGTTGTCGATACCCGTGCTACATGCGCGACATGATGATGAATGATACCTGTTAATACATCTTTTCGCGAGCGCTTACAACTAAAGCTCAGCAGTATAGAGATGGACTGAAGGTTGCCTTTTCATGTCAGTTTGGACCCTATGACCAGAAAAATAATTATATTCATAAGCTCTGTGCGAACACTGGGTGCCGTCTAAACGATTTACCAAGCTGGTATTTTTTAAGGCATATCAACCCTTTTTGGGTCATTTAATACCGAATCAGGTCATTTTGATAAACAAAAGACTTCGTCAAGCTATGGGTAGGAAGTAGGGCAGACCGGACTCCTTAACCTTGGATAGGCAACTAATCTAGGAGAAGGAAAACTGAATTCAAACCTATTAAACTGTGTTTAAAAATTGACATTGTTTCACATCCTTCACATCCTGCTCGTGGAGAGGGGTTGGTTAAATATATATAGGATTTTACAAAATTTAACATTTTTTAAAGACAAACTGTTATATATACTAGCAAATATATGCACCCTCTGGGTGCAAGTATTTAAGTTTTAATGTAATGAAATATCGTATTAAATTAGAAAGTCTAATAAGAAAGCAGATAAAAAGATATGTAACAGAGTGGGGGTATAATAGAAAAATAGAAATGAAACTTACTCTTCCATCATTCCCGTCTTTCATTGCTGAATTTTACTTATTTAACTATTTAGTTAAATTAGGAAATACAGAATAAAGTTACACTTATTTTTTCTTGTTAATGGATTTCATTTAAGATTCATTGGAGAGATGTTTGCTTATATTCATTAAAATTAAACCAAACAGTTAGAAATCAATAATACTAAGCATATATTTAATAAAATCACATTTTTAATATTAATATGCAAATTAGCCTTCCCGTTCACACTGCAAACCGCTATTTTTTGTATATATAAATACAATTGCATGTTATTTGTATGTAGATATGGACAACACTAATAAAAAGGTGAAACAATTTTATTAATAATTGAGGTTTAAATTTAAATATAAATAAAATCATGCAGAATTTGATGTAAATAACCATGTTAATTGTGACTCGATTAGTAATATAGTTTCGGTTACAGACAGAAAAACACACAATTTCCATTATAATAAGATATATTATAGGGTAAACTATAGACACGTGTTTCGAGGTATCACCTCTCATCAGTATAGTTATACGATTTTTAGCAGCTGCCTCTGGCTGGGTTCGAGACCCGAACGAACTTACGCTCGCCAAGCCTCTTACCCACACATCCACAGTCAGTCGCCAATATAGCAGGCTATTTAATCGCTATATTTCCAAGGGGAAATGACCTTCACCTAGAGTTCTCAAACTTTGTAAACAAAGTGAGATTTGGCTGAGCCGAATACGGTGAATCTGCAATTATATATATATATATATATATATATATATATATTCCAATTTCTCCGCATGAATAGGATGTATTATAGGGCCTGTTTAGCTCAGTTGGTAGAGCATCCGCCTAGGAACCACTAGGTTCCTGGTTCGATACCAGCCCTCGCCAACTCAGCGTATGAGTAGCACAAGGATCTGTGCGGTAAAGTAAGGAGCTGATTGTAGGTGTGGCGCTCCATTGCAGATGCTAGATCCTCGGTCTAGCGCTATTGAAAAGAGGATAGACTCTCTCGATGTCTGGTTGATACTGACATTAGGTCATCCTGACGACTTTACTTTTTTTTATATGGTCAATGAAGCGGTTTTCTAGAAGGAAAGCTCTAAATCCAAACGTATTAAAGTCGGCTAAAAATAACTTGGGACGCATCCTGCTTGTGTGGAGGTGTTGTGTAAATACATATATGTACCCCCACCACAACCCCTCCCCGCAAAAATCCCAAACAAACAGAAACTACTGTATACTTCTTTCGGGTAAAATGTGAATAGACTTCTGCAGTAAGCTGGAAAATTCTGCGAAAACAGCTCGCCATTGATCGATAATCACGCCCATAGAAATTTCTCATGTGATATTTCATAAATGACGCAACGCTAAGGATTTTATTTTCCTCAGGTCACGCTGGTCTCTCTCTCTCTCTCTCCCTCACAGAGAAACTAATATATATAAAGAGGTGGTAATCAAGATACATATAGAGAGGGGAAAATGACAGGCAGAATGTGGAGTAAGAGACGAGTCAATTATTTTTTACTTATTTACAAATTACGACTAATTAGAACCAATTAAAATGGATTAAAAAAAACATAATTCAATCCCAGAACTAAGGAATATTTTAGTATGAATTTTGCGTCATTAAACTAAACAGAAAGAAAGTCTTTAGAAAAAATCATTCATTGTCTCAGATTTAGTATTATAATAGATTGAAATTGACATTGAAATGGACAAACTTTATATAGGTATACATGCATAGATATATATCAATCTCATTTGCAAATTAGAACCAATTGAAATGTTTTTGTTTTTTTTTTCAAAAATAATTAAATACTAGAAGCAAGGGATATTTTAGTATGAATTTTGTGTCATTAAACTTAACAGGAAAAAAGCCTTTAAAAATCATTGATTCACTCAGCTTTAGTATAATAACAGATATATAGAAATTGACATTGAAATTAACAAACTGTATATAGACAGACAGGCATGGATATCTATCTATCTATCTATCTATCTGTTCATGAATCCGTTAGTTTCTTGTTGATACAGTGATTCATTAGCGCCGATGAAGGACACGCAATCCTCTTACCCACCCACAAGACAAATAGATTAATATTTCTCGTAACCTTTTAAGTGCCATAGATTCTTTCAGGACAATGGAGGTTACAAGTAATATGCGAGAGCAAAGAACGATCTCTGACTTCCATTTGACACTCTAGAATTTCAAAAGTAACGTTCCTTTGTTGTCTTGTAGACTTCAATTCACTGACCGAACTTGGAACATGCATATTAGGGTAGGTCGATTTTTTATTTTTTTTAAATATCAAATTACATGAAACACCAAAAGTCGTGTATTAGTCAATTAAGTACAGATACCAAAAATTAGATCTTGAACTTGTACCAATTTTTGAGGAAATGGCATCCAATATCGTAGACAGAAATGCGCTGAAAAATCATCGGTTTTGCAATAATAGGGGCCATATTTTTAATTTGAAATTTTGTTATAATTTTGTCATTTAATTCCATTTTGATAAAATAAAACGTCAACATTCCCTGGTTTAAATACTGAAATTATAAGATTTTCTGACCATATATATATATATATATATATATTATATGATTTTTGGATGTTTGTTGTTTTAGAAGCATTGTTGAATAAAGTATATATTATATTTTTGCTTGAAGGCAATTACAATGCATGTATCGCATACACACTGTTTCGACCTTAACAGTCTGTACGATATTCTACACACCGAGCGATCCTTTGCCGGGATTACACTTGTCAAGTTCATTTTCTATATAAAAAAATTATCGAATTTTATGCGATACATGCATTGTAATTGCCTTCAAGCAAAATATAATATATATATATATATATATACTAGACAAAACATGAGCTGTTGGATCACCCATTCAGCTCTGGGTAAATAATTGAGATTAGGAAAAAGGGAGTTAGCAAAGTGAATAAAAAAAGAAAAAAAAAGAATACGTTTGGACGAAACCTTTAAATTATTTTGGAAGCTTTCTAAGAAATGGAACGTTTGACCTCATTTAAACTACGGGTTGCTGGTTGTGAAATTTAACAGATATACATTTCAAATTCTCCCGGCTCTGTCTGTTTGTCTCTCTCTACTCTCCAGAGAAACTAACATTATATAATGAGGAGGTAGTCAAGAGATATATTGAGGAGATGAAAGTGATAGAATGAGAGTAAAGTAAGAGATTGGTCGGTTTTTGACTTGTTGCAAATTACGACTAATTAGAACCAATTAAAACAATTTGTTTCAAACATAATTCAATCCTAAAAGTAAGGAATAATTTAGTATAATTTTCCTGTCATTAAACTAAACAGTAAAAAAAAAGCCGTTATTGGTTAATTCAACAGTAAAACTAAACTAAACTAAACAGTAAAAAACAGTAAAAACTAAACTAAACTAAACGGTAAAAAATAGTAAAAACCAAACTAAACAGTAAAAAACAGTAAAAACTAAACTAAACTAAACAGTAAAAAACAGTAAAACTAAACTAAAAACAAAAACTAACTAAAAAAAAAAAAAAACTAAAACTAAACTAAACTAAACAATAAAAACTAGTAAAACCAAACTAAACAGTAAAAACTAAACTAAACTAAACAGTAAAAACAGTAAAAACTAAACTAAACTAAACAGTAAAACTAAACTAAAAACAGTAAAAAAAAACTAAAAACTAAACAATAAAACTAGTAAAAACCAACTAAACAAAACTAAACTAAACAGTAAAAAACAGTCAAAACTAAACTAAACTAAACAGTAAACTAAAACTAAACAGTAAAAAAAACTAAACTAAACTAAACAGTAAAAAAAGCCTTTCTTGATTAACTCAGCTTTAGTATAATAATAAATACTCATAAACGTTTAATTCTATGAGAACTAAATCACTGAACTTTTATTCAAAAAAACAAACAAACAAAAAAACAAAACCCAAAATAAAACCAAACAAGTTTTAACTCACCGCAGGTCGTTTCCATTCTATATTACTAGATGAACTACTAGGTCGATTGTAGAAAAGTGAGGACCAATTTGGAGTAAACTCTGGATCCTGGAAAAGTATGGATTTCTTTCGACATTCACGTCTTAATTTGTGAAAATGTTGATTTTTGAAGTGGATAACCTTTCTCCCCATTCTGAAAATAAAAACAAAATTTATTGACAACTTTCTCTTTTAATGGGGAAATTAAAAAAAAAAAAGCAATAATCATAACCGAAAGATATAACAGCAGTCTACTATAAAAAAAACACAAACACGCCAAAACTTAAAGGTTTGTAAATGAATACTTACAGTCAAATATACAAATAATACCAAATAAATCGGACAATTTTACAAAGTCTGCTTTAGTTATCAATTTATTATTTTAAGTCTTTTTTTTTCGCTTTGACAATAAATGGAAAAACTGTCAAAAGACTTTATTAAAAAAAACATTTAAAAAAAGAGAAATAAAGGGTGTCTGACTGGCATGAGGATTATTCGTCACAATAGCAGAAGAGGACATTGTAGTAATTTGTATTTCTCTGAATTTTTTAGATGAGGCTTGATAATTAGTATTATTTGTATTATTCGGACTATTGTCCTCATCTTCAATGTTATCTGTACAACGTTTCGGCCGATGTGCCGTCCGGCCTTCTTAAGGTATTTCTTGTCGAACTCGGGAACCTTCTTGTCGTAATCGGGAGCCATCACGGAACTTTGAACCTAACCCTTTATTCAGTCCACGTGGGTATCTTGTTCTCATTCCACTAACCATAGCTGGGATAGGAGGTGTTAAGAAGGTTCCCGATTTTGAGATGTAGTAATTTGGTTCTTGAGTTTAAAAAAAAACTCCCCCAAACCCCAAAAACATTTCCTAAGAGAAATAAAAAATGTATAAAAAATTATGAATCCGATATAACATACATCCATGAAATAAGTAAAGTAAAAGTCGTCGGAGCGGCCTAATGTCGGTATCAGCCAGACAGCGAGGGAGTCTATCCCCTTTTCAATAGCGCTAGACCAAGGAGATTATTTTAGCATCTGAGGTGGAGCGCCACACCTACTATCAGCTCCTTACTTTACCGCACAGATCCCTGTGCTACTCATTCGCTGCGTTGGCGAGGGCCGGTATCGAACTAGGAACCTTGTGGTTTCTAGCCGAACGCTCTACCGACTGAGCTAACCCGGCCCTATTCCATGAATACTGCTACAAAAATACATCTATACAAGAAAACTTGTATTTTTCGGCATTAAATAACCCACAACGTTATTATATCATTAAACAAAACAAACCGAACCAAAGCAAACCAAATGAACTTAATGAAAATTACCTTTACCAATTTGAAGAGATTAAGCACTTAAAACATAGAATCTTTTATCAAAATGACTTGTTTCGGCATTAAATGACCCGAAAAGCGTCATCAACCCCACCAAAAAACACCCACATCAAAAAAAAAAAAAAGAAGCAAAATTAAAAACAAAGCAAAACAAATAAAAACAAACACTAGAATCAGATCTCTCCTTATGTAAAGAAAACGGAAGTAACGGTTCCGCCATTGTCATTTGTCAATAAAAAGGTGGTAGGAATCTCACTCGGGAGGAGGTAACGTCTGACTTTATTACGGACATCACAGAGCTTCAGAACTGGAGCCTCACCATTAGCTGCAGTTTAGTTTTATACCGAGGACAAACCGTTTTTTTTACGATCTACAATTTCGTCTATAAAAAACATGTAATATAATGATACTAATGTAATATAATAATAATACAAGATGTATAATAATACGTAATATAATAATACTATGTAAACGTTCCTAATCGTCAATTGGTATCAGTGGGTGCAAGTTTTCCCGTGAGTAGCACAGCTTGGATCACTGTGATATAGTGGGAAGCTGATAGTAGGTGTAGTCCTCCACCCCGGACACACAAAAAAATAATCTCTCTGGTTTAGCAGAGGATACAGTCACCGTATACTAAGCCCCACGGGGAGAGCGGCTTATCTTGTTAGAGATAGTATCTGAGCGTAAATGTAGCAAGATAGAATTGGATTCATTCATGCGGAAAAGATGCACTCACTGACACCAATCAACGGTTGGAAAAGTTTACAAACACGAAATTGCAGATGGGAAAAAATGGCTTTTGTTAGTCGCTGACTAAAATGCGTATCCCAGGGGGTGATACACCCTGTCGCTGGGGCAGTAATATTGAATAATTATTTTCTTTCTTATGGAAGTCCGTCGCAGACCACGATGACGTCACTCCATGTCTTAATTACTTGCAGATGCGGTCACACACATTGCAGGGGAAATTCCCAACTGCATTTGGTTGTTCATGACGACGAAGACGTTGCCGCTCTGCAGTCCTGTTTATCTCATTATTGAGCTGCTTAGCTCCCGAGCGGCAGGCGTCTCACCAAGCCTGTCTGTTGGAGGCCAGATCCTCCACGCTTGAAGGTGTGATTTTACATTTCTTCAGTGTTGTCTTATTATAGTCTTTGAACCGCTTTTGGGAGGGCTCCTGTCCTCCGCGTGCCATCTGTGAGTTTACTGTAAAGTGGTTTCTCAATGATTATGAAATTATTATTTATTAATATTTAATTATATTAATATTAAATTAATATTTAGTTATTATTAATTAATTATTAATATTAAATTAATATTTAGTTATTATTTAATCGGTCTGCAGGTAGATTAAATAATAACTATTTCATAATCGTTGAGAATATAACTTAAGTAACTAAGGAAATCATGACACCAGTGGTGACGTCTTTTCGGTTACAGATAGTGACATAATCTCTATTATGATAAGATATGCATAAAGGGCTGACTTCTGAAGACGGTCGTAAAATTAAAACGGTAAGTTTATAGGTGGTCCCCAATGACAATTTAACTACAGTCTATGAATTAACATTTTGCGAATTGGGTTACGGTTTAGGGGATTAAGGTTGTTTTTAATTACGTATTGCTTAAAAAAAATTAACAAAAAAAAACCCCCAAATTACTATACATTTAATGTTGAAAAATATTTTTAAAACTAAGTTTAATTGAAATTATACATTGCAATACTAACACAAACAACTGTCTCAATAATAGATTTAATAATTAATTTCAATGGTTAATTAAATGTATAGTAAAGTAAAAAGTAAAGTCGTCGGGGCGGCCTAATGTCGGTATCAGCCAGTCAGCGAGGGAGTCTATCCCCTTTTCAATAGCGCTAGACCAAGGAGATTGTTTTGGCGTCTGAGGTGGGGCGCCACACCTACCATCAGCTCCTTACTTTACCGCACAGATCATTGTGCTACTCATACGCTGAGTTGGCGAGGACCGGTATCGAACTAGGGACCTTGTGGTTTCTAGCCGAACGCTCTACCGACTGAGCTAGCCCGGCCCATACGTAATTTAAAACAACCTTAATCCCTTAAAACCGTAACCAAATTCGCAAAATGTTAATTCATCGACTGTAGTTAAATTGTCATAGGGACCACCAAAAAACTTTCCGTTTTAATTTTCCGACCTAAATCAGAAGTCAGCCGCATAAAGATCAGAAAGTTTCATCATGTTTTTTTTCTGATATTGATTTGATCTTGCTCTACATAACAAATATCGAGCACTGAAATTTTTTGTTTATTCGGGTTAGCTCAGTCGGTAGAGCGTTCGGCTAGAAACAACAAGGTTCATAGTTCGATCCCCGTCCTCGCCAACTCAGCATATGAGTAGCACAGGGATCTGTGCAGTAAAGTAAGGAGCTGATGATAGATGTGGCGCTCCACCTCAGACGCAAAAAACAATCTCCTTGGTCTAGCGCTATTGAAATGGGGATAGACTATCTCGCTGATTGGCTGGTACCGACATTAGCCGCCCCGACGACTTTACTTGGTCATATGTTATTTTATTTTTTGACGATGTATGTGTGTGTATGTCTACATAAATTTAGACGATTTCCCGGACTGTAAATTTTTCTCGATTGGAGATACATCTACATCTTGGTACAACGCCAACTTCTATTGTTAATGTCTTTCTCTCGGATCCAACGAAGATCTTATTAAATAGACATCTGTAAAACAAAAATAGATTCTAAAACGGGAAATATAAAACAGTTTAGTCTCAAAGAAAAAAAAACTAAAATATTTCGGTTAAATCGAACTTAACAGACCTAAATTCCACCATCGTATGTTACCTCGCCGAAAGAAAAAAATACCAGAAATCAGGGAATTAACCGAATTTGATAAAATTTTCAGTGTTGATATATTAATGAATAAAAGATATAATGCACTAGTTTTATTTTTTATTTAAAAACTTTTACATTTTTTCAGGTCAGTTAACTTTGAACCACGTATCTTTCAGGCGTAACACATGTCATAATGGTTAGAGTCGTAGGAAATGGACTCGTCGACCAGAGTTGAAATCCTAGACAAAACTGTTTGCATTTCACATAGCGCTAATATCGTTGGGAAAGGTATGAATCCAACTATACTCCCTCTAGCTATGGGTAAATAGTAGGGCAGACTGTGCTCTTCAACTATGGTAAGCTAATCTATCTAAGAGAATGAAAACTCTGAATTCAAACCTGTTAAACTCTACTTAAAATTGACATTGTGTCGCATCCTGCTCATGTAGAGGGGTTGGTAAATACATATAGTATATGAAGAATAATTAAAGTTCCAAAAAACTCAATTTTTTATAAACACATTTTTCTATTTAACCCATAGATGGGACCCTAACGGGTACTACCACTCCGGGTCAGAGTGGACCAGAGAGCAATAGTGACGAAGGGGTGCTCCATATTCCCCAAACCTCCAAAACTGGAATCTCACCATCAGATTGCGTTTAACGTCATTCCCAGGACATGTAGACCCTTAGCCACCGCCTTCTAGCATCCATATGATAAAAAGAGTTTGGGCTTGCCATAAGGGTAGTAGGCTTGGGGCAATCATATAGGTGCTAGGGCTTGACCATTGGTGATTACTAGTTCCACTTGTCTCTTGTTCAGTAATCCTTTTCTTTACCTAAAATACTCGTTGTGTTTTTTCTCTCCAATTTTCTCTGTTACCTCGGACACACGAGTTACAAACCTAAACGCGTTTGAATTACGATAACATTGAAATATTCAAGGTTGGAGGCGCGTGATTTAATGGTTGGAAATGGACTTATCGACGCGAGTTCAAATCCTGAATAAAGAGCTGAAAGGATAAAGAACACATTCGGCCCTACTATTTTCCCATAGCTGGGGGTCAGAATTATTTGTAAAAGATATCCGGGGTATGACGTTAAACTGCATCTTGTGGTGAAGTTTCAATCCTGGAACTCTGGGGAATGTGGAGTGTCCTTTTATTGCCATTACTCCCAGGTCCACCCTGTCCTGAAGAAACAACTACACAAAAAAATGGAAATATGAACCAACAAGAACGTAATTCCCTAACCTCTAGGCACAAAATAAAACTACATGGATGAATATGCCGTTAAAAATCAGGATTTTCCTCTCGTTGTAACCGCCCGTAGAGCACTATGTTTACCAGACCAGAAAAACTAATTTCTTTTTTGTTATTTTGTGGTATCACTGGTAACATCTTATTATAATGGAGATTGTGTGTTTTTCTGTCTGTAACCGAAACTATATTCCTACTCAAGTCACAATTCTCTTAGTAATTGACATCACATTCTCTATGATTTCATTTTTATTTAAACCTCAATGATTAATAAAATTGTTTTACATCATTAAGACTGTTAACAATATCTACATACTAATAACATGCAATTATATTTATATATTCAACGGAATAGCGGTTTACAATGTGAATGGGAAGGCTAATTTTCATATTGATCTTAAAAAATTTGATTTTAATAAATATATACTTAGTATTATTGATTTCTAATTGTTTGGTTTATCTTAATAAATATGAGCAAAAATCTCGGGGATAAATCTTAACAGAAGTCTATTAACATAAAGAAATAACTAATTTTTATTCTTTTCTTCCTATTTTAACTAAATAGTTAAATTAGGGAAATTTATCACTGAAAGACGGGAGTAAGGGAAAATGGTGGAACAGTTAGTTTCAAAGTTGTTCTATTTTCCGATTACACCCCCTCTGTTCCAAATATTTTTATCTGAATTCTTATTCAGTTTCATTAGCCTTTCTAATTTAACATGATATTTTATTATATTAAAACTTAAATACTTGCACCCGGAGGGTGCATATATTTGCTAGTATTGACAATTATTGGGGAACTCGGGGAAATTAAACAATAAATCTTTGTTGACTCACTTTACAGGAGTCAATATCACCCCTCCCTTATTCATCGTTTCACTATAAAAGCGAATGCACAAGTACTTATGTTTAATAAAGCTCTGAAGAAGCTTCATTCAAAATGAGGTGCAATATCAGTTGGATTTATGCTGCCTGTATTGTTATATCCACACTTTTCTCTATTCTCAAATCACACACACACACACATTATATATATATATATATATATATATATATAGATAGATAGATAGATAGAGAGAGAGAGAGAGAGAGAGAGAGAGAGAGAGAGGCATCGATTGTTACTTTTACTATGGCTGGTTGGTTGGTTTTTACAAAATGTCAACCCTTGTTGGGTTATTTTATGCCAACGCCGTTTTGTTTTATTCATTCTTCATGGGTACTAAAAAAATTGAACTCAATTTTTAACACATTTTTACAACTTATCTTTAAAACTCATAGATGGGACCCTAATAGTTACTACCACTCCGGGTCAGTGTGGACCTAGGAGTAATGGTAATGAAGGAGTGCTTCAGAATTGGAAGTTGACGTTTTGATTTATTCATTTTTGTTGGGTATACACATTTTTACGAACTCAGTTTTTTAACACATTCTTAATACTCATTTTTGTGTTTATTTAACGCATAAATTGAACCCTAACAGGTACAACCACTCCGGGTCAGAGTGTGTCTAGGAGTAAAGGCAATGAAAATATACTAAACACTCCCCAGATCTGGTGACTTAGCATCAAATGTGTCATATGCATGCCACCTGCTCTTTTTTTGGGGGTGGTGGTATGGTATATAGTCAGCTTTTCTAAGCCACATCAAAAGGGTGAACTAGGTAATAGTATATCAGGCGATTCCATTACTTATCAGACCCCACGTGACAATAGCATAAAATGCAAAAAACCGGCTCTATGTGTCTTTGCTTTTTTTTCACTGGGAATGTGACCCCAGATTCCGATGATCAGGATTGCCAGCAAAAACAATGAATCCAAATATGCCATGCAACTTGGCCCCAGAGAAGAAAAAGAAATTCCATTGTTCATTAATCATTTTGAATAGTTTCTCAATGGGTATGCAAAAACATTGATGTCATTATTTGAATGAGATCTTCAAAAGTTCTTCAACACTTTGTTTGCTCAACAGTCAAACTATTCAAAATGATTTCTCAAATTAAATTTTTGCTTTGGATAGACAAGGGACTCCTGAAGAAGGCTGGCAGGTACAACTGCTGAAATGTGTTTTTATATCTCATGATAAAGATAAGGACAACAGTTTGAAAAATCAAAATGATATATAGATGAAGAGTTTAGTCTTAATTTAGTTTGTACAAAATTTAATATATACATTCTAATATTCTAAAAATATATCATATTAAACGGACAAAAAAAGAAAAAGAAAAATCAACTTTTGTACTGTGTATTTCTTTTTTTGGAAAGTTTTTCAAGTTTTCAAAAAGATGAAAATAAATAATAAACTCTTGTGCATATGTGACTCATGATAATATCGGAATTACTTATTACATTGAAGGTATTTACCCAACCCATGCGCCACGAGTAAGATGCGACATTAGGTCTTAAGGATCAGTAGTAATGTATATATATTTACCAACCCCTCCGCACGAACAGGATGTGACACAAGGTCAATTTCTTAAGCGGAGTTCAACAGGTTTGAATTCAGAGTTTCCTTCTCCTAGACCGGTTGCCTAACCAAGGTTAAAGAGTCCAGTCTGCCCTACTATTTATCCATAGATGAATAGAGATTAGGGTTCATACCTTTCCCAAGGGTATTAGCGTTAAGTGAAATGCAATTATCACGTTTAGGATTTGAACTCGGAGCGACAAGTCCATTTCCTATGACTTTAACCATTATACCACGCGCTTTCTATCAGTACTAATGTATATGCGAGACTAGTTTCCTAACCGTGGCACTGCGATATGACGCCTCTTTACCCAACCCGTTCGCCACGGGTAAGATGGGACATTAGGTCTTAAGCATCAATACTAATGTATATGCGAGACTATCTTGCTACCCATTGCACCACGATATGACGGCGATATGTCTTAGACCGTCGTGAGACAGGTTAGTTTTATCCTACCGATCGGTACGTGTGTTACGTCGGCCGTGGCCACAGCTATCCCGTCCAGTATTAGAGGAACCGCGGGATCGGAGCAACGGTTCGCGTGCTCGCTCGAACGAGCGGCGGTGCCAAGCTGCCTCCGCGCGATAACGGCTGAAACCCTCTAAGCCGGAACCGCGACCGGTGTCACCACGGTATTACGAAAGGCGTCTCTTTTCGTTCCGCTGGAGCCTGCCATAGCGGCCGTCTGTCGCTAGTAGCGGCGGCTGTTGCGTTCGGCAGGGCGGTTCGCCGTCTCCGTTGGGCGTGGCTTGTCGTCGTTGCATACACGGCGGCGTGCGCGAACGGGCCAACCGACTTGACATCCGCGACAGGCGGGATTTTGCCGTCGCCGTCTTGTTCCAACTCGTTCGCCCGGAGTAAGATGCGACACAAGGTTGCTTGTATGAGGCACCTATCATGCTATTTAATAGTAATGTATCTTGCTTGCTAAGCATTTTACCACGATGGGACACCCTACTTATCCAAACCATTCGCCACGGGAAGGATGTGACACAAGTTCGCAAGCATGGAGCATCCATGAGAATCGAACTCGCTATTACTAAAACTGATAATTGTGATAATGGTTTTGTTTGCTTTTTTTTGTCTAATGGCATATCAAACTTCGTGGGTTATCTAAAGTCAAAGCCATCCTAGTAGAACCACTATTTAACCGACACAAAAAAATTAATAATAGTATCTCTACGACATACGTCGGTATTGTTAGCAAATCAAAATGGTTTGGTGCGTATTTTACAAAGAATTTCCCAGTGCAGATATTGACACGAAAAAATGAATCAGCAAACCAATCTCAAATTTCAACTGAGGGTATTGATACCTGATGTAAAGGCATGAATACAAGTTTCCCTGCATTTTGTATATGTACAAAAGTAAAGACGCAACGTAACAAGATTTTTATCAGTTCCTAAAAGGAAATATATCTGGGAGGAAAGAGAAGGTTCCTAACTTTCCCAAGGATATTAGTCCAAAAGTGAACGTGATAGTTCGACTGGAATTCGAACCCACTTACTATGATGTCACAGTTCAGCACATTAGCCACGACACCACGGGAACACCCCCCCCAATAATTAAAGTAATCCAGCAGGTTATTATATGATTACAAAAATCTCATTTATTCTAATTATTGTTAAAACCAAAAAACACGAGATTTCCAAAAATACGAACATCACGTGAGTATAAATCGTAAAGGTTTTAAGTTCATTTGAAAAGAACAAAAAGTACAAGAGACTTTAATTCAATACAAAGGTTGTAAGTTTAAATAAAGCTTGTTGAATATACATGCTGTGCGATATTAATAAACGTGCTGATGGACAGATGTCATAAATAGAGTGCATTGTCGAAATAAAAAGATACATAATCACTAGACTATTGCAAAGAGAAAAAAAACAAAAATATGACCAAGAATTTTTAACAGAGAAGCAATAAAAAGAGAAAATAGAATATATATCATCATCATCATGTCGCGCTTGTAGCACGGATATCCATGACAATCTCTCGCCAACCTTCCCTATCATTCATTGCACCTAGGAGGTCCTCTGCGGAGAAACCAGCGTCCTCGCACAGCTAGTCAATGTAGGTCCTTGTCGGGCGCCCCACACTTGCATGCCCATGTGTTGGCTTCCACAGGCGATCGTCGCTTATGAGCTCGTCCTTGCGTCTCGTCCTGCATGCCTTGTCCATCTCACTCAGATAGTTTGTGAGATGGGGGGGGGGCAAGTGACCGTACAGCTGCCTCCTCGTGGGGTGCTGTTTCCACGACTTGTTCAAGACCGCACGTAGCATTCTTGTGCAGCTCCCATCTAGCTTATTCTCAAGACGCTTCGTTAAGGTCCAAGTGGTGCAGCCATATAGCAGCACTGATTCAACCACAGCCTGGAAGAACTGTCGCTTCAGCTTGTCAGGGAGATTGGACCTCCATATGTCTGATAATTTGTTTGTGGCCGACAATGCCTTTGATATTCGTGTATTAACATCGCTCTGTGGATGAGATATTACTACCTAGGTACTTGAATTGTTAATTCTTTGTTAGTATTGGAAGAAATGATAATAAAGTGCTCAATTACTTCTGTAAGGGGTGTATTTATTTATTTGTAGTTTACAATACATTTAAAAGTCCGTTTTACCAATGATTTTGGAACATCACTTTTAGGTGATGTTCCGAAATCATTGGTAAAACGGACTTTTAAATGTATTGTAAACTACAATTATATATATATATATATATATATACTAGCAAATATATGCACCCTCCGGGCGCAAGTATTTAAGTTTTAATATAATGAAATATCATAATAAATTAGAAAGACTAATGAAACTGAATAAGAATGCAGATATGAAGATTTGGAACAGAGGGGTATGATTGAAAAATAGAACAATTTTGAAACTAACTCTTCCATAATTTTCCATTATTCCCGTCTTTCATTGATAAATTTTTCTTAATTTAACTATTTAGTTAAAATAGGAAGTTAAGAATAATATTACAGTTATTTCTTCTTGTTAATGGATTTCTTTTAAGATTTATCCCCGAGATTTTTGCTCTTAGTCAATGAGATAAAACCAAACAATTAGAAATCAATAATACTAAGCATATATTTATTAAAATCAAATTTTTAATATCAATATGCAAATTAACCTTCCCATTCACACTGTAAACCGCTATTTTGTTATATATATATAAATACAATTGCATGTTATTAGCATGTGGATATGGTCAACAGTATTAATAGTGAAAAACAATTTTATTAATAATCGAGGTTGAAATAAAAATAAATTCATGGAGAATATGATGTAAATAACTAAGGGAATTGTGACTTGAGTGGGGATATAGTTTCGGTTACAGACAGACAAACACACAATCTCCATTATAATAAGATATATATATATATATGGTTATTAACGTCATACTGAGGACACCAGGACAGCAATACTCTCGACCACCACCTTCAAGCACATATATAATAAAAAGGTTTTGGGATTTGCCATACGAGCAATACGGTTGGGATATTGACATAGGTGCTACGGCTTGACGTGACCAGTTGAATTACTGGAGAGGGGATCTCCGCTCGTCTCTCCTTATTCCGGGTTAGCTCAGTTGGTAGAGCGTTCGGCTAGAAACCGCAAGGAAAAATGTATAAAATGTTCCGTACACAGAGAGATTTTGACGACATTCATCAGAGTGGTATTTTTATTTTGACGACCTTCATCAGAATGGTATTTTTATTTTATACATTTTTCCTATTATTATTATCATCATCATTTCAACTCCATCTGATTATTTTAATAATAATAATAACGTAAATCCGTATACATTTTGATAAACAGACCGAAACACATGTGTAAGTGATATCGATTAAAAGTGATATCGATGAAATTCATTTTTATCCATCTATATTTCTTTTCTTTACTCATTTATTCCTCATATATATATATATATATATATATATATTATCTATAGAATCTTTTCTTGATTAAAGTATATCTGCTCCTTTCTCCATTGCCTTGTATTCCGGATATTATCCATGTTCATATATTTAATCCTGTTAGAATAATCTTCATGTGTTAAATGGATATATAATGAGTTAACAATTGTGTGAAACTATCTGAGGGTGAGGTTTCAGTTCTGGAGCTTTGGGGAATGTAGAACACCCCTTCATCACTATTGTTCCAGGGTCCATTCTGACCGGCAGTGGTAGTACCTGTTAGGGTCCCATCGATAGGTTAAATAGAAACCAAAGTGTTTAAACAAATTTGAGTACCAATCAAGAATGAATAAAACAAAAACGTCCCCGGCATGAAATAACCAAAGGGTCAACCCTTTGGTTATTTCATAAACACCATAAAATCCAACCAACCAACCGATTTCCGCTATGTTGAGATGTAGCGTAATTATTCATGTCTACGGGCATTCGGGATTAAAAATAAAACGGTATTCAGATTTCTGAAGAAAGAGAGGAAAAAGAAATAAGAACAAAGGGAGGTTAAAGTTTGGAACTCAACTGACCGACCAATGTTCCCAAAATTAGATTTAAAAAAATAAAAAAAACGGAAGTTTCGGGTTTTAACTGGAAGCGGAAGTTGGCTGATCCTCCCACCCGGGACGAGAAACGGAAGATGAGCTTTTTTTTGGTGGGAGCCAGACGTGGCCTCTCGGTTCTCCGTATGGGTTTTGCATAGTAGTACCGAACATGATTTACGATAGAATAATTTCTCTCTCTCTCTCTCTCTCTCTCTCTCTCTCTCTCTCTGAAAAAGAACCCACGAGCCTAGAAATAAATAAACAGCCCCTTTGTGACTATACGACTTAAGTATGTTGTTTCTGAACTAACGACGACTACTACTACTAAACGACTACTACAACAACTCGAACTTGGCCCTATGCAACAGAGACACGGAGTTCAAGATTACATCTCCTTTCCTCCAGATATGATCAGTGGGTATCATGATATTTCTGCAACAAAAATTCCTCATTGTTGGCAGCTTAATAGAGAACTAGTTCATCAAATGAAGTATTCAGTCCACGTAAAAGCTTTTAAAAATGTTTGTCTGAAATCTACCTACTGATTGGTGCCAAGGAGACAAACTAGTTCTCTATAAGAGATAAAAGCTTTTACAACTTTATGCGCTTGTACACAGTTAGCACACAGACATGTAAACACAGGTGTATATGACGTGAATACGTGTCTGAATACCACTGTTAAAAAGAAGACGAAAAAAGAAGAAAGAGAAGAAGAGGAACAATAACAAGAAGACCAAGAAGAAGAAGAAGAAGAAGAAGACGAACAAAAAGAAGACGAACAAGAAGAAGACGAACAAGAAGAAACAACAACAAAAAGAAGAAGACGAACAAGAAGAAGAAGAAGAAGAAAAAAGACGACGAACAAGAAGAAGAGGGACAAGAAGAAGAAGAAGAAGAGAAACAATAATAATAATAAAGGAACAAGAATAAGAACAAACAAGAAGAAGACAAAAAAGAAGAGAAAAAGAAGAAGAAGAAGAAGAAGAAGAAGAGAAAAGAAGAAGAAGAAGACAAACAAGAAGAAGAAGAAGATGAAGAAGAAGATCAAGAAGACGAAGAAGAAGATGAAGAAGAAGACAAGAAGAAGACGAAGAAGAAGAAGACGAAGAAGACGAAGACGAAGAAGAACGAACGAAGAACAAGAACAAGAAGAAGACGAACTAGAAGAAGACGAAGACGAAGACGAAGACGGAAAAGAATACGAACAAGAAGAACTAGAAGAAGACGAAGACGAAATATGTTTTTTTTTCTTCAATTTTCTTTCTTTCTTTCCTAATCCAAGATGGAAGCCACAAAAAAAAAACTTTATAGCACTCAACAAAACTTGTTTTCGTTTTGTTATATATCGACACTGGAGTTGGAACTTTGATCTCCGGAGATTAAAAATGGCCGACCTCCATCTGATATAAATAGAGGTACCCTGCTGCTTGGATGAGAAAACAGCAATGGAGTCTATCCCATTTTTGTTTGCACTAAGACCATCGAAATTGCTTTTGCTGAGGCGGACGCACCACATCTCCTCTCAGCTATTAGATTTAACTATCTCTTACTCTTTTCTTCTTTCTTTACTTTCATCATGTTTGATTGAAACAGATTGGCGTTATCGCTTCTGCACACTCACACCCTCTCTCTTCCCCTCTCTTCTTTTTCTCATATTTTTTCTGTGTAGCATGTCATTTTTCTTACCTTTCATTCTTTATAATAAAAACGGAATGGTCCATTATTTAGCTGAAGTGACGACAGTCATAAGAAATAAGAATTCGACAGATAAGCAACACCAGATAATCAAGATTTTTTTCATCCTTTTTGCATTTTCACTTGAACGATTTGGACAGTCTAATTTATAACCAGAGGGCGTTGCAAGATAATAACGATCGGAAGATTAAGGAACATGAGTATTATATATATATGAGTTAATATCCATAATATCATTATGACTTTGCACGACAGTATGAGAAGTATATATATATATATATATATATATATATATATATATATATATATATATATTCTTAAGATCAGAAGCTGACTCATAGACTTTGTTACAGATTGCACAAAGAACAAACAAACAATGTGTCTTGTGCAATCTGTAACAAAGTCTGTAAGTCAGCTTCTGGTCTTAAGAGAAATATAGTGGTGCATAAGCATAAAATTTACCATCTAATATAACGGGATGGACGTCCTTCCTATGTCATATTAGCATCAACCTTTGTGGATCTGCAGCGGGTTTGAGGAGTCATTTGAGGGCCCATGAGAGGAAAGGTTCTGGTGGTGGGATTATAGGACTGTGAGGAACGGCAGTGATCTGTAAAGATTATGCTATTGCTATATATATATACAGCAACAAGAAGACGACAAGATGACGGCCATAGCAAGAACATAGCCGAAGCAGTAAAGCCGAAATGAGTTTGAGTTTGAGTTTTGTTTAACGGCATATCAACCTCTGTGGGTCATTTAATGCCAAAAAGGTTATTTTGGATTTCAGACTTTAAAGTAGTGGTTCATGTTGAAAAGGTTGCTTTTTTTAATAAAATTTAAAATGTTTTCAGGTTTGTATTCTTAAAGAAATGAAGAACAAGTAAGTCTCAACTCCGTATCTGTCTTTCTCTTTGTCTCTGTCTGTCTGTCTGTCACCCGAGTCTCCTCTCTCGATTATATACCAGATGTTCGATGTTGGATATATAACATATGGTTGATTCCATGAAGAAAAAAATAAATAACAAACCAACCAACTTAAACATCAAATCGTAAAAAAGAAGAAAAAGTAGCGAGGTCATTACTTTTACGGGGTTGGGCCGTGAACTTCGCCGTACAAACACACAGACACACACACACACACACACACAGAGGAGCAAGTGCTACCTTGACGTAAGTAAAAAGAATTTGTCGGGTTGGCCTAAAGTCGACATCAGCCAGACAGCGAGGAAGCCCTTTTCACTAGCGCTAGACAAAGGAGATTGTTTTTTGGTTGTTTTTTTTTTTGCATCTGAGGTGTATCTCCACACCTACCATCAGCTCCTTACTTTACTGCACAGATTCCTGTGCTACTCATACGCTGAGGTGGCAAGGGCCGGTATCGAACTAAGAACCTTGTGGTTTCTAGCCGAACGCTCTACCGACTGAGCTAACCCGGAATAAGGAGAGACGAGCGGAAAGCCCCTCTCCAGTAATTCAGCTGGTCAGGTCAAGCCGTAGCACCTATGTCAATATCCCAAAACCTTTTTATTATATATGTGCTTGAAGGTGGTGGTCGAGAGTATTGCTGTCCTGGTGTCCTATGATGTTAATGCCATATATATATATATATATATATATATATATATATATTCTATTTTCTCTTTTTATTGCTTCTCTCTGTTAAAAATTCTTGGTCATATTTTTTTTTTCTCTCTGCAATAGTCTAGTGATTATGTATCTTTTTATTTCGACAATGCACTCTATTTATGACATCTGTCCATCAGCACGTTTATTAATATCGCACAGCAAGGTGGCAAGGGCCAGTATCGAACCCGGAACCTTGTGATTTCTGGGCTGACGCTTTACCGACTGAGCTAAGTGGATTGGGACTGACATATTTAGCACTAACAGACAGAATACGATTCTGTCTTAAGTGGCACATTCTTAGAGTCTACAATTTCTCTCGTTTAAAAGAAATATTTGAATTAATATTTCAAGGCAGTTTTTTTTGAGGATGAAATTAGAATATCAAGAGAAAATGAAAGTTTGAGAAACTACGATGAAAGACTGATCGTCGAGTTGGTTACGTGGTGTCATTTTACAAGAGATTAAGAGGAAGTAGAAGTTCTCTTATGGCCAAAGAGGCTAGACGTAGAAGATAAAGAAAAGTGGATATAGACAGACAGTAGAGCAGGAATGGGTTAAGACGTACGGAAAGAGCAAGAAAATGACTTAGAGGAAGCGAAGAAAAGAAGAAAGAAAGAAAGAGACAAAATTATTAAGTATCAAACTGAAGCCGATAGGTGAAGAAGAAGGGAATAATAAAAAATAAAAATTAAAAAACTGAAGTATCACTTTGAAGCAGGCAGGTAAAGAAGAAAAGAAGTATATTAAAAAAGAAAGTAAAAAATGAAAGAAAAGACTGAAGGAGACAGGTAATGAAGAAAGGAAGTATATTAAAAAAAGAAAGAATAAAATGAAGTATCAAACGGAAGCAGGCAGGTAAAGAAGAAAACAAGTATATCAAAAAAAGAAAGAAAAAAAAATGAAGGAACAGACTGAAGCAGACGGGTAAAGAAGAAAAGAAGTAGATTAAAAAAGAAAAAAAAATGAAGTATCACTCTGAAGCAGACAAGTAAAGAAAAGAAGTATATTAAAAAAAGAAAGAAAAAAATGAAGGAACAGACTGAAGCAGATAGCTAAAGAAGAAAAGAAGTATATTAAAAAAAGAAAGAAAAAAAATGAAAGAAAAGACTGAAGCAGACAGTTAATTAAGAAAAGAAATATATTAAAAAAGAAAGAAAAAAATGAAGTATCACTCTGAAGCAGGCAGGTAAAGAAGTATATTTAAAAAAAAATGAAGGAACGGACTGGAGCGGACAGTTAAAGAAGAAAAGAAGTATATTAAAAAAGAAAGAAAAAAAAAATGAAAGAAAAGACTGAAGCAGACAGTTAATGAAGAAAATAAGTTTTTTTAAAAAAGAAAGAAAAAAATGAAGTATCACTCTGAAGCAGGCAGGTAAGGAAGAAAAGAAGTATATAAAAAAAGAAAGAATAAAATGAAGTATCAAACAAAAACAGACAGGTAAAGAAGAAGAGAAATATATTAAAAAAGAAAGAAAAAAATGAAGTATTACTCTTAAGCAGACAAGTAAAGAAGAAGAGGAGTATATTAAAAAAGAAAGAAAAAAATGAAAGAAAAGACTGAAGCAGACAGGTAATGAAGAAAAGAAGTATATTAAAAAAGAAAGAAAAAAAATGAAGTATTACTCTTAAGCAGACAAGTAAAGAAGAAAAGAAGTATATTAAAACAGAAAGAAAAAAATGAAGGAACAGACTGAAGCAGACAGGTAAAGAAGAAGAGAAATATATTAAAAAAAGAAAGAAAAAATATAAGAAACCAAAAAAACAAAAAAACAAAGATAAGATAGCTGGGAACATATATTTTAGAAAATGTAGAGGTACGATGACGAAGGCCGGCTGCCTACTTCAAACGGACTATCTCTCTAACAGCACTAGACAGCATCCAGACTTCTATGTCAAGACACACACACAAGCGATGAGAGTCAGCTGAGTCGAAGATACGAGCGCCTCTAATACGCACGCGCGTACATCTAGACGCGCATGCGCTCATTCAGACGAGTAATTTCTCCCAGGTGAGCACCGAATGTACCACTGAAAATAGTAGAGTCACTGGGGAAAGAAAATACAAAATTACACTTTAGTTTTAAGGCTGCCAAATATAGTTCGACTCATTCACATAGGAGGTTTGAAGAAGAAGTAACGAAAATATTTTTTGTTAATTATTTATCTTTAGGGGCATTTCGGAGATGTGAAGTACGAGACACGCACACATATATATATATATATATATATATATATATATATATATATATATATATATATATATATATATATACTAGCAAATATATGCACCCTCCGGGTGCAAGTATCTAAGTTTTAATGTAATAAAATATTGTATTAAATTAGAAAGGCTAATGAAACTAAATAAGAATGCAGATAAAAAGATTTATAACAGAGGGGTATAATCGAAAAATAGAACAACTGAAACTTACTCTTCCATCACTCTCGTCTTTCATTGTTATTTTTTCTAATTTAAGTATTTAGTTAAAAGAGGAAGTAAATAATAAAATGACAGTTATTTTTTCTTGTTAATGGATTTCATTTAGGATTCATTGAAGAGATTTTTGCTTATATTCATTAAAATAAAACCAAACAGTTAGAAATCAATTATACTAAGCACATATTTATTAAAATCACATTTCTAATATCAATATGCAAATTAGCCTTCCGTTCACATTGTAAACCGCTATTTTGTTGTATATATAAATATAATTGCATGTTGATAGTATGTAGATAAGGTTAACAGTATGAATAATGTAAAACAATTTTATTAATAATTGAGGTTAAAATAAAAATGCAATCATGGAGAATGTCATGTCAATAACTAAGGGAATTGTGACTTGAGTAGTAATATAGTTTCGGTTACAGACAGAAAAACACACAATCTCCATTATAATAAGATATATATTATATGAGGAAAAAATGAGTAAAGAAAAGAAATGTAGATGGATAAAAATGAATTTTATCGATATTACTTTTAATCGATATCACTTACACATGTGTTTCGGTCTGTTTATCAAAATGTATACGGATTTACGTTATTATTATTATTAAAATAATCAGATGGAGTTGAAATGATGATGATGATAACAATAGGAAAAATGCATAAAATGTTCCGTACACAGATTTTGCCGACCTTCATCAGAGTGTTATTTTTATTTTTTGAGTTGGAGACGCGAATAGAATTTCAAAAAGTTCGAAAAAGAATATTTTTTAAAATGTTTATGAACGCAGACGCCGTTTAGGGAACGGTTAAAAAATTTTTGAAAGTTCTGGTGGATGGATATAATTTATATTGCAAAGATTGAAATGTTATTAGTAATCATGAAACTTGTTGATGTTTGAATGAGGTGTGTTTACATGTTATTGTTTGGGGGTAAGAAAAAGGAAGGAAGAAATAAATAAATCGGTGAAAACCGAATATATATATATATATATATATATATACACACACACACTATATATATATATATATATATATATATATATATATATATATATATATATACTATATCCAGTTGCAGTAATTTTTATTATTACATTTCTGGGAGCAAATATTTATGTTTTAATGTAATGAAATATGTTAAATTAGAAAGACAACGAAATTAAATAAGAACGCATATAAAATATTACACTTAGTTTAATCTTATTTTAATTGGTTTCTATATAAAATCATTCATAGGATTGATTTTAACGCGTTGTAGACTAAAACAATAATATTAGAGATCAATAACTCCAGATAATTATTTATTAAACTCGGTTTTGTTAAAACCAGTATGAAAATTAACTACACCATATATTATGTAAAGTTTTATTTCTTAGCGATATTTAAGAGATATTGCAGGATTTTAAATGCACTAATAACATGAGTTGTTTTGAGGCAAATCTAACTCAGATTTTCATAGACACCACGTTAATAAATAAGATTTATTCTATTCTATGTATCAATGAGTTTTGACTATAAATAAGTACTCATTGATAAACACGCAATTCCCGGGGGTATTGTGACGTTAGAAGTGACGTAGTTTCGGTTACAGACAGACACCGCATCTCCATTTCAATAAAATAAAAGATGTTTATAAATTATCTTATTCATATAAAGTTCCTATCCTTCTCATGCGAAATCTATCCCCTTTTCACTAGCGCAAGACCATGGAGATTGTTTTTGCGTTTGAGATAAAGCGCCACACCTAACATCAGCAAGCCACTTTACCGCACAAATCAAAGCAGCGCGTGCTACTCGTGCACTCCGTTAGGGAGGGCCAGTTTCGAACCCGTAAACTTGAGATTTCTAGATAGGTGTTTTACCGACTGAGCTAAAGCGGTCAATTGCAATGTATTGCCACTTTTTGCCAACGTGTTATCGGATACTTTTTTTTCGATCATCAATAACGACAGCTTTTAATCTTGAAAGCAAGTTTCTAGGACTTGTCTAAGTATTCTAACTGATCTTAACAGTTCTGTGGTTTAGATGGTCTCGATTCTGCCTCTAGTTTCCAATTCTGTGGTTATATCAGTACTGCTGTATAACTTGCTTCATTTTCAAAACGTTTCTAGCATTTTTGCTATTTCAGATACGTGGTTCATGATCCTGGTATTAAACCATCGCTGACCGAGTGAACCATTTATCAAAATAGACACTTCTTTCTTTTTTTCCCCTGTGTTTCTCTAATTAAAATATACGGAAAAAAAACTCCGTAGTTTTTAATTAGAATGTATCGTCGTAGCAACTGAATCTCGAATAATTCAAGAGATATCTGGTTATCCAAGACACACGATCAACATTCTAAAACCGATCACTTCATCAACGGTAGCAGGATCGTTTAAAGCTTTGTATATCATCATCATAATCATCATGTCGCACAATTAGCACGGATATCCATAACAATCTCTCGCCAACCTTCCCTATCATTCATTGTCCCAGGGAGGTCTTCTGCGCAGCATCAAACATCCTTGCATAGTTGGTCAATGTAGGTCTGTGGTGGGCTGCCCACATTAGCATGTCCATGTGTTGGCTTCCACAGGAGAACGTCACTTATGAGCTCGTCCTTGCTTCTCCAGCAGTGTCCGTCTCACTCTGATTGTTTGTGAGATGGAGGGCAGGTGATCATACAGCTGCTTCCTTGTGGGGTGCTGTTTCCACGACTTGTTCAAGACCGCACGCAGCATTCTTGTGCAGCTCCCATCTAGCTTATTCTCAAGGTGCCTCGTTAGGGTCCAAGTGGTGAAGACATACAGCAGTACTGATATAACCACAGCCTGGAAGAATTGTCGCTTTTTGTATATACGGTTTTTAAATAGAGCACACTACCCCCCCAAAAAAAGTTCAGAACAGCCAAAAATAAAACGGTAAATCTTTACTATTACCATAGTGTCCCTTCCGCCAGTCGATAGGGCTCAGAATACGTTGACTGAGTCCCCTATAGAAGAATTAGACCACACTACCACCCCCGAAAAGTGTCCTGGGTATGATACTAAATTGTACCTGATGGTGAGCCTTTGGTGTTGGAGTTTTGGACAGTGTGGAGTACCCCTTCATTGGCATTACTCATAGGTACACTCGCAGTGGTAATACCTGCTAGGGTCCCATCTATGGATCAAAGAGATCTGTTCGAGTATTATATATATATATATATATATATATATATATATTTACCAACAACTCCGCACGAGCAAATAGTTAATGATAGTTAATTCAATACGTAAAAAAGTATAATAATCTTTATTTAACCCTCTCTCACTCTTTCTTAAAAGAAAGGTTGTAAAATATTTATTTTATCTTATTTGCCGATAAAAAATGTAGGGAGAGGCATTTAAAATATCTACATTACTTTAACAAAAACAAGACTCGGAAAATATCTAAGTTGGGCCGGAAATTCGCATGATGGTGACTCGCTAGCACTAATTTGATCAAATTACTGTGAATCACAATTTTTATATTACAAATAAAATAAACATGTAACTTCTTTTTTTTTCAATTCATTTTGATGTTAAGTTAGGCATTTAATCGATGCAAGACCATTTGGAATGTTTTATTTTTAAAATTAGGTGAAATAAAATGAGACAATAATCTGCGATTAAGCGACACCAAATAATCTGGATTGACATTTTTGCATTGCATCTTGAACAATTTGGACGGCCTCATTTTTAACCAGAGGATGTTACTGGATGTAATGGATGGAAGATTTAGGATCAAGCATATTAATATATAGAGTGGATAGGAATACTTGAAAACGTAACTGTCTGCAAACAAATGATTAGATCAATAAAATGTGCCGTAGAACATTGAAAATATAGTTATGATTGTAATCAAGCTTTGGTATTAAATAACCCATAAAGAGTTGGTATGCCGTTAAACAAATGGACTAAACCGGTTTCCATTTAGAGGTGAAATGTGTGTTTTCCGATGGTCTTTGGGGTATTTCGAACGAATCTGACCTTTAAAACGATATGACCTTCAAAATAGTTGGAAATTACTCGTTTTTTAGTTAATCCCACCCCCACACCCATACTTTAGGTGTCAGCATGGGGAGACCCTAGTAGAAACTGGGAGTTTTCAGAAAACCAGTAATTTAAAACTGTTTTGAAGGTCAGATTCGTTCAAAACCATAACCCAAATTTTGCACTTAGTTCACCGTTATTGACCTGTTGTGTATTTGGTCGGCAGCGATCACAGACTTTTAATGAGAGATAGCAGAAGTAAGTACTCCGCCAGTGTTGGTTGGTTGGTTGTTTGGTTTGGTTTGGTTTGGTTGGTTGGTTGGTTTGTTTTACGGCATATCAACCTCAGTGGGTCATTCAATGCCGATAAAGTTTTGAAATAAATCAATTCTTAATGGATAATACAATTTTTTTATAAATACATTTTTCTATTTAACCCATAGATGGGTCCCTAACAGGTACTACCACTCCGCGTCAGAGTGGACCAGGGAGCAATGGTGATGAAGGGGTGCTCCACATTCACCAAACCTCCAGAACTGGAACCTCACCATCAGATAGAGTTTAACGTCATTCCCAGGACATGTAGACCCGCAGCCACGCCTTCTAGCACCCATATGATAAAAAGGGGTTGGGGCTTGCCATAAGGGCAATAGGGTTGGGAAAATCATATAGGTGCTAGGGCTTGACGTGACCAGCCGATTGATCGGAGGGGCCTCTCCGACCGCCCGTCTATCCCAAGATAGGGCCAAAGTGTGTTTATTTGGGTTTTACGGCATGTCAAACCCATTGGGTCATTTTATGCCGAAGACATTTTGTTTTATTTCATTCTTGAATGAATACAGTAGGAACAACCATGTAGGTGCTAGGGCTTGACATGACCAGCCGATTGATCGGAGGAGGCCTCTCCAAACACCCGTCTAGCCTTAGTAAAGAAATCAATATTTAAGCTCTATTTAAAACCATTCAAACCAGACAAAACTAATGCCTCTTAATTATTAATTCTAGTTGAATCCAAGGAAATTCTATGGTTTAGCTAGGAACAACCAACCAATCTAAGATTAAAAATCAATTTTAATGCTTTGTTTATGGGCTCCTTAAACTATCTAAATGATCAAATACTGATAGGTACGCATCCTGCATCCGTCCCTGACGCATAAAAATCTAAAAGGACGCAGTAAAATCCTATCCATGCATCCCAGTGTTTTTCTTTTTTCTTCCTTCACCATTTCAAGCTAACTGTAAATACATTTCAATAGTTTCTTAGAAATGAATTGTGAGAAGACTGTGAACTCGCTTGTTTTTGGTCCCCCCACCTCAGCAGGAACTTCTTGATTCGAACATCTATTCCCCCCCCCATATATATTCCCCCCTTCTATAAGCTATTTCGGCTTTGGATGATATTGGCTTTTGTTACATAATCTATTCGGTTGCATAAGATTATTGTCAATCCCCTGTAATTCTGAGGGGATAACACTTTTCATACCATGGCCGAGTCCTTCCATGGAAAATTACAGAAGCCCGCCAAAATACGTGAAGTCACGTGGGACCTTTTGAGTCCCGAGTTTGCAGTTGGATGTCAGGCAGTGTAGATGTACTGCCGAACTGTGACTCACTCTGCATACGCGCGCTATGTTAGTTAGCAGATGTCTGGTGGGGATTTAACAATAAAATAAGATCAAAAGTAAATCGAAGTCTTGTGTTTATTACCTAAAAACTAACAATGACACAGGGCTTCTGATAAGGAGAAATCCCTAACAGAAAACCAGACCCGAAGTCCCCAAGAAAGTCCAGACCTTAGAAGATTCCAGACCAAGTCAAGATGATAGAAGAAATACCAAAGACGATCAGAATACTAAAGACGGCCAAGAAATAGAATTAAAGAAAGAGGTATGCAACATTATAATTATTTAGTACCAATGAAGAGGGTATACAACACTTTGGATAATGGCAAACAAGTCTGTTAGACGTTTGTGAGCAAAAATGGGCGAGATATCGTCACCAATCTCCCCCCCCCCCAGGCAATTTAAAAGTCGAAAGTGGATCAACATGCCGTCGTACATGGAATGTGTTGACCAAAAGAAAGTCTGGCCTGTGAGAAGACTGGACTCGCTTGTTTTTGCTCCCCCCTCAACAGGAACTTCTTGGTTCGAACATCTATTCCCCCCCCCCATCTATGAATTACACAGGATAGGTTATAGATTAGTCTTAGTAAAGGCGAAAGTAATAGTGATGTTTCCTTAGTACTTGGTTACAATGTACCAATAGTACTCTTTAAACGATGATTAAAGGTAACACTAAGCAATTTAAAACACGATCGATTTGCACCGCTTGCAGCTGCATGCCAAGGGTCAAAAAGTTCATCCTGTTTTTTATCTATCAACTTATCTCACTAATTATTTTGGTTAGGGTAGGTCGATTTTTCATTTTTTAATTTTTTATATCAAATTACATGAAACACCAAAAGTTGTGTATTAGTCAATTAAGTACAGATACCAAAAATTAGATCTTGAACTAGTACCAATGTTTTGAGGAAATGGCATCAAATATCGGAGACAAAAATGCACTGAAAATCTTCGGTTTTGCAATAATGGAAGGCATATTTTTAATTTTAACTTTAGTTATAATTTCGTCATTTAATTTCATTTTGATGAAATAAAACGTCAACTTTCCCTGATTTAAATATTGAAATTATTAGATTTTTTGATGAATTGTTTTTTGTTTTTTCAAAAATGTTCAATGCATTTTTGTCTACAATCTGCACTGAAAAATCCCCGGTTTTGCCACATTTGGGAAAAAATTGAACAGAAAATCAAACAACTTCAGTATTTAAACTAGCTGCTTTTTGTGTGGAGATTTTTACTATGAGTTGTTCAAGACAGTGTAGGCCAACCAGCAGAAACTTATATCATTCAGCTTTGTACGGATTCTGGATGCTTCGCTGAAGACCTCCCAAGAGCGATGACCGATAAGAAGAGAGAGAGAGGGGGGAGAGAGAGAGGGGGGAGCGAACGAGAACGAGAACGAGAGAGAGAGCGAGAGCGAGAGCGAGAGCGAGAGAGAACGAGAGAAAGAGAAAGGGAGAGAGAGACAAAGAAAGAGAACGAGAGAGAGGAAGTGAAAGGGAGAGAGAGAGAGAGAGAACGAGAACGAAAACGAGAGAGAGAGAGAGAGAGAACGAGAACGAGAGAAAGTGAAAGCGAGAGAGAACGAGAAAGAGAGAGAGAGAGAGAGATAGAGAAAGAGAGAGAGAGAGAGAACGAGAACGAGAGAGAGAGAACGAGAAGAGAGAGAGAGAAGAGAGAGAAGAGAGAGAGAGAGAGAGAGAGAGAGAGAGAGAGAAGAGAGAACGAGAACGAGAGAGAGAGAGAGAAAGTGAAAGGGGGAGAGAGAACGAGAACGAGAACGAGAGAGAGAGAGAGAGAAAGTGAAAGGGGGAGAGAGAACGAGAACGAGAACGAGAGAGAGAGAGAGAAAGTGAAAGCGAGAGAGAGAGAGAAAGAGAGAGAGAGAGAGAGAGAGAGAGAGAGAGAGAGAGAGAGAGAGAGAGAGAGAGAGAGAGAGAGAGAGAGAGAGAGAGAGAGAGAGAGAGAGAGAGAGAGAGAGAGAGAGAGAGAGAGAGAGAGGGGAGAACGAGAGAGAGAGAGAGAGAGAGAGAGAGAGTCATGCTGCCCACACGAGCTGATGATGATGATGATGATGAAATGCTAATCTGTTACTATGGTTATCTAAGAAAATACCTTAAACTTTTTTGCTGTTGCACGTACTATGCACTTGATAACCTACATATCAGACATGCTAATTGATAAAAGCGCCATCTTGTATATGAAAGAAATTTATTTTAAAAGACTCAACATATTTTAATGCAGAAGAAGAACAAGAAGAAAATAGACCGAATTTATAGTTAATATTTTTTTTTCAAAGGGCCGGATTAGCTCAGTCGGTAGAACGTTCGGCTAGAAGCCACAAGGTTTCTCGTTCGATACCCGTCCTCGCCAACTCTGCGTATGAATAGTACAGGGATCTGTGCGGTAAAGTGAGGAGCTGATGGTAAGTGTGGAGCTCCACCTCAGACGCAAAAACAATCTCCTTGGTCTAGCGCTAGTGAAAAGGGGATAGAATCCCTCGCTGATTGACTGATACCAACTTTAGGCCACCCCGACGACTTTACTTGTTATATTTATTTATACAGATTTACTAACGTCTCCACACGAGCAGGATGTGACACAAGGTCAATTTCTTAAGCTGAGTTTAAGAGATTTCAAATCAGAGTTTTCCTTTTCTAGACTAGTTCCTAATCAAGATTAAAGAGCGGGGTCTGCCCTACTATTTACCCATAGCTGGAGGAAGAATAATTAGATGCATACCTTTCACAACGGTATTAAAACTATATGGAATGCAAACCGCCTTGTTCGGGATTTGAACCAGAATCGCTGTGTTCATTTCCATGGACGGTTACCATTACACTATACGCCTTTTATATTCACTAACAAATATATGCACCCTCCGTATGGTGCAAGTATTTAAGTTTTAACGTAATAAAATATTATATTAAATTAAAAAGGCTAATGAAACTTAATAAGAATGCACATAAAATATTTGAAACAGAGGGGGGTTTAATAAAAAAATAGAACAACTGAAGGTTACTTTTCCATCACTCACGTCTTTCATTGCTAAATTTCCCTGATGTAACTATTTAGTTAAAATAGGAAGTAAAGAAAAAATTACTGTTATTTCTTCTTGTTAATGGCTTTCTTTTAAGATTCATCCGAGATTTTTGCTTGTGTTCATTAAGATAAAACCAAACAATTAGAAATCAATAATACTAGCACATGTTTATTAAAATCAAATGTTTAATATCAGTATGCAAATTAGCCTTCCTGTTCACTGTAAACCGCTATTTTGTTGTATATATTATAGGGATTGGCCCCTATATTCTTACGACATGTGGAATTGACCAAATTAAAATAATTAAGTTATCTTAAATAACTAGTTTTACAATGGTATGTCATGAGTTTAGAATTAGGTAAATAAAAGAGAATCGAATGAATATTAGTTTAGAAATATATTTAGAAACAATAGAAACAATGGTTTAAATTCATCCGATTATTTATGTCACCAGAATTCCACAGATACCAAAATCATTCGATATTGCATCATTGAAAATCACCTGATATTTGATGAATATTTTAGCTTAATGATCACGTAGACAATGACAATAAGAAAATTATAAAAAGGCCCATAGAGCTGAAAAACAACAGAGAGACAGTGGGAGCTTACGCTTTTCCCGACTCAACAGAGTTGGAGCTGATGCTCCCAACTCGACACAATGGGGAGAATACACAGTCCGAAAACATAAAATACGACTCAACAGGTCCTATTTTTTCGTTTTTTTATTTTCTCTTCTCTCTCGCTCAACAACAACAAATTTCAATCACAGACAAAACTGCTACAATGTTGAGACAACAATCGCACTAATATAAACAATATATGTCACACTTGTCAAACACAACTATGTACGGACATATACAGTCTGCAACACCACTGAATGAACAATTGAATATACCAATTGTAAATTAATGTATATAAAGTTTGTTTCATTTATCAATTTTGTCTTCTTTTGTTACCTATAGAAACTACATTTCCGTAGTCTTATACATATAAATTGTGGGGACCCATGACTCGGATCTTCTTCAACTCTTCAACCACACACTCACCAAACAAATCGGTCCCTACAATATAAATACAATTGCATGTTATTAGTATGTAGATATGGCCAACAACATTAATAATGTAAAAAAAAAATTAATAATTAAGGTTTAAATAAAAATGAAATCATGGAGAATGTGATGTAAATAACTAAGGGAATTGTGAATAGTAATATAGTTTCGGTTACAGACAGAAAAAAATCACAATCTCCATTATAATAAGATTTATACAGATTTACCAAAGTCTCCATATGAGTGGGATGTGAAGGTCAATTTTTAAGCGGTGTTTAACAGGTTTCAAATCAGGGTTTTCCTTCTTCTAGACTAGTTCCTAATCAAGATTAAACAGCCCACTCTGACCTACTATTTCCCCATAGCTGGATGAAGAATAATTGGATGCATACCTTTCCCAATGGTATTAACTCTATGTGAAATAAAAACAGCCTTGTTTAGGATTTGAACCAGAGTCGCCGTGTTCATTTTCAAGGACGGTAACCATTACACTACGAGCCTCCTTCATATCCATTTATAAGAGACTAGAAGCGGCTACCCGGTATTGCCTAGGTAAAAGGGGATAATAAAAAGATAGTCTCGCAGATCAATTGATTATTTTGGTCTCACATAATTGATTTATGTTTTAATCATGAACGCTACCAATGACTTTCCTTTCAAATCCTAATTTGTAATTTCTTCATGAATATATATATTTTGGAGGATATGTGCTTAATTGAAGTCATACCTAATTTTGAAAATTAGTTAATAATTAATGAATTTAGGCGGGCATATATGTTCAAATGTAAGGCTAAACAAATCGAGAAAATGTCAATGCTTAGCCTTACATTTGAACATATATGCCCGCCTAAATTCATTAATTATTAACTAATTAATTTTCAAAATTTGGTATGACTTCAATTAAGCACATATCCTCCAAAAATTGTCGGCTTAAAGCATATAAAAATAAAACACGTGTTTGTTTACTTAACCATATAATATATATATATATATATATATATATATATATATATATATATATAAGGGTTTTATAATTTGCTTGAAACATGTGTATATATTGGTTTGGAGGTTGATTTTGAAGGCTATCACAATGCAGGTGTAAAGAAAAAATAATGAGGTAACAATGGTGTTTGTTAACCTGTGATTTATTCTTAATATTGATATTTCGAGATAAAATCTCTTCAGAAGAAGAACACTGGAACTGAAGTAATTGTCTTATAGCATTTTTAGTTTTAACAAATAAATAAAAAGATAAAAAATATCAATATTAAGAATAAATCACAGGTTAACAAACAACACCATTGTTACCTTATTATTTTTTCTTTACACCTGCATTGTGATAGCCTTCAAAACCAACTCCAAACCAATATATATATATATATATATATATATATATATTGGAAGATTATGTGCTTAATTAAAGTCATACCTAATTGTTAATTAATTATAATTAAATGAATTAGGCGTGCAAATCGGTTTAAATGTAAAGCGTAAACAAATCGAGAAAAAGTCGATCTCTGTATATACATTTCAGACAGAGATCGACTTTTTCTCGAATTGTTTACGCTTTACATTTAAACCGATTTGCACGCCTAATTCATTTAATTATAATTAATTAATTAACAAATTAGGTATGACTTTAATTAAGCACATAATCTCCAAAAATTGTCGGCTATCAGCCATTTCAAACACATTGTTTGTCCACTTATATATGTATTGAGTTCTTCCTTCCTTTATTGATAAATATTGCTCTGTATATAATCTAAAAGATTATTTTACATTGAGCTCTCTTCAGTGATTTAAAGATTCGCTGTATTTATACATACTGGATCATCAATATTAGTACAGTGGATCTTAGAAATCACATATAGAATCATCCCTTACCACCAAGTTTGGATAAATCTCTTATATATATATATATATATATATATATATATATATATATATATATTTGCTTTGCCATTAATTGTTTTATTATCGTAGTTTCACCCGGACATACATACATACATACACACAACTGCCCTTTATAGATAGATAGATAGATAGATAGTTAGATGAAGGCTTATGTGAAGAAAACGTTTTTTTGTGATGGTGGTGGTGGTGGTGGTGGGGGGGTAGGTTGTAAATTTTGTTTCCACACTGTTGACCTTTCTACTGCACGAACGGGTCATTTGGAATAAAGTCAAAGTCTCGTACTTGGAACTATTCAAGTGAAAAATGACTTTTGGCGCCAACAAAGATTCAGAGCTTTCCTAAAAGATGAGCCATATACATCTCTTTCACGCCACCCACCCCCGCCAGCATCCGACCCCCCCTCCAAAAAAAAAATTAATCCAAGTGATTACGACCTCAGCAGGCTGTTAACAGCTGTTTCCCTTCTATCAACAAACTTGACGAAGCGTTTTCATCAGGGTGCCATATTGGGTCTTTTATGGCATTTCTTCGGAAAACGGAGATTACAGACAGCGCCCATCTTCTTTCCAAGTAACATGACCATGTATTTTGTTTGTTTGTTTTCTATTATGGCATATCAACCTCAGTGGGTCATTTAATGCCGACAAAGTTTTGAAAAATTTATTCGTAATGGATACCCAGTTTTTTTTTACAGATTTTGCTATTTAACCCATAAATGGGATCCTAACAGGTACTACCACTCCAGGTCAGAGTGGACCTGGGAGCAGAACCATGTATTAATGGGTTACATAGAGCAATGGAGATACGTTTAGCGTAGTGGTTGGTTGGTGGGATTTTACGGCATGTCAACCCTTTTTGGCTTATTCTATGCCGGAAACGTTTTGTTTTTATTCATTCTTGTTGTGTAAGTAAAAAGTAAAGTCGTCGGGGCGGCCTAAAGTTGGTATCAGCCAATCAGCGAGGGAGTCTATCCCCTTTTCAATAGCGCTAGACCAAGGAGATTGTTTTTAGCATCTGAAGTGGAGCGCCACACCTACCATCAGCTCCTTACTTTACCGCACAGATCCCTGTGCTACTCATGCGCTGAGTTGGCGTGGACCGGTATCGAACTAGGAACCTTGTGGTTTCTAGCCGAACGCTCTACCGACTGAGCTAACCCGTTTTTAAACTAATTTTTTTAAACCTCATTTTTAAAAAACTATTTTACCATAGATTGAACCTAAATAGGTACTACCACTCTGGTTCAGAGTGGACCTGGGAGTAGTGGCAATGAAGTGGTACTTCACACTCCCCAGTGCTCCAGAACTGGAACCTCACCACTAGATGCAATTTAGCATCATACCCAGGATACTAAGATCCTCAGCCACCGCCTTCTAGCACATATATGATAAAATGGGTTGTGGGTTTGCCATGAGAGCAATACGGTTGAAACAATTGTATAGGTGTTAGGGCTTGACGTAACCAACCGATTGATCTCCGACCACCCATCTAGCCAAGTAATGAACAAAGTGGAGCGCTTAGCATAATGGTTACCGTCGTAAAAAATGAAATCGGGGACCAGAATTCAAATCCTGGAAAAGGCTGATAGGTTTTAGTTCACGCTAACGTCCTTAGAAAAGGCATGAATCCAGCTTTCCCCTGTAGCGTTAGTTTCGTATTTGCCTGAGAGTTGTCTGCCCGTTTAGTTCGCTGGTTCCCGCTAGGGGACCGTTTTATATTTAAGCGGCTGGTTCGAACGTCTCTTTCTCTTTACCTGTTCCTCAAACTACGAGACACATGGGTTAGATTCTGGTCTATTCCCTTCTCGTTGGGGCTTTGCCCCCCCTTACATTACTGTAAGTTATTCACACAGCATGGACTATTCCTAGTCTCATGTCTGTGGATTTTATGTTTATCTTTTTACCATCCATGAATGTGTCTTTATCTTTATTTATGTACACCTTGTATTATGTACCCTTTTATCCATGTGCTGTATACGTATTAAATGTTTTGTTTATCAAACCTTTGTCGGAGTTTGTATCTTCAAGTTTATATCACCTTTTAATCTTACACCCCCAACGTAGGGGTAAATAATACAAAGACTGAGTTCTGTAGCCTTGTTTAGGTAATCAGTCTAGGAGAATGATAACTGAATTCAAACCATTATTTTTTAAAGTGAACTTGTGTCATATCAGGTCCTAAGCGGACGGATTAGTTGCATACCTTTCCCAAGAGTATTAGCGCTATTTGAAATACAAACAGCCTCGTCCATGATTTGAACTCGCGTCGACGAATGAGTTTCCTATAACTAACCATTACACCATGCGCCTCTATGGGTAAATACATATATAAATCCATTGTTCTAATAAAATAGATATGACTATCATTAAGAAATACTTAAGATTAGCCTAGTCGGTAGAGCACACGTCTAGGTAATCGCAAGGTTCCTGGTTCGATACCAGTCCCCGCCGAATCAACATATGAGTAGCACTGATTGGGTAATGTGATCTGTGCAGTAAAGTGCGGGAGTTGGCGGTAGATGTGGCGCTCCATTTCAGTAAAAACAATCCCCCAGGGTCTGGCACTAGCGAAAAGAGGATAGATTCCTTTACTTTTCGGCTGATATAGGCCACAATTGGTCGATCTGCTAAATTTACTTTTATGAAAAAAAAATTTTAAAATCTTATTATAATGGAGATTGTGGGTTTGTTTGTCCGTAACCGAAACTATATTACTATACAAGTCACAATTCCCTTTGTTATTTACATCACATTTACCATGATTTTATTTTTATTTAAACCTCAATTATTAATAAAATTGTTTTACAATACTTATAATGTTGACCATAACTACATACTATTAACATGTAATTGTATTTATATATACAACAAAATAACGGTTTACAGTGTGAATGGGAAGGCTTATTTGCATATTGATCTTAAAAATTTGATTTTAATAAATATGTGCTTAGTATTATTGATTTCTAATTGTTTGGTTTTATCTTAATGAATATTAGCAAAAATCTCTTCAATAAATCTTAAATGAAATCCCTTAACAAGAAGAAATAACTGATATTATTCTTTACTTCCTATTTTAACTAAACAGTTAAATTAGGAAAATTTACCAATGAAAGACGGGAGTAACGGAAAATGATGGAAGAGTTAGTTTCAAAGTTGCTCTATTTTTCAATCATACCCCCTCTGTTCCAAATCTTTTTATCTACATTCTTATTCAGTTTCATTAGCCTTTCTAATTTAATATGATATTTTATTATATTAAAACTTAAATACTTGCACCGGAGGGTGCATATATTTGCTAGTAATAATAATAAAGTAAAAGAAAGATATCTCAATGACTTTTCATTTATTTTCTTTGATTTTATCGGATTTAGATATTTTCCAGGGCCGGCTTAGCTCAGTCGGTAGAGCGTTCGGCTAGAAACCATAAGGTTCCTAGTTCGATACCGGTCCTCGCCAACTCAGCGTATGAGTAGCACAGGGATCTGTGCGGTAAAGTAAGTAGCTGATGGTAGGTATGGCGCTCCACCTCAGACGCAAAAAACAATCTCCTTGATCTAGCGCTATTGAAAAGGGGATAGACTCCCTCGCTGATTGGCTGATACCGACTTTAGGCGACCCCGACGACTTTACTTTACTTTTTTTTTAGATATTTTCTAATCTTACTATATGAAAAGTGTAAATTTGTTTCGATCATATATAGCCCTACCAACGGTCAAGAATATGTAATTTGTATCCTCTCTGCAGAGGGCTAAGATTGTCAAAAAGGCCTGTCTTGGGGAGGACACTATAATAAATGAATAGAAAATCCGTTGGGTTGGACAGCCGGATCTCTCCACCTAACAAAGACGTTCTCCCAGCTTCTCCTGACCAAGTCCTTGTCGCCTGCAACAATCTTTTCTAGCATTTCTTCGCCTATGCTCGCTCGTTCGCCTCTTGTTCCTTGTCATACGTCAGTGCCCTCGTCAGCAAGACTGGAACGCAACTCCCCCGGTGTGTTAAGGCAGGCCTTGAATAATCATAGTAAAATCTCACATCCGGGTCAATCTCGCAGTGTAGTAATTTACATGCGCACCAACGAGGTAGTTCGACGACAAGCCACGACCCACGATCAGGAGGATGTGAGTTCAATCTTCCTAATCGCCCGCTATATTCACCCTTAATGTCATTTTGCACGCCAGACATGTTCGTGCCCGCTTTGAGCTACCACGCGCGTGATTTCTTTTGCCAGAGACACTAAACTAGATCCAGTAATTAGGCTTCAGATCCGGAGCTGTGGGAATGTCAATGAGAGTGGTAGTACCTATCACATCCCATCTATGGATCAAATAGATATGTTTGAAAATTATTTGTATTTGATAGGACTACTAATCTCTCTCTTCCAAGCTCAATGAGAAACTAACATATATAACGAGGAGGTAATTAAGATATACATAGAGAGGGGAAAGTGATAGGCAGAATGTCAAGTGAGAGACGGATCAGTTTTTGACTTAATTGCAAATTATGATTAGTTAGAACCAATTAAAAAGTTTTGTATTTTTTCAAACATAACTCAATCATAAAACTAAGGAATATTTTAGTATAACTTTCGTGTAATTAAACTAAACAGTAAAAAAAGCCTTTAAGAGACAAAAACTGATTCGCTTAGCTTTATTATTATTATTATTATTATAATAAATAATAATAATAATAATAATAATAATAATAATAATAATTGTAGTTGGTGCACTTGGAAAGGTCCCAAAAGGATTGGAAAAGGGTTTGGAAAGTTTGAAAATCAGAGGAAAAATTGAAACCATTCAGAACCCTGCACTGCTAGAATCTGCCAGAATACTCAGAAGAGTCCTGGAGACCTGAGGAGACTTGCTGTCACTCAGACTCCAGTGAAAGGCCATCAGCTAACACTGATGTGAAAACTCAAAAGGAGTAAATAATAATAATAATAAATGACTCACCTCTGATTTGGTTTAATAATAATTATGATATATTGATAATAATCTTTAACAATGGTGATGGCAATAATAATATTTAAAATATGAATATTAAAATTATAATCGTGTGCAAATTATTTTCTGAAAATTTAAGATAGTTTATTTTTCTTATCTTTATTTTTTAATTATCATTATTACCTCATAAAAAATTCTCTTTAGGAATCCATAAATATCTTTAAAGAACATTAATGACTCCGTGGGGGAAAATCTTTGAGAACTACGGTTACAGTTCAATGTATCCCTAGAGACAGTATGCTGTCAGCACTTGTAGCTAACCCAACTCCACCATACCGTAAAATTAAAAGTAAATGAAGATGTTTTATATGTAATTAAATACGGTAATAATTGAATATTAAATTAAATTTTATCTTTTAATTGGTCTGAGTAGTTGCTATTTGGTGTATCACTCATTAAAATTCTTTTTCCCAATCTATCTATTAATACGCTAGTACCTACCTACGTGTGTCACGCCATGTCATCATTTATGATAAATAATGGATCATTCCGTTTGATTCATAAGATATGAATAGTCGTCGAGGTGGCCTAAAGTCGGTATCAGCCAATCACCGAGGGGGTCTATCCCCTTTTCACTAGCGCTAGTCCAAGGAGATTTTTTTGCGTCTGAGGTAGAGCGCCATACCTACCATCAGCTCCTTACTTTACCTCACAGATCCCTGTGCTACTCATACGCTGAGTTGGCGAGGGCCGGTATCGAACTAGGAACCTTGTGGTTTCTGGACGAACACTCTACCGACTCAGCTAACCCGGCCCTTGGATATGAGTGTTCAAATGCCATCACTCCGGATAGATAATGGACAATATCGCTGTAATTCACAGATGCGGTTGGTTGATTGGTAATTTATGAGGAAGTGCGTCCCAGTCTCCCGCCTCAAAAACCGCTACCCGGTGACTATCAAAATAACAACCCCAGCTCGTCCTAATTCTTGTTTATTTATCGTAATTTGTCGTAATTCTTGTTTAGATATGAAGATGGATATATAGTTTTGAATAGACTGAGATAGATAAACAAACAAAATAATATAGATAGATATGAACAAATGGAGATAGATATTTTCGACAAGTAAATGTATTGGGGGGGGGGTCGCTTCTTTTTTTTTGTCGTAATTCTTGTTTATTTAAACTAAAAACAAGACATTAAACAAACATGAATAAAAAAAATCTTAGTATTTAAAGTAATATAGATAAATATGACCAAATTGAGATAGATAGATAGATAGATAGATAGATGGATAGTTTTGAATAGACTGAGCTGGGTCGTTATTTTAATAGTCAACTCTTGAGATAGAAGACCAGGACGCACTTCCTCTTAAATTACCGGTTGATTTTCCCGGCATGTCAACAGTTGTTGGGTCATTTTATGCCGAAGTCGTTTTTTTTTCTTTTTGTTTTATTCATTCATTGATGGTTCCTCAATTTGCTTTAAACACATTTTTACTATTTAGCTCATAGACGGGGGCCTAACAGATACTACCACTCTGAATTAGGGTGGACCTGGGAATAAATGGTGATGAAGGGGTACTCCATATTCTCCAGACCTCCAGAACTAGAACCTCACCATCATATAGAGTTTATACTCAGGACATTAAGACCCTCAGCCACCGTCTTCTATCAGATATATGATAAAAAGTGTTGGGACTTGTTCTAGCAGAAATAAGGTTCTGACAATCATATATTCAACCTATTGATCGGTGGGAGTCTCTCCGACTGCACGTCTAGCCTAAGTAAGGGCCAAAGTGGAGTGTCGCATGTCATAAATTGCTCGCTACCATGATTCCTTACTTAAACATCACGGTCCGCCACCCATGGCCAACCGGTGGATCCATTGGGTGAGTCTTATCCCTCTGATGAGGTACAGTCGGTGTATTCTAAAAGGCCCAGTCGACAGGATTGTGAAAAGAAAGGGGATTAAAAAAAAAAAAAGAACGTGCTACGCGTCTGATGGAAAAAATAAAGTAAATATAGAAAGAAAGAAAGAAAGAAAGAGTAGCGAGTGATAGGAAGCGATAGCTATTATCTGTTTCAATCAAATAAAAAAAATAGTCGAAAAAAAACAAAGAATTAGAAAGTTTTAAAAATAAGGGAAAACAGAAGATAAAAGAGAGTATTTCTCTGAATTATTATTATTATTAAAGTTGAGCGAATCAACTTTTCTCTGACTCGTCCATTACTTTACATTCTGTCTATAACTTTCCCCTCTCTATGTATCTCTTGATTACCTCCTCGTTATATATGTTAGTTTCTCCTAGAGAGAGAGAGAGGGAAAATAAAATTTGAAATGTATTTGAATGTTAAATTTCATAAGCAGCAACCCGTAGCTTAAATTAGGCCAAACCTTCCCTTTCTAAGAAATCTTACAAAATGATTTTAAAGTTTTGTCCGGCTGTATTTATTTATTTAAAAAAATAAAATTCGCTTTGCAAACTCACTTTTCCCAAATTTCAATTACCTACCCAGAGCTCAATGAGTGACCCAACGGGTCAGGTTTTATCTAGTAATATATGTTACCTTTAATCAAATGATAAACAATTTAGAAACTTTTGGAATATTCTTAGAGACTGGCTGACGCCAGGAGGGGGGAGTCCTAGAAAGTGACCAAAGTTTACCGGAAGAAGAATAATTCTGCTTCGTCATGGCACGTAGCCGACCTTGCGAAGAAGAGGAAGGCAGGCAAACGAATAACTGATACTACACTTGTCGCTTTACTCACGCACGCAAAACCTACCGAGAGACAAGTGACGTCACGATTTGGGGGAAGGAAAGCGATCCCTAGTAGCAGTTTCAGTCAGTATTCGGGACCTGGTCAGCGAACATCTCGTGGGGGAGGGAAGAAAAATTGTTCCCAAGAAGAAAGTTACCATGATTAAGAACGCCATATAAAGAAATGATACCCGGAGTAGTCATTCATATAGAAGATGAATCAACCGTAAAAAAGATAAGTACAGACTTCTTTCGTTATGAAAATTTGTAAACTGATTTGAAGAAATTCCGCCAAACGATATTAAAAATCCTAGCCTGTCGGCGTCCGTATCATGATCCTCCCAGCCTACAAATTTGAATTAAATGTTATGTTATAAATATATATATACGTTGTCTTGTTATTCATTGCCAATTGTTGTATGTACACCTTTCATTTTCTTTGGTAATCTCTGATGGAAAAACGTTATATAACGTCGAAATGATAGGTGAACGTAACAATATATATATATATATACTTTCAAAGAAAGAAGAACTCAATATTAGCCTCATTTCATCAGATTGATGAGAATTTTTTGATGGCTGCAAACTACACAAAAAATGCATTGCTCTTCTTGAAACGGATAGAGCACTCCTGGTGGCCTAGTATGTTTATAACAGTAAAATTCCATTTTTAAAAAAGTGGGTGTGTAGATGGCACGGTGGTAAGATGTGTAACCGATGACAATTGGGTCAGATTTTTAACCTAGCCTGAGGTGGCCTGCCTTGTCTAGTCACACTGATGAGCAGTGAAACGGCGAAACAGGACTAAGTAACAATACTATATATATATATATATATATATATATATATATATATAAAATATATGTGTTTTTAAATAATTCTATATCAACAACTACAGTTATGACATATCAACATCCTATCTGTCATTCAACTTTTCAAAATAACGCAGCAGCGTTCATTAACTTCGAAACTGTTTTCAATAATTACATCATGAACTCCCGTAGTTAGCTGTAATTAATCAATATCTTGATTAATTCAGTGGATTTAAATCGTGAAGATTCTTATGGTGAAACACGAGTAGGTTATTACTGTGTACCATTATTATAAATATATATATATATATATATATATATATATATATATATATATATTATGTACACTGAGGGACTCAGAAACTAGCCAGAGATTTTATTTATGTTAAAACTTTTTTTTGTATTCATGTCAACATTTCGGTATCCACGAAATCTCGGTAAATATATATATATATATATCGGAACTATTTCATCAAAATATTTTGTTTCTTATCTTCCCTCCTACCCACGACGGTACCTCTTCTAGTATGCTAATAAAAGTAGGGCTTTTTTCTATCTCAAGATGAAAGATACGTCTGTAAGTATTGGAAGTGTCTCTATTTGCCGTGGAATTACTTATCTTATCAACTTAGGGGGAATCTCCGTGGTGCAGTAGCTAGCGTGCAGGGCTGCAGCACCGAAGTAAAGGAGTTCGAATTCTAGTCACGTCATTTCATTTACTTTCGGACTAATACTCTTGTTGTTTTATAATTACCGTATTTGACGGCATATATATATTTACCAACCCCTCCGCACGTGCTGGATATGACACAAGGTCAATTTATTAAGCGGAGTTAAATAGGTTTGAATTCAGAGTTTTCCTTCTCCTAGACCGGTTGCCTAACCAAGGTTAAAGAGCCCAGTCTGCCCTACTATTTACCCATGGCTGGAGGGAGAGTAGGATTCATACCTTTCCCAAGGGTATTAGCGTTAAGTGAAATGCAACGTCCATGATTTGAACTCGGGGCGACGAGTCATTTCCCATGACTTTAACCATTACACCACGCGCTTCCTTATTTGACGGCATATAGGACGCACTTTTTTTCCAAAAGTTTGGCTCAAAAACTTGCCCTACGTCTTATACATCGTAGATGAAGTTTGAGACCTCCCGTAGGCCTAGGCTAATCTTCTCTATGAGGATCACTAACCCAGCTTACGCTCAGTACTTTTACCTACCCTAAACTCCATGCATCCTTATTTTATTGCTGGTATACAGCTATGTTTCTGCTTGTATAATGCACAGCTAGAATGTTTTCAACAATATATGCTTAAATACACTAAAAACATTTTTCCTGGATCTGACCTGCTGAAATGGGGGTGCGTCTTATATGCCGCCAAATACGGTAATAGGTGGTCTATTAATTTTGTGAGCGCAAGTGTAGAATTTGAAATATTTGAATTCAAAAGGTAACTGACAATTCATTAGAAGAGTCATGGAGAATAACCAGTAGTTTAATTGACAGTCTAAGTGTTGCAGGATTGATGGGCGTACTATCAATTTTGCCCAATTCCCGTAACCTTAGTTTTGGCTCCTCCCCGTTTGCCAGTGCAAGCGCGAGATAATATAGTCAGTCTCCTGCTAACCGTCCAGGTATGAAGACGCAGTAGCAGTTAGACTCATAACGCGTGGTTAAGTGATCCAGACTTAGATGAAATGTGAATTCACTTTTTCAAGAAATGTCTTGAGTTGTCACTAAAAACAAACCGACAATCAGGGCATCTCAACAAGATCTTAAGAAATTAAGAATACCAGTCATATAACCAAAGGTGGACTGTTACAGATAAACCAATAGACGAACCAGCTATCGACTACGAGTTACTCAGACCAAGAAAAAGAAGACGAGCCCCCCCCCAAAAAAAAAACACAATTTGAAATAGAAAATTATAATGTTCCCCTCAAATAAAATGTTGCATGCATCTATTAATCATTTGATATTCATTTCGAATATTTTACTCATAAATTTTACACAAAATCGTAGGTATTTATCTATTTGTAAACTTTCTAGTTAACTTGCAGTGAAAAAAAAAGGTGAGAGTGAAAAATAATTTTAGAAATTAATTACAAATTTCGCAAATAATTTTTTCCATTTAAAGTAATAATACTGCTTGCCATTATTACAATGGAAAGGATTCAAACGTTGAATTATAAGGAACAGATTTTATTTATTTTATGACTATTGATATCGAATATTTAAGAAATATAAATAAAAAGATATACTACAAGGTTGTTCTTTATTCTATGTATTAACGATTTTGGGTATTGTGACGTAAGCTGTGACGTAGATTCGTTTACAGACAGACACTGAATCTCGATTATTAATAGAGATATGATTAATAGTCACTACTGAGAATATTAATCAGACTAATTGTTGGCTCATTGTTAGGAAAAAAAGCCTCAGTGCATTTCAATTGTGAACAGTGGGATGTTATAAGTTAAACGGTCCAGACATGGAAATATCTTTTCGCTTCTTGCCGAAAGCGACAATTATTACCCAGCTGACATCAATAAAAAATCTCCCCAAAGCTTTGTCAATATATATATATATATATATATATATATATTATATATATAAATAAAATAAACAAACGGCAAGAGAAAAAAAATAACAGCCAAAAAAACAGCCACAAAAATCAGCATTAAAATATACAGGAAGAAAAATCAGAAAAAAATAACAAAAAACAAAAAAACAACAAAAAAAAATTCCAAACAAGCAGAAAAATACAGAAAAAGATGAAAAAAAGAAAAGAAAAAAAAAAAAACACCAAGAAACACCAGAAAAATACCAGCATTTTTTTTGTTGCTTGTATTTTTCTGGTGTTTTTTTTTTGTGTTATTCTTTTTGCCTTTTTTTTTTTTTTTTTTTTTGGTTTGGTTTGTTTTACGGCATATCAACCTCAGTGGGTCATTTAATGCCGATAAAGTTTTGAAATAAATCAATTCTTAATGGATAATACAATTTTTTTATAAATACATTTTTCTATTTAACCCATAGATGGGACCCTAACAGGTACTACCACTCTGGGTCAGAGTGGACCAGGGAGCAATGGTGATGAAAGGGTGCTCCACATTCCCAAACCTCCAAAACTGGAACCTCACCATCAGATAGAGTTTAACGTCATTCCAAGGATATGTAGACCCGCAGCCACCGCCTTCTAGCACCCATATGATAAAAAGGGGTTGGGGCTTGCCATAAAGGCAATAGGGTTGGGAAAATCATATAGGTGCTAGGGCTTGACGTGACCAGCCGATTGATCGGAGGGGGCCTCTCCGACCGTCCGTCTAGCCCAAGATAGGGCCAAAGTGGAGTATTGCATGTCATGAACTGCTCATTCACCTGGGCTCTATCCTTAAGCATCACGGGTCACACCACCCGGCCAACAGGTGGCCCCATTGGGGGAGTCTTACCCCTCTGCAGAGGTGCAGTCGGTACATTCTAACGCCCCAGCCGACAGGGCGGGGTTTTTTTTTTTTTTTTTATGTTTCTCTTTTTTAAATTTTTTGCAAAGAGAAACGTCAGCAACAAACAGGTAGACTAAAATAAAAGAACTGCAATAGGATAATTATTATACTCAAACACATGTATGTGAATTCGTTGGTTGGAGCCGACTCAACCAACCTTGGGTTAATGCTGTGACAGTAACTACAGGGGATACAGTCAGTGTATTCAAAGCCTTGTTGACAGGGTGGGTAATCAAGATGAGTTTTCTTTCTGGATCCCAATGGAATATACGAGGGTGAGTCAAAAAGAGGAGGTGAACACACGGAAGCGATAACGCTAGTCGGCTTTAATCGAACATAATGAAAAGAAGAAAGAAAAAAGAGTGAGAGAGGGGTGAGAGAGAAAGAGAGAGAGAGAGAGAGAGAGAGAAAGAGAGAGAGAGAGAGAGAGTGGTAAATCAGGATTGTTATACTTTTTACATATTGAATTATTGCAATAGCTCTTAAGTAAGCATACCAAACGTTGTAATAATTAAATTATCATGCTGTGGTATATCCACATGTCCTGATAGTCAACCTCCTATTTACGCTGGTGGAAGAATAGTTGTATTCATACCTTTCACAAGTGAAATGCAAACAGCCTTGTTTGGGATTTGAACTCGGGTCACCGTGTCCATTTCCTAGGGGTAATCTGAACATTAGCTACATAAATGAGAGTAACCTACCCTTATTTCTTTCACTTTGAGGAAGCCTTATGTTTAGGTCGGCCATTTTCATTTCACCGTAAATCTACAGTGAAAATACGAATTTGTTCGAATCAATACAACTGCATGTTTTAACACGAAAGTATCATAAAATGTGTTCTTAATTGTGCTTGCGCATTATTTGAAATGAACTTAATTGTTATTAAGAACACATTTTATGATATTTTCGTGTTAAAACATGCAGTTGTGTAGATTTACGGTGAAATGAAAATGGCCGACCAAAATATAAGGCTTCCTCAAAGTAAAAGAAACAAGCGGAGGTTACTCTCATTTATGTAGCTAATGTTCAGATTACCTTCCTAGGAAGGTAATCATTAAACCACGTGCCTTCTTTATATTAATTTTGTAAGAGATGAAGGCTTATATATATCCACAGGTCCTGCTAGTAATCATTTACACAAGACATTTCAGAAACATATTTGAAGTGCAATTCTTCCAGTATGAACTTTTAGAATAAGAGAAATATTTTGTGGCTGACCGTAGACGTAGTTTTGTTTTTAGATTTCCTTTATGTCTACATTGTATACTTTATGGAATTATGTGCTTTGTTATTTATTCTATCTTATATTTTTTTAAATCGGGAGACACGTGTTCCTTATTAGCAATGTGAAATGAAATGACTCCAAGGAAGAAAAAAATAAAAAATAAAAAAAAGATAAAAATAGATAAAAATCTAAAAGATTTAGAATATGCAGAAGAAAAGAGATATTTAAAAAAAGAAAAAAAAAAGAAAAATAAGAGAAAGAGAAAAATTGAAAAAAATAAGTATGAAGCGTAGAGGAGCAAATGTGAAAAAAATATTGGCTAGTTGGATTTTACGTCTTGTCAACCCTTGTTGGGTTATTTTATGCCGAAGATGTTTTATTCATTCTTGATGAGTATCCAAACATTCTTAAACACATTTTTCTATCTAACCCATAACTGGGACCTATTGAGGTCAGTAAGTCTACTGTTGGTTTGAATAACAGCAGCTAAGTACCACTTAACCAGTGTCCAAGACAATTGGTATATATAGAAATCAAGAATGATCCATTCATGAATTTGGGTGATTTGGGTGATTCCATTCCTTGAGTTCTGATTGGCTGCTTGACTGCTTGATTTGAATGACATTGTGGAGTCTTATATATATCATGTCATTCTGCAGTAGACTTTGTGACTATTCGGGTTTGTATTTAAGTTGCAACCGTTTGTTGCCTTATCTTCCCAGTTCGACGGTAATTGGAACTTTAATTATTCTTCAGGACCCTAACCACTCCAGGTCAGAGTGGACCCGGAAATAATTGCGACGAAGGAGTACTCCACGCTCCCCAGAGTTCCAAAATTGGAACTTTACAATTAGATGCAGTTTAACGTCATACCCAGGACAACCTCATTCACTTAGCACATATATGATAAAAGGGTTAGGTGTTTGCCATAAGGGCAATAGGGTTAAGACAATCATGTAGGTGCTAAAAGGATGCGAGGGACGAGGAATTGTGGAAAAGTGTGGGAGAGAGAAATACAAGGATAATCCCAAAGGTAAAGCTCTCTAAAATATTTAGAAATCACAGAAATGTTTACTATTGTGTTTTCCTTTGATCTGCAGAACAGGGATCGACACATTTGATCGGGGCATTTTTCAGACAGGTCAGAAGTCAGAATGAGCTTCCACACTTATTGGCTATTCCAAGAATGAGACCACACACGATTAACAAAATAACCAAGGATTATAAAAGTTATTAATATTTCCATAGAAATAATGGAAATATCCAAAATTAAAGTAGAGTAAAAAAAAATTAAACAACGCAACCCAATTTATAGCTGGAAATACAAAAAATATCTGAGTGTTTTATTTTGTAGACAACAAAATCAAAGGAAATACTAAATGGGATTTTGAACAATCCCAGAAGTAGAAACCATACAAAACAGCAACTGTACGGACACTTACCTCTGATCTCACAAAATATTAAAGTAAGATGAGCAAGACATGCTAGGCACTAAGGACGAACTCATAAGATACATTATCCTATGCTGTGTATTGAAAGGTAAAAAATGCGGTACGGTCGAGCTTCAGATAAGCTTATGTTAATAAATTCACTAAAAATATTTAAGTTTCCAAATTTATCACGCGAAAGAAGATATTATTCATTAAAAAAAATGAACGTCAAAATTACTGTATATAAAATAGGGTCTGTGTAACTCAGTCGGTAAAGCATCCGCCTAAGAACCACAAGGTTCCGAGTTCGATACCAGCACTCGCCAACTCGGTGCATGAGCAGCATAGCTTGGATCTGTGCAGTAAAGTGGGAGCTGATGGTAGGTGTGGCGCACCATCTCAGGCACAAAAACAATCTCCCTGGTCTAGCGCTAGTGAAAAAGAGATAGACTCCCGCGCTTTTCGGTTGATACCAACAATAGGCCTCTACCCCATCTACTTTATTACTTACTTACAGTAAATGGTTCATTACATTCTATTGTTGTTGGCGTTTTTAATATATAAGGCGTGTGGTAAATGGTCACTTCTACTTATAGACTCGCCGATAAGCACGTGACTAACCTATTGTTCAATCATTGGCAGTGCTCTGCTGCTGATATTATCATTATACTGGCTTTTCTAGTCATACTATCATTACTATTTGGATCTTCTTGGACGACGGAACATTGACTTATTCACTTTATAACTCAGGACTTTTCACTTACCAAAGGAGTCTATAACTCAGGACTTATTCACTTACCAAAGGAGTCTATAACTCAGGACTTATTCACTTACCAAAGGAGTCTATAACTGAGGACTTACTTACTTATTTACTTTAAGTTCTTTACAACTGGCTAGGATGGCGGCCAGATACTTAACAATTGTGTTTTCCTACAATACAGTGCTATTTTTCTAATTTAAAGAGCGTAATGAAAAAAATATGGTTTGTGGGCCTGGAATGGATTAATGACATTTCAGTTGATTTCAATGGGGTGGATTGTTTTGGTATACGAGGAAATTGAGTTACAAGTAAAAAGTAAAGTCGTCGGGGTGGCCTAAAGTCGGTATCAGCCAATCAGCGAAGGAGTCTATCCCATTTTCAATAGGGCTAGACCAAGGAGAGTGTTCTTACGTCTGAGGTGGAGCGCCACATCTACCATTAGCTCCTTACTTTACCGCATAGATCCCTGTACTATTTATACGCTGAGTTGGCGAGCGGCGGCATCGAACTAGGAACCTTGTGGTTTCTAGGCGAACGCTCTACCGACTGAGCTAACCCATCCCCTAGAACGAATTAAATTCATGAATCAAGGTATCACTGTATAGACAATATTCTATTCTTACATGAATATTATCAGCTAGGACCCGAGACACTTATATATTTAGAGTGTACAATGGATGATATTATACTGATCACTCTTTGTCAACATTGTCGCTTTATATAACAGATCAATTGTCTTTCTTTTTCGTTTGTTTCAGATTCGACCTTGAAAATAAGTCACCACCAAATGACTGCATATCAATATTTTATTCATTGGTCTTTTATGCTGTCGTAATGCAACAGAAAATTACACATCGATTTTGTTTTAGCGCAATGGCGTTAAAATGATCTAAACCCACTACACAAATGGCAATTTCTGTCTGAGTATAACCAGTTGACAGTTACACCAATACACTAATCATGATGGAACTTCACACGCATGTTAAGCTCATATTCATAAACAGGACTAGTTATTAGTTTTTTTTGTATTTAAGCGCCTGTTTTGGAACTCTCGGCCTCTTCCTTTTCTGTGGCACCTCATGCACATGGGTTAGACTTTTATGTCTACCCCCTTCTCGTGTGGGGGCTTCCGACCCCAACGCAACGCTAGTAAGTGACATTGCTCTATGGGCTCCACAACTATCCATTACTTCTATATGTAGATTTAGGTATCTCTTGTATATCTCCTTATTGTATCTCTATTCATGGATGTGTCCTTTTTTTATATCTTCTTTGTATTTCTGTTATATGTATCATTTGTAGAATAATACAATTACCGTCGAATTGGCAAGACAAGACAGCAAGTAGTCATAACTGAAATACGATTCTGGTTTGCTGCTAAGACTACTGCAAAATGTCAGGATTTATGGAGCCTCAGAGGATCCTACAAACCAATCAGCCAATCAGGACTCAGGGAATGGAATCACCCAAATACATGAGTGGACTGTTCTGAATTCCCATAAGTACCAGTTGTCTTGACACTGGTTCAGTTGTGCTTGTTCAAACCAATAGTAGACTGACTGACTGACTTCAATATATGTGCTTGTATTAAAGTCATTGTGTATGTTTGACACTCAAGTCGAAGTTGTTTCGTTCAACTTATTATAACTTTGAACCCAACAGAGGGTTTATAATGAATTTCTTCCGATGCAGCTTGTTAGAGAATAGACATAGTTCAAAGCAATCTATAACTTATTAGTGTATATGTCTTTTCCCGTGCGTATCATGGCCGTAAGTAAAAGTAAGTAAAGTTGTCGGGGCGGCCTAATGTCAATATCAGCCATGCAGCGAGGGAGTCTATCCCCTTTTCAGTAGCGCTAGACCAAGGAGATTATTTTAGCGTATGAGGTCGAGCGCCACACCTACCATCAGCTCTTACTTTACCGCACAGATCCCTGTGTTACTCATACGCCGAGTTGGCGAGGGCGGGTATCGAATTAGGAACCTTGTGGTTTCTAGCCGAACTTTCTACCGACTGAACTAACCCAGCCCCTTAAAGTAAATACTAGATGCTAATTATAGAATATTTCCCTTCATTTTGTTATTCATCAAAATATATCACAGATCATATGGAAATATGAAAAATATCAAAATAAAATAAAGCGAGAAATTTTACAAGCTGTAGCCATGTCAGTGCTACTGTATAGCTGCACTGGACGCGAACGAAACACTTAGAGATAAAGCTAGATGGGGGTTGTACAAGGATGTTGCGTGCTGTCCTTAACAAATCCGCGACTGCCTATATCGTTTAACAAGGATTCTGAATCGGGCTCCACATGGACCATATATAACAAACTACCAAGGTTGATATGACATTAATCGAAGAAATCAAACCAACGTTGTGTATGTGAAAATAAAGAATTTAAGACCATGTGACCTTTTCAAGTAAACATAGGTTGCCTTTATATTGTTTACTTCCCGCGTGTGTGGCCTATCAAGTGTGTATCGGGAATCGGAGAAATTACATAAAAATGTGAACACGAAAATATGTCTCCGTGTTTCACGATTAAAACAAAAACAGAAAATGGAACAGAGAGGGATTTTAAAGAAAACTCCGATACAAGAAGATGGTTAATAATTTTGTGGGTGTTTACCACAGTGCGTATTATACAAGAGATCACATTTCCTGACATCTGTCCCGGGTGATTTTGTGAGATAAATATTAGCTCAGTCTCGGGAGCCTTCTTCCCAGGCAGCACCTGACCTCATCTAAAAGGGGGAAGGTTCGGGTTTATTGCCGGTTGCCCTAAAGGGGAATGCCGATGGGACAAGAACAATTTTTATGCCTGTCCCTCAGGAGGCATGCATCTCGCGGGGAGACCCCATATTAGTATGACCTTGTGTCACATTCCAACGCCGTTTGTGTATGTGAGGTGGGTAAATATGATTATACATCTTTTACAGAATTTCGTAAAGGACCGGGTTAGCTCAGTCGGTAGAGCGTTCAATGAGAAACTACAATGTTCCTAGTACCAGCCTTCGCCAACTCAGCGTATGAGTAACACAGGGATCTGTGCGGAAAAATAAGGAGCTGATTGTAGGTCTGGCGCTCCATCTCAGACACACAAACAATTTCCTTTGTCTAGCGCTAGTGAAAATGGGGATATACTCCTTCGCTGATACAGACTTTACGCCACCCGGACAACTTTACTTGCTTTACCAAGTCAGTTGCCAAACGTTGGATTTTTTTTATATAGATTTAATGTTAAAATATTTTTTATAGATTTAATGTTAAAATATCAATTTTACAAGTTTGCATATGATTAATGAAAAGTATTGTTCAGTTTTCTAAAAGTAACACCTTAACAATTGTAAATTTTGATATTTTATTCTTTTCAGATGATTAATATTTTCTTTAACGTTTTGGTGTAATCTTTATTTTCATTATTTTACCGAACATTTTTAAAAGAATTAGAAAAATATGAAACTATACCGGAAGATGTTAGGCATTGTTTTGTCTCTTAGTTTTCTTCACGTAATTTGGCGGGCTTTCTGTACTATTCCATGGAAAGTCCCGCCCGTGATACGAAAAGGGCCATCCCTTTTGAAATACAGGGGATTGACAATAATCTTATTCAACCGCATAGATTATGTAACATCATTATTTAAGAATATATGTTGATTATATTGAGTTCTCTCTCGGTCAGTTAAAGCGACTATTCTTCCAGGCTGTTGTATGGCTGCACCACTTGGACCTTGACGAAGCGTCTGGAAAATAGACTGAATTGGAGCTGCACGAGGATGCTGCGTGTAATTTCGAACAAACCGTGGAAGCAACATCCCACAAGAAAGTAGCTATACGGCCACCTGCCCCCTGTTACACAAACCATCCGAGTAAGGCGAACAAGACATACCGGACACTGCTAGAGAAGTAAGGATGAGCTTATAAGCGACGTCCTTCAGTGGAAACCGGCACATGGACATACTAGTGCGGGCCGTCCAGCAAAGACCTACATAAACCAGCTATGTGCTGATGCAGCGTGCAGTGCGTAAGACCTCCCGAGGTCAATGAATGATAGGGAGTATCGGCGAGAGATTGTCATGGATATCCGCGCTACTGGCGCGACATGATGATGATGATATTGAGTTAGACAAAATTTTTATTTTTATCATTAGATGGCATTAGCAGCATTTACTTTTTATTAACGTTTTTAATAAAGATCACATTTGTGATTGTATTATAAAAGTTATATATATATATATATATATATATATATATATATATATATATCATCATCATGTCGCACAGGCAGCACGGATATCCATGATGATCTCTCGCCAACCTTCCTTATCATTCATCACCCCTGGGAGTTCTTCCGCGCAGCATCCAGCATCTTCACATAGTTGGTCAACGTAGGTCCTTGCTGGGCGGCGCACATTAGCATGTCCATGTGTTGGCTTCCACAGGAGAACGTCGCTTATGAGCTCGTATCTGCTTCTCCAGCATTGTCCTGCATGTCTAGTCAGTCTCACTCAGATGTTTTGTGAGATAGGGGGCAGTGAGCCATACAGTTGCTTCCTTGTGGTGTGCTGTTTCCACGACTTGTTCAAGACTGCACGCAGCATTCTTGTGCAGCTCCCATCTAGCTTATTCTCAAGGCGCCTCGTTAGGGTCCAGGTGGTGCACATATATATTATGGACTCTATCGTCGATTTTGACGCATGAGGATTCATACAATGAATAATGCACACAGTGATTTGTTTATAGTGGTGAAGGCTTGTGTTGGACCATCCGCACTTTTTGGCACAGTCGATAGGAAAGAATTGGTGCACGAATGCCACAAACCCAATCAACGACTGACCTCAGGAATTTTGAATTCAGAGTTTTCCCTCTCCTAGACTGGTTACCTACGCAAGGTTAAAGAGCCCAGTCTGCCCTACTATTTTACCCATAGCTGAAGGGAGTATATATGGATTCATACCTTTCCCAAAGGTATTAGCGCTATGTAAATTGCAAACAGCCTTGTCTGGGATTTGAACTTGGGTCGACAAGTCCATTTCCCACGCGCTATTACTTTACTAATATTATATATTATATGAGAGAGAGAGAGAGAGAGAGAGAGAGAGAGAGAGAGAGAGAGGAGAGAGAGAGGGAGGGAGAGGGGGGTAGATAGATAGATAATAAAAGATACGTTTAAAGAGTCTAAGAAGACAAAATCTTAAGAAGTAGTATACAAAAGTAAAATGACTCCTGACATTATTCAAGGATCGGAATTGCCAGATTTGGGCCTACGCACCTGTTTTCAAGCAATAAAAAGTGCATAACTTGATACTATCACTTAATAAAAAAGTTAAGTAATAGCCAAGTAATAGCTGATGTGGCGGCCAAGGTAGATTTTGATTGACGGTTGGGAAGCGGGGTAGAATCAGGGTGTAAGGTAGCTAGACAATTAGTCGTTTCTTTATGGAGGTGTCATTATTTAAGATACTTGGGTGTCTTTCTTTGTTAACGCGTATATAAGAAGATTAAAGAGTATGAATCTTTGGCTTTGCGACAAATATTTTCTATGCTAAAAGGTTAGAAATGTTTCACCCCTTTTTTTTATTTCTTAATGCAGGTATCATTGGGGAGCAAGAAAAATTTTGGTAAACGAACCAAAGAAAAGTTTTAGTCTTTTTTTTATTTCTTTGTTTAACAGTATATTAAACCTTCACTAGCAGGACCTGTGGATATACCACATTATGATAATTCAAGTATTACAACGTTTGATATGTTTACTTAAAAGCTATTGCCAAATAGTTCAATATGTAAAAAGGTTAGAAATGGTTCTCCCCCCCCCTTATTTTAAAAATTCTTAACCATAAAAATCTTCTGATATGTATAAGTTATTTGTTTGTTTGTCTGTTTGTTTTGTTTTGTTTTGTTTTACGGCATATCAACCTCGGTGGGTCATTTAATGCCGACAAAGTTGTGAAATAAATTCATTCTTAATGCATAATACAATTTTGTTTATCAACTCATGTTTTTCTATTCAACCCATAGATTGGACTCTAACAGGTACTACCACTCCGGGTCAGAGTGGGCCAGGGAGCAATGGTGATGAAGGGGTGCTCCACATTCCCAAACCTCCAAACTGGAACCTCACCATCAGATAGAGTTTAACGTCATTCCCAGGACATGTAGACCCACCGCCTTCTAGCACCCATATGATAAAAAGGGATTGGGGCTTGCCATAAGGGCAATAGGGTTGGGAAAATCATATAGGTGCTAGGGCTTGACGTGACCAGCCGATTGATCGGAGGAGGCCTCTCCGACCGCCAGTCTGGCCCAAGATAAGCCCAAAGTGGAGTATTGCAAGTCATGAACTGCTCATCTACCTGGGCTCTATCCTTAAGCATCACGGGTCGCCACCCACGACCAACAGGTGGCCCCAGTGGGGGAATCTTACCCCTCTGCAGAGGTGCAGTCGGTGCATTCTAACGCTCCAGCCGACAGGGCGGTAAGTTATTTGTCAGTGATTCCATGCGTCCTATTTTGGTAAGGCAAATACCTATGTACCTGCTTTCCTTGTAAGTGTAGAGGTCAGGGTTGCGTGTCCCGTTTTCACAAATAATATTTAAATGACGATAAAATGATAAGACACAGATTAGGCAGAAAATACGGAGAAATGATAAAAACAATGCATGTGTTTATATGATAACAAATAAATTTATTCGGAGAATAAATTCGCAATAGTCAACAAATATGTGAATGTTCAAAAGAATGTGTAAAAATGTGCGTGTAGGATTTTAAAATGTTTCGCTAAGAAATGTAAAATATTCAATGTGAAATGTGTATGCAGATTCGTCAAAGTTCGATAGGAAGAGTGTAATGTTTACAATGTAAAATATGTATGCAGAATTAGAATTGACAAAATGGAAAATTAAAGTTTGTGAATACGACCTGATGAAATGTATAGGTAATATTAATTGCTGTGGCGAGATCTTTGGTAGTAGTAAGCTCAGTGACTCAGAAGGTGTTGTGTTTGTGTTTGTTTTGGTGTTGTGAGTCGTTCGCGCGTTTCTTGTTGTTGTCGGTCGTGTGTTCTATCTGGCAGCGAGATGGATTCTGTGTCAATGTCGATTTCTTACTGTTTAAATAATTCTTAGATGGCTCCAATGATAATTAATTTTTGGGGGCGCAAACGCGCGGACGTAGTTGAAGACATTTGGTGATCTGGCCAATCGAACTCTGACTATTGTATAAACATCTGTTTTAATCTCTTTTCCTAAAGTTTGGGAAAGAATTGTGTTCGTGTGTTTTATCCTTATTTTGATATAAGATGTAGGATTTTATCCTATATAAGCTGGAATATATATATTCTTTCACCCCCTTGAAATTAAGCTACTGGGGTTAGCTCAGTCGGTAGAGCGTTCGGCTAGAAACCACATGGTTCTTAGTTCGATTCCGGTCCTCGCCAACTCAGCGTATGAGTAGCACAGGGATCTGTGCGGTAAAGTAAGGAGCTGATGGTAGGTGTGGCGCTCCACCTCAGATGCCAAAACAATCTCCTTGGTCTAGCGCTAGTGAAAAAGGGATAGACTCCCTCGCTGATTGGCTAATACCGACTTTAGGCTGCCCCGACGACTTTACTTTACTTTATACAAATAAAATGTTAAAAAGCAATTAGACGTTTGTCATTCAAATACATTACAAGCAAATGTGTCTGTGCATAGATTCTTTCATAACGAAATTATTAATGATATGAAACGCATAAAATTCTCTGGGTCTTATAATACTATGCATTGGGCATGCATATGTGGCTGCACAGTAGGTGTGCATGTATATATAATTCTAGGTAGTTATGATTAATAGGTAGTAAGTCAAACCACATATATGTGTATGTATGTGGTAGACCGAATAAGTAGTAGTAAAACCCATATATAAGATAAGTATATATGTGGTATTCAAGTAGATCATGTGTGTGTATGTATATATAGATATATATGTGCGTGTGTATACAGACATGTGTATGTGTGTGCATACATATATTGTATGTGTAGGTAGGGTCACGGCTAAGTCAACTAAATCTTAAAAATAATAAGAAGAATTTAGGCTAGATAAAAAGAAGTGATAGTGAGCAGTTAATGTTAGAAGCAGACAACATGTCTGGTCCTTTGGCAATTAACAGTTGACCAGTTGGTCAGATGGGTCATAAAGCACCACCAGGTTGGTCTGTTAGAACAAAGGATTTTCAAATCTCGGAGGATGAGATTTGATAGTGAGAATTGGGATTCTGGGAGATTCAAAAAGTTTTAGTCAGTTAGTCTTGGGACAGCGGAGAGAGCAGTTAGTTTCTGGACAGCGAAGGGGACAGATGAGCCTTGAACACTGAAGAGATAAGATGTTAGATGCCCACTAGAAGCTAGCATTAGCAGAGGTCTACAAAGAAAAGGGGTGGGTGTCCCCTATCTCGACAACCATGGGAGATAGCAGCAGATAGATGCAAGTTATATACCTCCCTACCTTTTCTAATGTTCACCTGACTGATTTTGTTTTGTCTTCGTTGTTTATTCTCTCTTTCTCTTGTAAAACTCTTTTGTTTGTACACCCCTTTGGCGGGGGGCCCCTGCGATATGTTTTGAGCACATATGCGCAACGTGGACAGGTCCTAGTAAAGAACTAGCAGACGACACGGAATCATTGCTAGACGAGACGAGATGAACGGCCAGAAGAAGCAGTGCAGAAAGATGCAGTGAACGCAAGAGAGTTGCAGAAGTGCAAAGACCTCGCAGCCCGCCCGGGGGTGTTACAGTCTTCGAGATAAAGACGGATCACCCTATCCCAGCCAGGAGACCAGACCTAGTGTTGATTAACAAAAAAATAAAATAAAATAAAATAAAAAGAGAACGTGTCAACTGTGGACTTTGTGCAGCAGGGTCAGCAGATCACAGGGTGAATGAAGGAAAATGAATAGATGGATAAATACCTGGACCTTGCAGAAATTGAAAAAGCTGTGGAATATGAAGTAAAGTGATACTAATTGTAGTTGGTGCACTTGGAACGGTCCCAATAAACTTGGAAAAAAGACTGGAGGTCTGGAAATCAGAGGAAGAATTGAGACCAATCCAGACTACTGCATAGCTGCAATCGGCTAGAATACTCAGAAGAGTTCTAGAGACCTGAGCAGACTTGTCCCCAGACTCCAGTGAAATACTATCAATATTAGATTTTGAAATGAAATTGATATTTAGCTGAAAAAAAAAAAAAAAGATTTTAACGCAAGTATTCTATGGACACTTAAACATCGTATATAATACGAGCAGTTTAGCTCAGTATGGTAGGTGTGGCGCTCCACTTCAGACGCAAAAAACAATTCCTTGGTCTAACGCTAGTGAAAAGGGGAAAGACTCCTCGATGAGTGGCTGATACAGACATTAGGCTGCCCCGACGAATTACTTAAAGAGCATCCACTACACGTTTACTTAGCATGTACGAGACCCCTGGTCTTATCACATAGGCAGGAAACTTGCAGTCGCCAAGCGTCTTTAACTATGTCTACGCTATTCAAACTTATATCTACATATGATCTATGACTTTATTTAAAATATAGAAAATGATTTTGGTTTGGCACTGTCCGTAGAGCATCCACCAAGTGAACCACAAGCCGCCAGGTTCGATATACGATAAATCATTGTTGACTTATTTTTCTATTTTGAAATTTGGAAAATTAATTACACCTACTAGCAAATATATGCACCCTCCGATGCAAGTATTTAAGATATAATATAATAAAATATCATGTTAAATTAGAAAGCTAATGAAACTGAATAAGAATTCAGATAAAAATATTTGGAACAGAGGGGTATAATCGAAAAATAGAACAACTTTGAAACTAACTCTTCCATCATTTTCCATTACTCCCATTTTTCAGTGGTAAATTTTCCTAACTTAACTATTTAGTTAAATAGGAAGTAAAGAATAATTTTACAGTTATTTCTTCTGTTAATGGATTCTTTTAGATTTATCCCCGAAATTTTTGCTCATATTCAATAAGATAAAACCAAACAATTAGAAATCAATAATACTAAGTATAATTTATTAAAAATCAAATTTTTAAGATCAATATGCAAATTAGCCTTCCCATTCACACTGTGAACGCTATTTTGTTGTATATATAAATACAATTGCATGTTATTAGTATGTAGACATTGTTAACAGTCTTAATGATGTAAAACAATTTTACTAATAATTGAGATTTAAATAAAAAATAAAATCATGGAGAATGTGGTGTAAATAACAAAGGAAATTGTGACTTGTATAGTATATAGTTTCGGTTACATACAGACAAACACACAATCTCCATTATAATAAGATATATACTAACCGATCCATCAGCATAGGAACCATAAAATTTCGGGTTCGATATTGGCCCTCGCCACATCAGTACATGACTAGGAAGCTTGGATCTGTGCGGTAAAGGGGTAGCTGATGGTACTAGGTGATACCGTTAATTGGTCACTCCACCGATTTTACTACATACTTTTACATAATGGACACTTGAACTTAGTATGTAATACGGTAAGTACGCTAGTTACTAATCTGTAATCTGACCGACATGCCTAACTGACAAATATATAGGTCACATTAAGTTTCTTATATATTTATTTAAGACTGTTCGCAGCATTATTGTGTAATAAGGGTAGGTCAATTTTTCACTTTAAAAAAATATCAAATTATCCATCTTTGAGATGTTGTGTTAGTATATTGAATACTGATACTAAAATTAGATCTTTACTTGCACCATTGTTTGGGGAAATAGCATCAAAGATCGTCTACTAAAATTCACTTAAAATCCTCGTTTTCGTAAAATTTAACCTAGAAATTGGTTAGAAAATTTACCGTTTTCAATATTTAAAATCAAAAATGTTATTTTATTTTATTAAAAATGTAACGAATTATACACATTATAGATAGAATTCAGATTAAGAATGTGTCTACCCCCATGACCAGACACCTCTGATATGCTGCTTTTTACCTCATTAATTAAGCTGGAATATGACGATCTTTGATACTATTTCCTCAAACAATGGTGCAAGTAAAAGATCTAATTTTTGGTATCATTATTCAGTTACTAACACACAGACGATGTTTAATGCTATTTCCAAACAATGGTGCAAGTAAAAAAATATAATTTTTGTATCAGTATTCAGTATACTAACACACAACTTTCGCATAGATGGACAATTTGATATTTTAAAAAGTGAAAAATCGACCTACCCTATTGTGCAAATCCCATTTAGTTTTTATTCTCTAGGCGCTTCACTAGGGTCCAAGTGATGCTGCCACACAGTAAGACTGCTACAACATACGGCTTGAAATAATTGTTGTCCTAAATTACCAGTTAAACCAGATTTCCATATGATTGATATCTACCTATTCGTGCATTATCATCGCTTTCCGTGGATGAGATATTTGTAAGGTTTGGTATGTTCACGGGTACCACAAAAGCGATATACGTAACGTGGCGGTGGCGGTATATATTGTATAGTGAGTCTGTCAGCGGGCCTCCAAATTCACGACTCTAAAAAGGTGTTCGCCACGTGGGGTCATCTTGTCGATAAAAAAAAAGTACAACGCGAGAAATATATCGTCACAAGCTGCATAGCTTTTTATTTCCAGGGCTCGTTCGTGCGTCTCGTGGGCTGTATCGGAGGGAGGAAAGGCAGAGAGAAAGAGAGAGAGAGAAACATGCTAGATTACTGTGAACCCACAAGGGACCCAAAGTCCAGTCCGTACCCTACGACGTCGAAAAGCAAAAAGAGACTGGTATGTTTCTTCGTCGTTCCACGTCACCACGTGACTTCCGGTTCCGGTCAACACCCGAAACTTCCAGTTGACATTCAATTCTCTATTCGAGGGTCACGCCCCGGTCAAATTACGACAAACCATTTTTGTGCTCATCACTTTTTTTAAAAACTTTACTATCTCTTATTTTTCTTCGTCTTTTTTAATATAATAGTTCTCGCTCAGGACCTTCATTATCTCGTTACATATTCTACCTGGTACATGAACTGATCTAGCGATTTTGAAGTTTACCATCGAGTGTGTAATAGTCTCCGGCCTGTTTGAAACACAGGAACTCCTCATGAAACAACACCAGTCTTTTCTGATCGAGCTTTAATTGACGCTACCGCCAACTGTGAAGTTATTCGGTTTTTGAACGCAAAAGGCATTAAACCGATTGAAATTCATTGCTAACGGAAATGTGTGGGGACTCATTGTGGATGTCTAACATCCACAAGGGTTGTAGGCAGTATTCAACAAAGACAAGGTTCAACGCTTCCTCAACGACATTGCGATGAGCTAGTATGACACGACGGGGATACAAAAAACTGCCACAGCGCCTACAAAAATTAATCGACCGAAATGGTGATTATATAAAAAATATAGATACGTGTTAAAACTTTAAATTGATTTAGTATAATTGATAATAGACAATAAACGTTTCTGTGATTTCTAAATATTTCGGAGACTTACCTTTGGGATTACCCTCTATAATTATTTTTTATATAGAACTGATTTTTGGTATTAAATAACCCAACAAGGATTGACATGCCGTAAAGCCAATCAAACATTATAAACTCTTTATACATTTTTTTTTGAAAATTTGCAAAACCGTTATTAATTCCTCATACAAGGTATCATTTTACCTGTACAGGTGCAAAGCGTATAATCTGTCATTCATCATTCCAAGTTAATCAGATTACCTGGTTGTTAGTATTATCAGGTATCATAGGTCACAGGGTCAAATTAGTCATAACACACAGTTAAATTAATACCCACTTATAACACACCTACAATATCTCATTGGCTGCCTCACAGTAGAAACTATTCCAGAACATCCGGCTTCGTGCCTTACTGTACAAACAGTGTTAGATGACTACAGTTTCTCTGAATTTATGGGATGAGGCTTGATGATTTGTATTATTTGAATTATTCGTCTATTGTCCTCATCTTTATTGTTATTTACACAACGTTAGTTGGATACTTGGCGCAACTGATATAAGGATCGAGTTACAGTTCTAAGTGATTATCATCTCAAGGTTGCAGGTTCAATCCTGGCCAAGGCGATAATAACATAGAATACTTAACTCTGAAGCATTATTGATAAGCGAACATAAATCACAATAAAAACATATCAGAGTTCCATCTTCCGAGCCGATAACAGGTGCTCTCTTTGTGGACACATGGCGCAACGGATATAACTGTTGGTTAATACAATTTTAAGTGACAATCATCTGGAGGCTGCAAGTTCAATCCTGGCCAAAGGCGACATAACATAAAATCTTAACACAGCCCTAACACTTGTACCCGGTCATGGTTAACGGTATAAGAACAGTCTACCCCCGTGGATTGAATAAAGGTTCGGTTGAAGTTCTGTATATGTTTACGATACGAAGGCTATCGATTCGCAGAGAAACACCAGAAGAAGGGAGGCACATTGACGAAACATTGTGTAAATAACACAAGATGAGGACAATAGTCAAAATAATCCAAATGACTATAGCTTGAACAAAAGTCTATCCTCAGGTTTTTGGCGGCTGAGAAGTAAGAATTATGTGAAATTTGATTTCAGAAAATTAATGATTAACATTTGTAAACAATTTTAATTTGAAGTAAGAATTCTTAAATCAAATAATTTGGACAGTTATATATTTTCGGGTTTCAAACAAAACAACAACCATAATGTGGAATAATAGGATAATGGCAAATAAGAAGGCGTGGTGTAATGTTAAAGTCATGGGAATGGGCTCGTCACTCGAGTTCTAATCTGGACTTAGCGCCATGCTCTTGGAAAGTATGAATCCTACTCTCCCTCAAGCTATGGGTAAATAGTAGGTCAGACTGGCTCTTTAACCTTGGTTAGGCAACCGGTATAGGAGAAGGAAAACTCTGAATTCAACCTATTAAACTCCGCTGAGAAATTGACCTTGTGTCGCATCCTGCTCGTGCGGAGGGGTTGGTAAATATATATATAATATGAACATGTCAAACACTTTTGACAGTTAAACACTTATTCATGGAATGCAGGTTTTTTGCTCACATCAGACCGTTATTTTAAGCAAACAATATGAAAGATCTGTTTGAAAATGTAAACATGGAGGATATTCTCTCTTTTTGAAGGAAATAAATTATAACATAGAATATAGACATGAAACAAATCAATACCATACAACATAATCCTCAATAATGCTAACAAATTGTTAAAACCAATTACTAAAAAGTATGAATATAAATACACGATATGTATCACTTCCTAACCGTTAGCATGACTAACCCCAGACGGTTGATATGCCGTTAAAATCAAATAAACAAACAAACAATATATCTTCGGACATTCCAATCTAATCTGATTATATATCAATACGCCTGTTCCTTAATCTTCCATCCGTTTATCACCCTGCAACAACCTATGAGACCGTCTAAATCGTCCAAGATTTCTTAACCGTCAGGCATGACATAGCCCAGACGAGTTGCTATGCCGTTAAATCAATAAACAAACAAACAATATATCTTCGGACATTCAAATCTAATCTGATCTATATATTAATAGGCCTGTTCCTTAATCTTCCATCCGTTATCATCCTGCAACAACGACCGTCTANTACACACAAGAGAGAGATTGCAAGCGAGGGAAATACATAGATATGGGTTAACGGCAGCGCCCATCTCCTCTAATTAACAGGTAACAGGTTATACTAGAGTTGATTCTACCAGCAGTATATAATCAGATCTAAAATAATGCAAGCGAAAGAAATACATAGATATGGGTTACCGGCAGCGCCCATCTCCTCTAATTAACAGGTAGCAGGTTATACTAGAGTTGATTCTACCAGCAGTATATCATCAGATCTAAAATAATGCAAGCGAAAGAAATACATAGATATGGGTTAACGGCAGCGCCCATCTCCTCTAATTAACAGGTAACAGGTTATACTAGAGTTGATTCTACCAGCAGTATATCATCAGATCTAAAATAATGCAAGCGAGAGAAATACATAGATATGGGTTAACGGCAGCGCCCATCTCCTCTAATTAACAGGTAACAGGTTATACTAGAGTTGATTCTACCAGCAGTATATCATCAGATCTAAAATAATGCAAGCGAGAGAAATACATAGATATGGGTTACCGGCAGCGCCCATCTCCTCTAATTAACAGGTAACAGGTTATACTAGAGTTGATTCTACCAGCAGTATATCATCAGATCTAAAATAATGCAAGCGAAAGAAATACATAGATATGGGTTACCGGCAGCGCCCATCTCCTCTAATTAACAGGTAACAGGTTATACTAGAGTTGATTCTACCAGCAGTATATCATCAGATCTAAAATAATGCAAGCGAAAGAAATACATAGATATGGGTTAACGGCAGCGCCCATCTCCTCTAATTAACAGGTAACAGGTTATACTAGAGTTGATTCTACCAGCAGTATATCATCAGATCTAAAATAATGCAAGCGAAAGAAATACATAGATATGGGTTAACGGCAGCGCCCATCTCCTCTAATTAACAGGTAACAGGTTATACTAGAGTTGATTCTACCAGCAGTATATCATCAGAATTAAAATAATGCAAGCGAAAGAAATACATAGATATGGGTTAACGGCAGCGCCCATCTCCTCTAATTAACAGGTAACAGGTTATACTAGAGTTGATTCTACCAGCAGTATATCATCAGATCTAAAATAATGCAAGCGAAAGAAATACATAGATATGGGTTAACGGCAGCGCCCATCTCCTCTAATTAACAGGTAACAGGTTATACTAGAGTTGATTCTACCAGCAGTATATCATCAGATCTAAATAATGCAAGCGAAAGAAATACATAGATATGAGTTAACGGCAGCGCCCATCTCCTCTAATTAACAGGTAACAGGTTATACTAGAGTTGATTCTACCAGCAGTATATCATCAGATCTAAAATAATGCAAGCGAAAGAAATACATAGATATGGGTTAACGGCAGCGCCCATCTCCTCTAATTAACAGGTAACAGGTTATACTAGAGTTGATTCTACCAGCAGTATATCATCAGAATTAAAATAATGCAAGCGAAAGAAATACATAGATATGGGTTAACGGCAGCGCCCATCTCCTCTAATTAACAGGTAACAGGTTATACTAGAGTTGATTCTACCAGCAGTATATCATCAGATCTATAATAATGCAAGCGAGGGAAATACATAGATATGGGTTAACGGCAGCGCCCATCTCCTCTAATTAACAGGTAACAGGTTATACTAGAGTTGATTCTACCAGCAGTATATCATCAGATCTATAATAATGCAAGCGAGGGAAATACATAGATATGGGTTAACGGCAGCGCCCATCTCCTCTAATTAACAGGTAACAGGTTATACTAGAGTTGATTCTACCAGCAGTATATCATCAGATCTAAGCAGGGAAATACATAGATATGGGTTAACGGCAGCGCCCATCTCCTCTAATTAACAGGTAACAGGTTATACTAGAGTTGATTCTACCAGCAGTATATCATCAGATCTATAATAATGCAAGCGAGGGAAATACATAGATATGGGTTAACGGCAGCGCCCATCTCCTCTAATTAACAGGTAACAGGTTATACTAGAGTTGATTCTACCAGCAGTATATCATGATATGGGTTAACGGCAGCGCCCATCTCCTCTAATTAACAGGTAACAGGTTATACTAGAGTTGATTCTACCAGCAGTATATCATCAGATCTAAAATAATGCAAGCGAAAGAAATACATAGATATGGGTTAACGGCAGCGCCCATCTCCTCTAATTAACAGGTAACAGGTTATACTAGAGTTGATTCTACCAGCAGTATATCATCAGATCTAAAATAATGCAAGCGAGGAAATACATAGATATGGGTTAACGGCAGCGCCCATCTCCTCTAATTAACAGGTAACAGGTTATACTAGAGTTGATTCTACCAGCAGTATATCAGCAAGCGAAAGAATACATAGATATGGGTTAACGGCAGCGCCCATCTCCTCTAATTAACAGGTAACAGGTTATACTAGAGTTGATTCTACCAGCAGTATATCATCAGATCTAAAATAATGCAAGCGAAAGAAATACATAGATATGGGTTACGGCAGCGCCCATCTCCTCTAATTAACAGGTAACAGGTTATACTAGAGTTGATTCTACCAGCAGTATATCATCAGATCTAAAATAATGCAAGCGAAAGAAATACATAGATATGGGTTAACGGCAGCGCCCATCTCCTCTAATTAACAGGTAACAGGTTATACTAGAGTTGATTCTACCAGCAGTATATCATCAGATCTAAAATAATGCAAGCGAGAGAAATACATAGATATGGGTTAACGGCAGCGCCCATCTCCTCTAATTAACAGGTAACAGGTTATACTAGAGTTGATTCTACCAGCAGTATATCATCAGATCTAAAATAATGCAAGCGAGAGAAATACATAGATATGGGTTACGGCAGCGCCCATCTCCTCTAATTAACAGGTAACAGGTTATACTAGAGTTGATTCTACCAGCAGTATATCATCAGATCTAAAATAATGCAAGCGAAAGAAATACATAGATATGGGTTACCGGCAGCGCCCATCTCCTCTAATTAACAGGTAACAGGTTATACTAGAGTTGATTCTACCAGCAGTATATCATCAGATCTAAAATAATGCAAGCGAAAGAAATACATAGATATGGTTCCGCAAACTTGAAAAAAAAAAGAAAAGAAAGCCGAATCGTTAGTCATATCAGCCTTGGACTCATTTACGAGAAGGAATTGCATCGAAACCAAAATAGACAAGAGGTTACCAAAAATAGAAAGCGTCTCTTGCTGTTACGTAGGCGATAGTTTATTACAGGGATAAAGTATTATGGTGCTTATCGTCTGGTGGGCAAGAAAAACAAAACAACAACACCCGGTTGTAAACAGGACCCTTGACCATTTTTTTCGTCTAAATGTCAATGGATACGGAAAAGTTACCAGTGCAGTATTTTTTGCATTCTTATATTCTAGGGAGAGCCTAAGATGACGTAAAATCCGTAGTTTACAAAAATACCCCCCCCACTCGATTGGAATAAAATTACCAAAAACCAGGGAATTATTCGATTTGAATGAAATTTTCAAAGTTGATTTATCAATGAATGAATTTTATAATGCATCAGTTATTTTATTTGAAAACTTTCTGATTTTTTTCAGGTCATTTAACTTTAACCCCTTTCCTTATTTTTGGGGCGCAAAATATCGGTTGGGTTATATACTTTTGAAACTAATTACAGTATAAATAAAAAGAAAAAAGACCGAAGGTGTGAAAAGAAGAAAAAAAATTGAAGGGAGCTATTCTGGTAGAAAATAAATACCGAAAATCGGAAAATTAAATGTAAAAAAAAGAAAAAATCTTTTAATTTTTTCGAGATTTTTTTAATTTCGTGATTTTTATATATAATTTGCTTTATTTCAGAGCATATCAACCTCAACAAAAGGGCTTGACGTGACCAGCTGATTGATCAGAAGGAGGGTCTCCCGATCGCCCGTCTAGCCTAAGTAAGGGTCAAAGTAGAATGTTGCTGTCCCCCCAGGCAGTACCTGCCCCCTCGCAAAAAAAGGTTGGGTCGGGTTTATTGTCCGGTGCCTGATGTGCCATAAATGGAGGATGCCGACAGAACCACGCACTTTTTGCACTGGCTGATGCTTGATCTGTGGTTTGTGCGTGACGTCCCACGTTAAAAGACCTTGTGGTTTATCCGTTAGGAAAATAAATACGTTTTAGCTATTTTCAAAATTAACCATTGTTTTGCTAAAACATGTTTGTACATTATCGCAAGTATAGCTCAGTCGGTAGACCATCCACCTCAGAACAACAAGGTTCCGTGTTCGATGCTATATGCCTATCCATACTCTTATATGGAGGCGCGTGGTCTAATGGTTAGAGTCGTAGGAAATGGACTCGTCAACGTGAGTTCAATTGCTGGACGAAGCTGTTGGAATTTCACATGGCGCTAATACCCTTAGGAAAGGTATGAATCCAATTCTCCCTCCAGCTATGGGTAAATAGCAGGGCAGACTGGACTCTTTAACCATGGCTAGGTAACCAGTCTAGGAGAAGGAAAACTCTGAATTCAAACCTGTTAAACTCCGCTTAAGAAATTGACCTTGTGTCGCATCCTGCTCGTGCGGAGGGGTTGGTAAATATATATATGTAAGCGAGTCGTAGGTGTTGTATCGCGGACACCTGAAAAAATGGAGGCATCCCACATCAACTGCCTCCAACACATACTGGGAATAAAGCGGTGGCACAAAATCACCACTTAGAAATTCGAAGCAAAGCATGCATTGACCCAGTTGAGACCATCCTATCACAACGCCAACTGCGATGGTTGGGTCACACCATCCACATGCCTACAGACAGACTCCCCTGTAAATTACTTTACGGTGAACTTGCAGATAACACGCGGAGGACGGGAAACCCCGAAAAAGCGGTTCAAAGACCATATTAAGACAACGCTGAAGAAATGCAAGCCTGGAAGATCTGGCCTCTAACAGACACAGGAGCTAAGCGGCTCAATATCGAGATTAACAGGACTGCAGAGCAGCGACGTTTTCGTCGTCATGAACCACCAAATGTAGATGTGAATTTCCCTTGTGTGTATGTGACCGTATATGCAAGTCCAGAATTGGGCTAACTAGCCACCAGAGGGTCAAACAACCATTGAAGACATGGAGTGACGTCATCGTCGTCTGCGATGGACTTCTAAAAGAAAAGGAAAAGCACGGCTTGGCTTTGTAGTTAAGTGGAAACTGACGGTAGGTGTGGTGCCCACCCCAGATACAAAAACAATTTCAGCGATAATGAAAAGAGGGAAGACTCCCTCACATTCCGGCTGATACCGACATAAGCCACTCCACCGAATTTACTTACATACCCAAGGAGTGGAGGCGCGTGCTGTAATGGTTACAGTAATAGAAAATGAACTTATCGAACCCGAGTTCAAATCCTGGATGAGGCTGATTGTATTTCATATAGCGTTAATACCAGTGCGAAAGCTACGCATCCAAATACTCTACGTCCAGCTATGGGTAAATAGTAGGGCGGACTAAGCTCTTTAACCTTGGTTAGGTAACCAGTCTAGGAGAAGGAAAATTCTGAATTAAACCTGTTAAACTCCGCTTAACAAATTGAGCTTGTGTCACATCCTTCTCGTCTGGGGGTTGGGTAAATATATACTTACACACCCAACAATTGTTTATAAAAGGTGTTCGTCTAAACCAAAGATACCAGGATTTTATTATTTCTAGTTGAACAACATAAACAAAACGGATATTATCTGTTAGCAATTTTATAGATGGAGCCGTCTGTGTGTACTGGGAAGTGTTTTATAAAAATGCAAGGCGAAAAATATAATAAGACAAGAAGTTTCTCAGTTTAGAGAGTCAATTATCAAGACTGTCTGGCATTTTCATTGTGCGATTGCGCATCTACTTGTTATAATGGAGATTCTGTAACCGAAACTACGTTACTGCTTACGTCACAATACCCTAAAAATGGCGTACGTTTATCAATGAGTATTATATGGAGGCGCGTGGCATAATGGTTAGAGTCGTAGGAAATAGTGGGGTGTCAGTAAATTACTACTATCGTCTCGTGGTGTAATGGTTAGCAGCTAGATTAGAAGTCTATTGTTAGTGAGTTCGATTCTTACTGGACGCCGCATACTTCTGGCCTTGTCCACATCTAAGCTAAGATTAGTGAATAACTATATATGATCATTCTATTTTCTGGACGTATTTTTCCATCTATTTTTATCAATGGAAGAGAGAGGTATTTACCCAACCCGTTTGCTACGGGTATGGTGTGACACAAGATCACAAGTATGGAGGGCAGCCAGCGTGGGTCGAACTCCTCATTGAGAGATAAATGACTTCTTTATGCTTTTATCATACTAGGTGTAAGGAATGGTCATTAGTTCTAATGTTTTGCTTAGTCACGGTTTTAAAATAAAGTTTCACTCTATACCAGATTAAAATCTTAATTTTAGACTAGTATAGACTTCATCTTAATTTCAGTTGCTTTTATTAGCTACTAGAAGCGGCTACCCAGCATCAACTAAGTAGAGGGGTGGGGAACAAAATCCTGGTGTATGGATTGTCTATTTTGAGATTTACAAATGCAGGACATTTTTAATTAGAATCCAATGCTATTCTGTGTATATTGTAATTTCTAGATATCGAATATAAATCAAATCTTCATATTTTTGCACAAGAAGCAAGAACCGCAGAATATATATATATAAGTGTTTAATTGGAGTCGTACCTAATTTTGAAAATTAATCAATTAATAATGAATTAGGCGGGAATACCTATTAAATTTGATTAATTTTCAAAATTAGGTACGATTCCAATTAAACACTTATTCTCCAAAAAATTATCGGCAAAAAGCCATTCTAAACAACCTTGTTTACATATATAATATATATATATATATATATATATAATATATATATATAATATAATAAGTTTGGTATGTACGTGTTGACTCATAAGTCAAAAACTAGATGTTATTCAGATTCGAAATCTTGCATACACCTTGACCACATTATAACTAAGAAACACACCAAATTTGATTAATGATTTATACTGATTAAGGGATATAATTAATTAATTAAAAAAATCAAACAACTTGCGATAATCGGGGCACGGCTGCTGCTGCTAATATAAAAACGTTCGCTTGGCTGCTGCCTATATTTAGCCGTAATTTAAAATGCCGCTGCTGCTGCTGGTAATTTGAAGTTGACAGTTTTGTGCCCAAATCATTTCAGCTTGGAATTTCTTACGTATCACCGGTCTAATGTTAGAAATATTTATTTGGTTAGAAATAAAATAAAATAATCTTTCTAAATATCTAATTTGTATGTGGTTTTATCGATTAAATCATTTTTTTACAGCGAAGTAAATAACAATAATAAATGAAAACATTTAATTCAACGATTAATAACAAATCAACTTTGTTTTTATTATTAATACTTTCATTTTAAAATAAAATATATCCATATTTATTCAGTATTCAATTTTTTCGTATGTACAAAAGAGTTTTAGAAAAAAGAAAAAAAAAGAAGAAAAAAAACAATAAAAGAAATTGTAATACGAACAATTGTAAGTATCTAATTCTTAACATTTTATTGTTACATTTTAATACGGTAAAAAAAAGGAATTAAACGGATACATTTCATTTCTACCAGGCAAGAGTTCGCAACAAAAAAAAAAAAAAACAAAAAACAACTACAACAAAAAATTATTCTTAAAATAAACGAATATTAAAATACACTAATTCTTAGCTTTGTTTATTGTTAAATCTTTAATAAAGTTTAGGGATGCATTTTAAAAAATAATATCTTAAATGTAAACAAAAGAAAAAAATTCCTAAAATAAACAAACATTCTACTATACAAATTCTCCGCGATTTTTTTTTTTAATTTGATAAAACATTTACCAAATATTTTCTACCTTACTCCTGTGTTCTCATTCACTCTCTGATGTTCCTAATTTTTTTTAGTCCGGTCATGGACCGAGTACTTTTGCTAGTATATATATATACATACATATATATATATATTTAATATACCAAACTTCTTGGTAAATCCTCGCGGTGAGAAAAAAAAAACAGCAAATAGTTTGATTTTAAAAATATACTACCAAACATCACCCAAGGAGAAAAAAAAATTTGGAAAAAAGAAAAGACCAAGTTAATCGTACAAACCAAAAATAATCTATTGGTACAATATTTGGCCAAAAGAAAAAACATTTATATGTATATATATAAGATATATATATATTCATACAAAACTGCCAGGAAACTAAAGCTAATAAGTAAAAAGTGCTCAATACCTAAGTAGAGCAAATAATAAATCTATCTATATATATATTTCCAGATCATCATCTTACGATCATTAGTTGGGAGCGTTTGAGGCCGGTTTAGCTCAGTCGGTAGAGCATCCGTCTCGGGACACAAGGTTCCAGGTTCAATACCACCCCTCACCAACTCAGTGTATGAGTAGCACAGGGATCTATGCGGTAAAGTGGGGAGCTGATGGTAAATGTGGCGCTCCACCTCAGAGCTAGACCAATCCCCCTGGTTTAGCGCTAGTGAAAATGGGACAGACTCTCTCGCTGTCTGGCTGATACCGACAATAGGCAACTCTGTCGATTATCAGGAATAAAAAGCAAGCTTCTTCCGACAAGATTCGAATTCGCATTCATATCTTTGAGAACCTGTAAGTTTTTTGTCTGATTTTTTAAAAATCCGATTCAGGCTACTTAACGATCTTAGTGTTGAGTTAGTCCTTGAAATTAGGATGCAGGAAAATATAAAGTGGTTAGTTTATCTGTTTAGTATGCCTATCCATACTCTTATTCGAAAGCGAGTTGTGGGTGAAGAAACTGAAGGCATTCCACATCAACTGCATCCAACGCATACTGGGCGTAAAGCGGTGGCACAAAACCCCCCACTCAGAGATTCGAAGCAGAGCATGCATTGACCCAATTGAGACCATCTATCGCAATGCCAACTGCGATGGTTGGGTTACACCATCCGCATGCCTACAGACAGACTCCTCCGTAAAATACTTTACGGTGAACTCGCAGATGGATCATGAAGGACAGGAGCTCTTACCCCCCCCCCCCCAGCGGTTCAAAGACCGTATTAAGACGATGCTGAAGAAATGCATTATTACACATTCAGGCCTGGAAAATTATCCTCCAACAGACATGGTTGGCGATACACGTGCTGCACAGGAGCTGAGATATTATATATATATATAGGGTCATCCACAGACACGTGTTTCGACTTATCAAGTCTCCTCAGTGTGGCTAGACATTTTGTAAGCTACCTACAGCCGGAATTGAAAATTGTCAGTCCGGCACCTTAACCATTAGGCTGTCTTCACTTACAGAATGGGAAGGGGATTTTAATTGTTTTAATACACACATCGCTTTGGTGTGTAAAGGCCGTCACAGAGTGCTCCATTCAGAGAAAAGCGTTGCGTATACGGTTTAGTTGGCGGCCGTCAGCGAGATCCCCCCCAGAGTGCTCAACCCAGGGGATGGGGAGCATATATATATATATATATATATATATATATATATATATATATATATATATATATATGAGAGAGAGAGAGAGAGAGAGAGAGAGAGGCGAGGGAGTAAAGTGTATTATTATAGGCTTTTTTGATCGAGAGAGAGAGAGAGAGAGAGAGAGAGAGAGAGAGAGAGAGAGTTTGGGAAAGATTGAGAGAAGGGGAAAGATAGAGAGACGGGTTGAGCGGGCGGAAGCGATAACGCTAATCTGTTTCAATCGAACATTAGGAAAAGTAGGAAAGAAAGAAAAAAAGAGTGAGAGAGGGTTAAATCAAGATTATTATACTTTTTACATATTGAACTATTTTGCAATAGCTCTTAAGTAAGCATATCAAACGTTGTAATAATCAAATCATCATATTGTGGTATATTCACAGTTCCTGATAATATGTGGATTTTCCCGTCGCGGTTGATCTTAGGGGAAAATAAAAGAAAACAAAATGATTGACAAATGCATTTACCTGGCCAGAGAACTGAAAAACTGTGAAACATGAAGGTAAATTTCGTACCAATTGTAACTAGTGCCCTTGGAATGGTCCCTAAACATTTGGAAAATAGTCTGAATGAATTGTAAATCAGGGGAAGAATTTGTTACAATACCTAGAATAGTCCTGAAGACCCAAGGAGTCAAGCTGTCACTCAGCCTCCAGTGAAAGACCATCCGCTAAGGCAAGTGTGAAAATCGCAAGGAGTGAAATAATAATAATAATAATAATAATAATAATAATAATAATAAAAACGATGTGTTAAGCGAATGCAGCAAACTAGCACAACGAGAATTCAAAGTTAAGCCCGACTAGGTTGGAAAGGAGATCCACTGGGAATTATGCAAAAAATAAAGTTTGACCGTACAATAAAATGGTATTGGCAAAAAACAGAATCTGTTCTTGGGAGTAAAACGCATAAAATTCTCCAGGAATTTAAGATAACCACGGATCGCCTTATCCCAGCTAGAGGACCAGACCTAGTATGGAATAACAAAAATATAGAACTTGTCAACTGGTAGATTTTGCACTTCCAGCAGATAAACAGTGTAAAGATGAAAGAAAACGAAAAGATAGACAAATACCTAGAACTTGCAAGAGGATTGAAAAATTGTGGAATAAGAAGGTGAAAGTGATACCAATAGTAGTTGGTGCACTTGGAACGGTCCCAAAAAGCTTGGAAAAAGACTGGAGGAACTGGAAATCAGAGGAAGAATTGAGACTATCCAGACCACTTCATTGTTGAAATCAGCTGGAATACTCAGGAGAGTCCTGGATACCTGAGGAGACTTGTTGTCACTCAACCTCCAGTGAAAGACCATCAGCTAACGCTGGTGTAGAAAACTCATAACCATTAGTAACCAAATACCTTCAAGTAACTCTTCTTAATGTAAACAAGTTGTACACATTTATATTGCATTAAGTATACTTTCGGAATAATTTTTTCACTGCCTGCATCCGTTGTAGGCTGCCGAAACACTGCATCTTTCAAAGACTCCATGCTTCTGTAATCCGCCAGCACTGTACCTGATACCTGATACTCCCCACCATACACATATGCACGCACTTGCACACATACATGTATATTATTACTGTACGCTATTCACGTTCCTGACACTAATACATTATTCTATGTACTAAATATGAGACTTTGATGAGTTGTGGTGCACCTGTGCACAACAAATTTCATTATTATTATAAATAATTTTTAAACAAATCTATTTGACCCGTAGATGGGACCATAATCGGCACTACCACACCGAACCAAATTGGACCAAGGAGTAATGGCAATGAATTAGATTCCTAATATTTATGTACAGTAGTGTAGAAACCAAAATGGCTGTTATAAATTCAGCCGGCGGCCTTGAAGGATTGAAGGACAAGGCTTGACCTCATCCTGATCCTTCCGGTGGATACCGTGAGAATTAGTGGAGAAGACCCTCTTCCGGTTTAGATTAGAAAGAGATTTTAGTCAGATCAGCCAAAGCCACGACGGTGGCAAGTCGTGTTATGCACGGTGCCGACTCAATCTGCGCAGGTAGTCTGGTGGGGATTTCAGAATAAAATATGATCTAAGTTAAATCGAAGTCTTGTGTTATTATCTAAAAACTACCAATGATACAGGGCTTCTGATAAAGAGAAATCCCCAATGGAAGACCAGACACGAAGTCCCCAAGACGAAGTCCCCAAGACGAAGTCCAGACGCTGGAAGAAGAATAATAGAATAAGAAAGTAAAAGGAAAGAGAGTATACAACAGTATCCCTCGCTCAACATATTTCCAGAAGTTGAGCCTCACCATCAGATGCAGTTTAGTGTTATACTTAGGAAATTTCTTTTTGTAGATGTCTCATCCTTCTGTCGGAGATACAGCTGATATATTCAAAAGAAATAACATTTTTGGCGGAGTGATTTATTGTCGGTATCAGCCGGGCAGCGAGGAAGTGTATCCCCTTTTCAATAGCGCTCGTCCATGGTGACTGTTTTAGCGTCTGGGTGGACTGCCACACCTACTAGCCCAAAATAGTTATGGTTGAGAAAATGCTTCATCAAAAATATATAAATAAATAAATAAGTAAAATAAAATCGACTAAAATTTTGAAATAATTTGAATTCATACCCTCTCCCCAATCGGACGAATCTGATATAAGGATTGGGCGTGGTAGTTGCTTGGGTCAAACCTCACCGCCTACCATTCTGAAACGACGACTGCATTTAATCTTGAGAAAAACTTGTACAGAAACCAAAATATTTTAAATGTTTATTTACTGAGTATAGCCTACATTTAGCACAAAACCACAAATATAGGACACACAGTGAGAATCGAACTCCCCAAAAAGAAAAAAAATTGAGTAGCTCACTAGTCATTACCCCACGGCGATATAATTTTTAAAAAATAAAGTGGGTTAGATAATTTTAAATGTATTTATTTTATTTACCACACCCCCCATGCCAAATGAATACGAGTCCGACTTACGAGGGGTGTCACGCACAAACTGAAGCTCATGAAATAGCTGGTGTAAAAAATTCCGTGTATCCCATCGGCATTCCACTTTTAATGCGCCTCATGCACTGGGAAATAAACTCGGTCGTTCCCTTTTTAGACGGGTGGGCAAGTGCTGCTTGGGGGTGGGGGGACCCCCGGGTTCACGTTGATATTATATTCCTTACTGATCCAGAGGCCAAGCCACTGGAAAAGGGCCCGAAGGCCGGTTTGTTCTTCAAACACTTATGGTCAAGTCACGTTGAAAGCATCAATTCCCGCTAGTTTCCCGAAGTTAAGCAGCGATGAGCCTATTCAATACATAGACCATTCAACAGCATCAAAATATCAAATTACGGCATTAAATGACCCAAAAATGCGGTTAAATCCTACTTCACAGACATAAATTCCACCATCATATGTCACCCCGCTGAAAAAAAAAAAAAAAATAAATCAAGGAATTAACCGAATTTAATGAAATTTTCAGTGTTGATATATTAATGAATAAACAATATAATGCACGAGTTATTTTATTTGAAAACTCATACATTTTTTCAGGTGAGTTAATTTGAACCATGTATATTTGAGGCGTAACACAGATTCACAAACATACGTGGTTCAAAGTTAATTGACCTGAAAAAATGTAAAAGTTTTTAATTAAAATAACTGCGCATTATATCTTTTATTCATTAATGTATCAACACTGAATATTTCATTAAATTCGGTTTATTCCCTTGATTTTTAGTATTTTCTTTTCTTTCGGCGGGGTGACATACGATGGTGGAATTTATGTGCGTTAAGTAGGATTTAACCCGAAAAGGGTTGATATGCCGTAAAACAAAATCATCAAAAACTTAAAAAGATTTAAATGAAGTTTCCACTGATTTTAATATTTTCACCGAAAGCTTAGTGTATTTTTGTGTGAACTCGTACATTCATTTGCTCTAAATACTGTAAGATTCATGGTTAATATATGAACATACAACTCCGACACGCTTGTGGGACAAAACATTTTATATATCAAACAGTACAGAAATAAGACAAGATACAAAACAATAAAATACAAGTACATAAAACATACAAGAGTAGAGATAAAAGGACTGGAGAGTCCGTACATACAAAACCACTTACTAATGATGGGGGGGGGGCGAAGCCCCAAGAGAGTAGCATAGCGTTGGGGCCAAAAGCCCCCACCGAGAAGGGTGTGACAATGTCTCTAACCCATGTGCTCGTACGAGAAGATGTACAAAAGAGAGGAAGAAGCGTTTGAACCAGGCGCTTAGATACAATAGCCCCTGGTGAGAACTAGCGACAACCCAGCGGGAAGATAACTCTTCCAGGCCAATGGGAAGATAATCCCAACACATCGCCTACGCCTCTGCAGTGGAGTAAGACCCCACACACAATGGGGCCACCTGTTGGCCGTGAGGAGGGGGGGCGATCCGTGATACTTAAGGAAGAAATCCTGGTGGCTGAGCAGTCCGTGACATGCAATGTTAACTCTTATTTTGACTAGACAGGCGGTCTTAGAGTCCTCCTCCAATCAATTGGTTGGTCAGGTTAAGCCCTAGCATCTATATGGTTGTCTCGACCATATATGGTAACCCCCTAACCCTTTTTATCATAATAGTGCTAGAAGGCGGTGGCCGAGAGTCTTAAGAACTTGGGTATGATGCTAAGCTGCATATAGTGGTGAGGTTCGAGCGCTTGAGTGTGGAGTACTCCTTCGTTGGCATTACTCCTGGAGTGGTAGTACCTGTTAGGGCCCCATATATGGGTTAAATCGATGAAAAATGAGTTAAAAATGTATTATAAAAAGAAGTTTAAAAAAGTTGAACATCCAAAAAGAATGAATTAAACAAAAGCGTGTTCGGCATAAAATAACCCAAGGGTTGACATAACGTAAAACCCGCTCAAATAATATATAAGAGAGAATCTTATAATTTGCTTGAAGCATTGTGTATATATTGGTTTGGAGGTTGATTTTGAAGGCTATCACAATGCAGGTGTAAAGAATAAGGTAACAAAGGTGTTGTGTGTTAACCTGTATTTTATTCTTGAATTTTCGAGATAAAATCTCTTTTTCAAAAGATCACTGGAACTGAAGTCATTTTGTTATGGCATTTCTAGTTAAATTTAACTAGAAATGCCATAAGTTAAATTTAACTAGAAATGCCATAACAAGACGACTTCAGTTCCAGTGATCTTTTGGAAAAGAGATTTTATCTCGAAAATTCAAGAATAAAATACAGGTTAACACACAACACCAATGTTACCTTATTCTTTACACCTGCATTGTGATAGCCTTCAAAATCAGCCTCCAAACCAATATATATATATATATTCATTGGCATTTCAGTCTCGGAAGACTATGATAAAGTTTTTTTATGTGCCCCTGAAGTTACAGCGCCTCCTTTAACTATGAAGTCCGATGTTTGAAAAACATTCTCGACCACAGATTTTGCATTTAAAGGCTGTCCCTGAAGATGTTGATGTGCCGATGCTTTGCTGCCTTCTTCTAAACCTCTTAGCTTCATAGTGTTGTGTCAGAGTGACTTCTGACATGAGCAGTCCTCTATGGATATTCTACCGCCACCGTACTACCTGCTCCATAGTCGGATCATCGGCGACTAAACCGGTACCCCCACCAGGCTTGCCTGGTGAGGAGGGTGGCTAGACACCCACAGGACGAATATATATATATATATATATATATATATATATATATATATCCCCTACCAAATTTCCCCCACACTTGTACCTAAGTTGAAAATGGAAATATGTTGAAAGGATAAATAGATAAGGAAAGAAAATGTTGAATGGATAAAATTGATTTAATTTGAGTTATCACGTGTTTCGACCAGGAGTTTGTTCATGTACACATGTATTCTATTTATTATTATGTTAACAATTGCTGAATTTAGCTGATAGAAATTCTGTTATATTTGTATTATACAAATGGAACAGAGAGGATTTTAAAGAGAACTTCGATACGAGAAGATGGTTAATAATTTTGTGGGTGTTTACAACAATGCGTATTATACAAGAGATCACATTTCCTGACATCTGTCCCGGGTGATTTTGTGAGATAAATATTAGCTCAGTCTCGGGAGCCTTCTTCCCAGGCAGCACCTGACACCTCATCTAAAAGGGGGAAGGTTCGGGTTTATTGCCGGTTGCCCCTAAAGGGGAATGCCGATGGGACAAGAACAATGTTTGTGCCTGTCCCTCAGGGGCATGCATCTCGCGGGGAGACCCCATATTAGTATGACCTTGTGTCACATTCCAACGCCGTTTGTGTATGTGAGGTGGGTAAATAGGATTATACATCTTTTATTAGAATTTTGTAAAGGGCCAGGTTAGCTCAGTCGGTAGAGCATTCGTCGAGAAACCACAAGGTTCCTAGTTCGATACGGCCCTCGCCAACTCAGCGTAAGAGTAGCACAGGGATCTGTGCGGTGAAGTAAGATGGAGCTGATGGCAGGTCTGGGGCTCTACCTCAAACGCAAAAACAATCTCCTTGATCTAGCGCTAGTGAAAAGGGAATAGACGCCCTCGCTGATTGGCTGATACAGACTTTAGGCCGCCCAGACAACTTTACTTTAATTACAGAATTTCGTAGCAATATTTAGTGGTGCGAATTATATACAAACTAGCATTTTTACTGCGTTTGATATGTTTACTTAAGAGCTATTGCGAAATAGTTCAATATGTAAAAAGTATTATAATCTTGATTTAACTCTCTCTCTCTCTCTTGTCATCTTTTCATTATGTTTGATTGAAACAGATTAGCATTATCGCACTCAGCCCCTCTCTATATCTTCCTCTTTCTTCTTTTCTTTTTATATTTTTTCTGTGTAGCATGCCCTTTTTCTTCGTTTTTTTTCTAATAAAAGAATTCGGTGGATAAGCCACACCAGATAATCAGGATTTACATTTTTGCATTTGATCTTGGCCGATTGGACGGTCTCATTTTTAACTAGAGGATGAAGCAAGATTACAACGGTCGGAAAATTGAGGAACAACAATATTAATATATAGATAATTACGGTATTTAGCGATGGGAGATAACACAGGGTAAAGTAGTTTCATGCCTTTATATGAAGCATTATTGCTAAATGAACATAAATCACAGCTGAAATTCAAAAACATATCAGAGTTCCATCTTCCGAGCCGATAACAGGTGCTCTCTTTGTGGACACATGGCGCAACGGATATAACTGTTGGTTATATAACAGTTTTAAGTGACAATCATTTGGAGGCTGCAAGTTCAATCTAGACTACCGGCGAAAATAACATGGGATATCTAACATAGTTTTACACTTGTACCCGATCATGGTTAACGGAATAAGAACAATCTATCCCAATGGATTAAATAAAGGGTTCGGTTCGAAGTTACGTGAAGATTCCCGGATTCAACAAGAAATACCTGAAAAAGGCCGGAGGAACATCGTAATATATATATATATATATATATATATATATATATATATATGAAAAAGGAATAACTTACCGGTGAAATTGTTCCCAATATTTAGTTGATACAAGTTTTACCAAGATAAGTCAGCGTTATAACAAATATAAAGTGTTCAATACGTAAGTAGAGCGGATTTATTATTATAGTGTGTACAGAAATAAGCTACTAGGTTTCACCATAAGGATCTTCAGGGTTAAATCCACTGAATTAATCAAGATATTGATTAATTACAGCTAACTACAGGAGTTCATGATGTAGTTATGACCGTGCAGTTAGCTGTAATTAATCATTATCTTGATTAATTCAGTGGATTTAACCTGAAGATCCTTATTGTGAAACACGAGTAGGTTATTTCTGTACACACTATAATATATAATATATGTATATATATCCCTCCGCATGAGGCGATGGAGAGGCCACCTCCGATCAAGCCCTAACACCTATCTGATTGTGCCAAACCTATTGCCCTTATGGCAATCCCCAACCCTTTTTAATCATATATGTGCTAGAAGGCGATGGCTGTGGGTCCTAGTGTTTTGGGTATGATGTTAAACTCTATGTGATGGCGAAGTTCCAATTCTGGGACTAACCAGGACTCCAGATCTCTAAAATGGTTTAAATAGAAAAAAAAATGATTTAAAAATATGTTTAAGAAAACTGGGTACCCATCATGAATAAATGAAACAAAACGTTTTAGCATAAAATAACCCAACAGTGGTTGACGGACCGTAAAAACCAAACCAACCAACCCTCCGCACCGAGTAGGATGTACACGCGGCTAATTTCTAAAGTGCCACTAAGAGCTAGCCAGGTTCATTAACCATCATACCACGTGACCAAGACATTTTCTTTCCCCCTTTTAACTTTTATATTTTAATTTCTTGACTAGCAAGGTGACGCAGTGTTACCCGCTACAAACGTACACCGGAAATAACCTGTACATACACTTTTAATCGTACACCCATTCTTTGGTTTGGTTTGTTTTTGTTTATGACATATCAACTTCAGTGGGTTATCTAATGCCGACAAAGTTTAGAAATAAATTAATTCTTAAAGGATACTCAATTTAATAAACTTTATGATTGTTACATAATCTATGCGGTTGCATAAGATTGTCAATCCCCTGTAATTCTGAGGGGATTACCCTTTTCATACCATGGCTGGGTCCTTCCATGGAAAATTACAGAAGCCCGCCAAAATACGTGAAGTCACGTGGGACCTTTTGAGTCCCGATTTTGCAGTTGGACGTCAGGCAGTGAAGATGTACTGCCGAACTGTGACTCACTCTGCATACGCGCGCTATGTTAGTTAGCAGATGTCTGGTGGGGATTTAACAATAAAATAAGATCAAAAGTAAATCGAAGTCTTGTGGTTATTACCTAAAAACTAACAATGACACAGGGCTTCTGATAAGGAGAAATCCCGAACAGAAAACCAGACCGAAATCCCTAAGTCAACTCAAGACGCTAGGCTTTAGAAGATGCCAGACAAAGTCAAGATGTTAGAAGATATACCAAAGACGATCAGAAGCATACCAAGACGGCCAGCAGAAGAATAGATGTCCAAGTAAGTGAAGAAGAAGAGGTATGCAACATTATAATTATTTAGTGCCAGTGAAGAAGGCTCTATGCAACATGATATTAAAACTGAAATGCTTACGCCAGGAGGGCGCATATTCTTGCGAGTATATATAATAATGGAAAAAATCGTTTGAAAATTCCGAATATCATTATACCTCTTGTATGTGAATGCGGGCTTTTGACGCGCGGGGTATGGGTAGGGTTGTCGAATAATTTATTCATCTTACTATGACAGTAGAATGAACACAAGCCACCCTGATTTTATTATGGGGGAGGGGAACATCACGCCTATATATAGAGACATACATTTATTGATTTTCCTTGGCACGATGCAATCATCAGGATTGTTGGTTGGTTGGGTTTTACGGCATGTTAACCCATTAGGTCATTTGGTACCAATATAGTATGTGGCCTACCTTTTGAATGTGGCCTGCGAAATCATGTCTCTCCTATAGTATGTGCCTACCTTTTGAATGTGGCCTACGAAATCATGTCTCTTATAGTATGTGGCCTACCTTTTGAATGTGGCCTACGTAATCATGTCTCTCTTATAGTATGTGGCCTACGTAATCATGTCTCTCTTATAGTATGTGGCCTACCTTTTGAATGTGGCCTACGCAATCATGTCTCTCTTATAGTATGTGGCCTACGTAATCATGTCTCTCTCATAGTATGTGGCCTACCATAAAAAAGCATATTATAAGGTTATAATAATAATAACTGTTAACCCTAACCCCTAACCCTATTTCAGAATTTTAGAATATTTTAGAATTAAATAGATCTCTGATGCATGTAAATTATGGATAAATTCTTTTTTAATTATTTTTAATTACTATATACAACTTATGACTGAATTGCCTTTCTTGAAATTGAATATATGTGAAAAATAATTAGTTTCAATAAAATGTCTATTACTTATATCTATAAATATACTCTTACTAGGGTAGGACACATTCAAACTGGTTTGGTTTGGTTTGGTTTGTTTTACGGCATATCAACCTCAGTGGGTCATTTAATGCCGATAAAGTTTTGAAATAAATCAATTCTTAATGGATAATACAATTTTTTTATAAATACATTTTTCTATTTAACCCATAGATGGGACCCTAACAGGTACTACCACTCCGGGTCAGAGTGGACCAGGGAGCAATGGTGATGAAGGGGTGCTCCACATTCCTCAAACCTCCAGAACTGGAACCTCACCATCAGATAGAGTTTAACGTCATTCCCAGGACATGTAGACCGCAGCCACAGCTAGCACCAATATGATAAAAAGGGGTTGGGGCTTGCCACATTCAAAATGGGTAGGCCACATACTATAACGGCACCGATCATTCTATGCCGAAAACGTTTTTGTTTTATTCATTCTTCATGGGTACTCTTTTTTTTTAACAAACGTTTGTAAACTCATTTTTTTCTATTTAACCCATAGATGGAACCCTAACAGGTACTACCACTCCGGGTCAGAGTGGACCTGGGAGCAATGGTGATGAAGGGTACTTCCTCAGACCGCCCTGTCGGATGGGGCGTTAGAATGCACCGACTGCACCTCTGAAGAGGGGTAAGACTCCCCCAATGGGGCCAGCTGTTGTGACCCGTGATGCTTAAGGACAGTCTTGGTGGATCAGAAGTCCATGACATGCAACACTCCACTTAGAACCTTACTTAGACTAGACGGGCGGTCGGAGAGGCCCCCTCCGATCAATCGGCTGGCCATGTCAAGCCCTAGCACCTATATGATTTTCCCAACCCTATTGCCCTCATGGCAAGCCCCAATTCCGTTTTATCATACGGGTGCTAGAAGGCGGTGGCTGCGTGTCTACATGTTCTGGGAATGACGCTAAACTCTATCTGAAGGTGAGGTTCCAGTTCTGGAGGTTTGGGGAACGTGGAGCACCCCTTCATCACCATTGCTCCCTGGTCCACTCTGACCCGGAGTGGTAGTACCTATTAGGATCCCATCTATGGGTTAAATAGAAAACATGAGTTGATAAACAAAATTGTGTTATCCATTAAAAATGAAATTATTTCAAAACTTTGTGGGCATTAAACATTTTTGAATACCAAATTACCAATAGAAGTATTCGGCATAAAATAACCCAAGGGGTTGACATGCCGTAAAACCCAACCAACCAAACATTCCTCAGGGCTCCAGAATTGGAACTTCACCACTAGATGCAGTTTAACATCATGCCCACGACATTGACACATTCAGCTACTGCCTTCTACCACATATATGATGAAAAAGGTTTGGGGCTTGCCATTAAGGCAATAGGGTTGGGACAATCATATAGGTGCGAGGGCTTGACGTGACCAGCTTATTGACCGCAAGGGGCCTCTCCGATCGCCCGTCTAGCTTAAGTAATTGGAGTGTTGCAGGTCATGGACTGCTTAGCCACTAGAGTTCTATCCTTAAGCATCACGGGTCGCCACACACGGCCAACAGGTAGCCTCATTGGGGGGAGTCTTACTCCCCTGCAGAGGTGCAGTCGGTGTTTTCTACAGGGTGTCCACAAAGTCTTGAAACAGTTTTAAAATTGAACATTTAATAACTCACATTGTACAAATGATAAACTCTTTTCGTAACAAACATATAAAAGTTGAACACTTAAATTTTTTTTTTTTTTGGTTTGTCTTGTTTTACGGCATATCAACCTCGGTGGGTCATTTAATGCCGACAAAGTTGTGCAATTTTGTTTATAAACTCACGTTTTTCTATTTAACCCATAGATGGGACCCTAACAGGTACTACCACTCCGGGTCAGAGTGGACCAGGGAGTAATGGTGATGAAGGGGTGCTCCACATTCCCCAAACCTCCAAAACTCGAACCTCACCATCAGATAGAGTTTAACGTCATTCCTAGGACATGTAGACCCGCATTCACCGCCTTCTAGCACCCATATGATAAAAAGGGGTTGGGGCTTGCCATAAGGGCAATAGGGCTGGAGCAATCATATAGGTACTAGGGCTTGACGTGACCAGCCGATTGATCGGAGGGGGCCCTCTCCGACCGCCCATCTAGCCACTTAAAGATTTAATATTAATGTGTTTTTTATTATTGTTGCTCTTCAACATGACCGCCATCTTTGTTGATACATTTTCAACCTGTAGCGGGACTTTATGGACACACTGTACAACCCACCGACAGGATTGCAAGCGCCAGGAAATGACACTAACTCTATTTTAATACAAGGGAGAGGTGCAGCTTAGGATGAACTATTCTAAAAAGTCCTATAAGTTGATCTGCATCATTTTACTGTTTCCGTTTTTCAGCGGAATTATTTGCACAAAATATATATTTGCAGGAACGTGGCAGAGATAGATTATTGGGTTGGGAGGCAAACACAATTTAGAATGTGGCACTAAGTTATCAAATGCAGCCGACATGGTTAACGGCATGTACATTTAAAATAACCAGTACCTTGCTTTGATAGTGTTTTTCTTTCTTGTATTTTTTTCTATATATTGTATTTTGTTAAACTAAAACCCGTAAAAATATTACAAGAAGTAAATTCTTTTATTTGGAGTGGGGGCAGGGTCCCCGACCCCCAGACCACGAGAGTTTTCAAAAACATGATAAAATGCCCCCGATTATGACAAGAAGGTTCCGAGTTCGTTTGGTTTTGTTTAACGGCATATCAACCTCAGTGGGTCATTTAATGCCGAGTTCCGAGTTCGAAAAGTAACACCTGAACAAGGCCAGAAGGCATAACGCTGTGTATATATTTAATAAAGACGAGGACAACAGTCCGAAAAATCTAGATAATACGATAAAACCTTATTTTAAGTTTTCAAATTTTAAAGTATCTTTTTCTTAGTTTTATTTCATAATTTTTTTTTTTTAATTTATGAAAAGAAAGATATTTGAAATTCCTCAAGTTTACTTGCTAAACCAGTGTAAGCAGAAATAATTAATAATTATTATTATTAATAAATAATTAATAATTAAAATACAATAAACAAATTATTGAATTATTATGCGATCATGGGTAACGGAATGAGAACAATGTACCCTAATGAATTAAATAAAGGGTTCGGTTCAATATTCCGTGAAGGCACTCGAGTTCGATAAGAAACACCTGAAGAAAACCGGAGGGTATATCGGCCGAAACGTTGTGCATATCACAATAAAAATGAGGACAACAGTCCGAAAAATCTAAATAATATGATACCATCTTATTTTAAGTCTGCCAATTTTAAAGTATCTTTTTCGTTGGTTTTATTTCAAATTTTTTTTTTTTTTAAATTTATAAAAAGAACGATATTTGAAATTCCCAACGTTTACTGGCTTATCCAGTATAAGTAAAAAATAATTAATAATCAAAATACAATAAACAAATAATTGAATCATTATGCGGTCAGGTTAACGGGATGAGAACAATCTCCTGATAAATTAAATAAAGGGTTCGGTTCGAAATTCTGGGAAGACTTCCGATTCGAATAATGAAGGCTTCCGAGTTCGACAAGAAAGTTCCGGAGTTCCACAAAAAAAAAAAAAAAAAAACGAAGAATGCCGGAGAGCACATCGGCCGAAACGTTGTGTATATAACAATAAAGATGAGGACAACAGTCCTAAAAATTTAAATAATATAAACAGAAATAAATGGATAGATTTTAAAAAAATGTAATCGCCGGTAGTCACCGTGTTACAAGAAGCCAAAAATAGCAAATTTATATTTTGATTTAAAAAAAAATCTGAATTTCAGACAACACTACGACAACTTTATGCTTTTAAAAATTAAAATAAGAAAGAAAAAAAAAAAAAGATGTAACAAAAGACCGGAGGGCACATCGGCCGAAACGTTAATAAAGATGAGGACAACGGTACTAAAAATCTAAATAATACAAATAAATAAATAAATTGTAATCGCCGGTAGTCACTGTGTTACAAGCAGCCAAAAATGGTAAATTTATATTTTGATTAAAAAAAAAATCTGGATTTCAGACATTACGACAGGTTATGCTTTTAGAAATTAAAATTTAAAAAAGAAAAAAAAAAAGAAAAAAATCTAACAAAATAATTAAAAAAACAACTATTTGGTAATTTCTATAAAGCCTTGATCCATACTTACGTCATCTTACTCACAGACAGAAAAAAGAAATGAATAAAAAAAATTCCTTTTCAATCATATTTAATGAAAAAAGTTTTTTTTAAAATAAAAAACTAGCTAAGTACGGAATATTCAGAAATGTAAATATGTCATTGTCGTATATACGAAGTTTATTTTTTCTTTCACTATTTTCTTACATCTTGGATAAATACTTGGAAACAACAAGAAAATTCGCTGGAAAAGAATGATAAACAACTTTTTACACACACAAATAAGGAAAGACGATTTAAAAAAAACTTAAGAAGTGTCAATATATTCTTGGCATTATAAGTTAAGTTAAATAAAAAATAATTATAACCGGTTACTTATTAAAGAATAAAGAAGAGTAAAGAAAAAAAATCTTTTTAAAAAATCGTGTTTTCGAGGAGGCTTTACACATGTTTATGATAAAAAAAAAAAAACAATAAAAACAATTAAAAGTTCAACAGCACAGACTTCCGAATTGTTAAAAAATTAAAAATAAAAACAAAATTAAAAGATTCACATACCTGTAATCTTGAAAGTAAATCTCCTGGAACAGAGATAATTGTTTTATAGTGGTTGTTAATAACCTCCAATTTGGTGTGATATTAAAAAAAACAACAACACAGGATTAAAGTGTGTATTTTAGAGAACAAATCAACAGTTTAAAAACATTCTAATGCTCTACATATATACTACGATAATATAACCAAGGGGCTTAACTACAGCTACTACTTCAACAGTCATTTACAAGATGACTACTACTCCCGTTAGTCTCTTGAAAAATTATTAATACGATTATATGTTCACACTTGTTTCACAGTCACTACCACTACTAGTTAGAGGATAACTACCAACTCTGCTTTAAAAAAACATTGTCTAGCAGACAGAGACTTTGGTTTCGAAATGTTGTAATTTATAACTCAACAACTGGGAGAAAGAAAGCTGAACGACTGCTATCACCCTAGACTAAACGCACGCATTAGTGTAACTTTTTTTTTTTTGTTAGATTATCAATAGTTGTTATTTTTTTCTTACAACTAATATAAGTCAGTTCAACTGGCGATCCACTTGTGTCACGAATGCTACCCACAAGTTTTATTATTCAAAGAAAACTCCTCTCTCTCAACCCTTTCTTCTAAATTCCGTATCAACTGGGGAAATTTTGATAGAAAAAAAAAATACCGAAAAGCAGTCGACACAGCCTAAGAGTGGAAAGGGTATCACCTTCCGCGTGACTTTTATACCTTCCCTAGAATTTTATTTTTAACTCTGTTTCATTCTGTTTTACGCTGTTCGAGATACGGCACCAATCCAGCATCCTCCCCAACAAATTTATTGTACACTGCTTAGGTTTTTTGGGTGGATTTTACGGCGTGTTAACTCTTGTTGGGTTATTTTATGCCGAAGACATTTTGTTTTATTCTTTCTTGTTGAGCATTCCATTTTTTTTTTTTTCAAATTCAAAATTTTTTGAACACATTTTTTAATACTCATTTTTTAAAAATCTATTCAACCCATAGATGGGACCCTAACAAGTACTACCACTTTGGGTCAGAGTGGACCTAGGACTAATGGTGATGAGGGGGTACTCCACACTCCCAAGACCTTCAGAACTAAAACTTCACCGCTAGATGCCGTTTAACGGTATACCCAGGACATTAAGACCCTCAGCCACAGCCTTCTAGCGCATATATGATAAAAAGCATTGGGGTTTGCCATAGGTGTAATAGGGTCAGGAAATCATATGCTAGATCTTGACGTGACCAGCAGATTGATTGAAGGGGGCCTCTCCGACCGCCAGTCTAGCTTAAATAAGAACTAAAGTGGAGCGTTGCATGTCATGGACTGTCCAGTAACCAGGATATCACCCATAAGCGCCACGGGTCGCCACCCACGGACAACAGTTGCTCCAATTTCACATCTTTGCAGAGGTGCAGTCGATGTATTCTTCTGCCCCAGCCGACAGAGGGAGCTTAGGTTTAGCACAAGTCCATACGTATGATGCACTCAGTGAGAATTGAACTCACTTCTTTTTTTCAGAAACGAGACTACCTTGCTAACCCCTTTACACAGACGTGGCACCCATTCCCCGCGTCAAGCTTAGTTTTGGCATGGGACTACGAGCTGGGTTCTCTCAGAGATGATTGAGATCAGTTGTTTAATAAACTTAAGTACATAGCTAGAAGTTTGGGGCACCCAGTAAGAATCGCACTCACTTGGAAAAAGATTTCCTGTTCTTGATTTTGTTTTCGTCTTCGAATCCTTTTGAATAATTGCTTTTTCTTTTTTCTTTTTTCTTTTTTTCTAAACATACTTCTAAGAGATCCAAGCTATAGGGCTCCAAAAATTAGGAGGCGCTCATCCTGTCATCGTCGTAGTAAATGGACACGGCGACTCGAGTTCAAATCCTGGAAGAAGCTGGTAGCATTTCACATATGGGAGAGGTATGATTCCAACTATTCTCCCTTCAACTATTGATAAACTGTAGGGAAGACTGGACTCTTTAACCTTGGTTAGGCAACCTGTCTAGAAGAAGGAAACCTGAAAAACTCCCCTTAAAAATAGACCTCTTGACGCGTCCTACTCGTGTGGAGGAGTTGGGTAAATACAAAATTAAGGAGTTAGGTTAAGACAGTTCTAAGTGACAGTTATCTCTAGACTGCAGGTTCAATCCTGGTCAGGGGCAGCAGTAACATGGAATAATATTTAACACAGCTTAACACCTGTACCCCAGCAATGGTTAGCGGAATGAAAACAAGATACCCCCGTGGACTGAATAAAGGGTTAGGTTCAAAGTTCTGTGAGGGCTCCCGATTCCGACAAGAAGGTTCCCTAGTTCGAAAAGAAGGTTCCCGAGTCGACAAGAAGGTTCCGAGTTCGAAAAGAAGGTTCCCGAGTTCGAAAAGAAGGTTCCGAGTCGAAAAAGAAGGTTCCCGAGTCCGAAAAGAAGGTTCCCGAGTTCGAAAAGAAGGTTCCCGAGTTCGAAAAGAAGGTTCCCGTTCCGAGTTCGAAAGAAGGTTCCCGAGTCCGAAAAGAGGTTCCCGAGTCCGAAAAGAAGGTTCCCGAGTTCGAAAAGAGGTTCCCGAGTTCGAAAAGAAGGTTCCCGAGTCGAAAAGAAGGTTCCCGAGTCGAAAAAGAAGGTTCCCGAGTTCGAAAAGAAGGTTCCCTAGTCGAAAAGAAGGTTCCCGAGTTCGAAAAGAAGGTTCCCGAGTCCGAAAAGAAGGTTCCCGAGTTCGAAAAGAAGGTTCCCGAGTTCGAAAGAAGGTTCCCGAGGAGTTCGAAAAGAAGAGGAGGAGTAGTTTTATGACTTTATTATAGGCTTTATTGACCGGTCATAGTCGCCTGTAGCAAGGAGATATGCCTCCTGGCTAGTAGGAGCGACCAGACCTAGTTAAGACTGATTACGACAAGAAGGTTCCCGAGTTCGAAAAGAAGGTTCCCGAGTTCGAAAAGAAGGTTCCCGAGTTCGAAAAGATTCCCGAGTTCGACAAGAAATACCTGAAGAAGACCGGAGGGCACATCAACCGAAACGTTGTACAGATAACAATGAAGATGAGGACAATAGTCCGAATAATACAAATAATACTAATTATCAAGCCTAATCTCAAAAATTCAGAGAAAAATAATTATGTATTTCCCCAAATACTAAGATTACTTAAAAAGAAATGACTCAATAAGGGAATTACCAGTTTCGAATATGCCTTTGCATAAAAAGGCGGTTTTGGGAAATCCCCAATATCATGCTTTTAAGAAGCATTCGGCATTCGGTTTTAAATCAATGACGTGATCCCAGGGGGTCACCCCCCCCAGGCAACACCTGACCCCTTAATTTAAAGGGAAAGGGCTATATTTATTGCCCGGTGCCTGAGGCATTCGGTGTTAAATTAATGACATGATCACAGGGAGCCATTTCCCCAGACAACACCTGTCACCTTAATTTAAACGGAAAGGGCTATTTATTGCCCGGTGCCTGAGGCGCCCCCTGAGGAGTAATGCCGGGGCAATCCACGCATTTTTGTGCCTGGCAAGTTCTCAACCCTTTTTTTAAAACCTATTGATCTCTTTTTTTTATGAATCCCTATAGCCATTTAAGGGGCTGGTTTAGCTCAGTCGTCCACCAAGGAACCTCAAGGTTCCTGGTTCAATACCGGTCATCGCCAACTCAGCGCATGAGTAGCACAGAGATCTGTGCGGCTGAAATCGTAATTTTAGTTGGTTGTTTTGTTTTAGGGCATATCAACTCTTTCGGGTCATTTAATGCCGAATCAAATCATTTTGATATCAGGTTGTTTACTGTACCTGTGGGTTTTTTAAAAAATGTTTACCCATCCAAGTATTAAACATGCTTATCGCTGCTTAACTTCGGTGATCTAGTGGGCACCGGTGCTTTCAACGTGATTTGACCGTAAGGCCGGAATTTTGCAACTTTAAATTTATCTATTAATAATGGAGATTCGGTTCCGGTTTTTGTCTGTAACAAAAACTACGTCACTGCTTACGTCACATTACCCAAAATCGTCATAACATGGAATAAATATACTCAAAATTTGAACATGCAACATTAGACAGTCCTCATTGTTTTTTAAAACAAGTTTTAATAAATACATGACTGGTATTATATATCTATATATAGTTTGTTTTATTTTAATACACATTTAAAGTTTACATTTCAAATTGTTTTATTTTTTAATCCTTTAATGAATTTGATGATTTTACTTACTTGGGGTACAAACTCGCTGACATTGAATTTTTAACTCCCACCCCTCAGGCAATATGTTTAAAAAATCTAATTTTACATCGCCCGGAGGGTGTTTTTTATATTGCTAGTTTTTATAAAATAACTTTAAATAAAACATGTCTTGAACTAGCTCCCCAAAATTATCACTAACAGTTTCATTCTTCAATGCCGGGAGTCCAGTGGCTTCGGCCCTGGATCTTACAAGCTAACAGCGTTGATCCCAGGGAGCTATCCCCCAGACAACATCTGCCCCTTCGATTTAAAGGGGCAGGACTGGGTTTATTGCCCGGTGCCTGAGCCCCATCCCTTGAGGGGGAGTGCCGATGGTATCAACGCATTTTTTGCACCCACCACCCATGAGGGTGGTCCCACATTAATAGGGCCTTGTACCTAACCCGTACACGTAGGGAACGTCGTAAATACCATCCTTCTTTCTATCTCTGACGGCTTCTCTCTCTTTCTCTATCTCTCACTTCAAATTCGTCCTGTTTCACTGTGCTCACAATTGGCATTGTTCGCATTTGATCAAAAACGGTCTCGACTGTCTCCTTCCTTAGTTTTTTTTTATATATGTTGTCACTTCGATAATGCTCCCACAATCCTCCTTATTTCCGGTCTAATATTTAAAAAGTATACGCTTACGTTTTTTTGATTTGGTTTGGTTTGGTTTGTTTTGTTTTACGGCATATCAACATCAGTGGGTCATTTAATGCCGATAAAGTTTTGAAATAAATCAATTCTTAATGGATAATACAATTTTTTTATAAATACATTTTTCTATTTAACCCATAGATGGGACCCTAACAGGTACTACCACTCCGGGTCAGAGTGGATCAGGGAGCAATGGTGATGAAGGGGTGCTCCACATTCCCCAAACCTCCAAAACTGGAACCTCACCATCAGATAGAGTTTAACGTCATTCCCAGGACATGTAGACCCGCAGCCACCGCCTTCTAGCACCCATATGATAAAAAGGGGTTGGGGCTTGCCATAATTACGTTTTTTTTTCTCTTCCTGTTAAGGTATATGGGTTATAAGTAGTTTTGGGTGTTCTACAGGTTTAAAGGTAGATTTATATTCTTGGTTGCTTGTTCTTAGGGTTTTTATTCCCGGAGGGCACATCGACCGAAACGTTGAACAGATAACAATGAAGAAGAGGACAATAGTCCAAATAATACAAATAATAGTAATTATCAAGCATAATCTCAAAAATTCAGAGAAAAATAATTATGTATTTCCCCAACTCCTAAGATTACTTAAAAAGATATGACTCAATAAGGGAATTACCAGTTTCGAATATGACTTTGCATAAAAAGGCGGATTTAGGAAATCCCCAATATCATGCTTTTAAGAAGCATTCGGCATTCGGTTTTGGGTGTTCTACAGGTTCAAAGGTAACTTTATATTCTTGGTTGCTTGTTTTTAGGGATTTTTATGCTTTAACCCCATCTCGTTTGGTAGTTGCACTGAAAAGAAGGAATTTAAAGAACAAAAAGGAACGAAAAATAAAGAGACAAAGGCAGGAGGTAGTTTTATGACTTTATTATAGGCTTTATTGACCGGTCATAGTCGCATGTAGCAAGGGGATATGCCTCCTGGCTAGTAGGAGCGACCAGACCTAGTTAAGACTGATTACGACAAGAAGGTTCCCGAGTTCGAAAAGAAGGTTCCCGAGTTCGAAAAGATTCCCGAGTTCGAAAAGAAGGTTCCCGAGTTCGAAAAGAAGGTTCCAGAGTTCGAAAAGAAGGTTCCCGAGTTCGAAAAGATTCCCGAGTTCGAAAAAGAAGGTTCCCGAGTTCGAAAAGAAGGTTCCGAGTTCGAAAAGAAGGTTCCCGAGTTCGAAAAGAAGGTTCCAGAGTTCGAAAAGAAGGTTCCGGAGTTCGAAAAGAAAGTTCCCGAGTTCGAAAGAAGGTTCCCGAGTTCGAAAAAGGTTCCAGAGTTCGAAAAGGTTCCCGAGTCCGAGAAGGTTCCCGAGTCCGACAAAAAATACCTGAAGAAGGCCGGAGGGCACATCAACCGAAACGTTGTACAGATAACAATGAAGATGAGGACAATAGTCCGAATAATACAAATAATACTAATTATCAAGCCTAATCTCAAAAATTCAGAGAAAAATAATTATGTATTTCCCCAACTCCTAAGATTACTTACAAAGATATGACTCAATAAGGGAATTACCAGTTTCGAATATGCCTTTGCATAAAAAGGCGGCTTTGGGAAATCCCCAAGATAACAAGATAAGAACAAATAACTTTTCAGACCTTTTGATTATAAATATTTACATTTCTCTCATTGGATCTACAAACATCTTTATATATACTAGCAAATATATGCACCCTCCGGGTGCAAGTATTTAAGTTTTAATGTAATAGAATATTGTAGATCCAATGAGAGAAATGTAAATATTTATAATCAAAAGGTCTGAAAAAGTTATTTGTTCTTATCTTGTTATCTTGGGGATTTCCCAAAGCCGCCTTTTTATGCAAAGCATATTCGAACTGTAATTCCCTTATTGAGTCATATTTTGTAAGTAATCTTAGGAGTTGGGGAATACATAATTATTTTTTCTCGAATTTTTGAGATTAGGCTTGATAATTAGTATTATTTGTATTATTCGGACTATTGTCCTCATCTTCATTGTTATCTGTACAACGTTTCGGTTGATGTGCCCTCCGCCTTCTTCAGGTATTTTTTTGTCGGACTCGGGAACCTTCTCGGACTCGGAACGTTCTTTCGACTCTGGAACCATCTTTTCGAACTCTGGAACCTTCTTTTTCGAAACTCGGGAACCTTCTTTCGAACTCGGGAAACTTTCTTTTCGACTCCGGGAACCTTTCTTTTCGAACTCTGGAACCTTCTTTTCGAACTCGGGAACCTTCTTTCGAACTCGGAAACCTTCTTTTCGAACTCGGGAACCTTCTTTTCGAACTCGGGAATCTTTTCGAACTCGGGAACCTTCTTTTCGAAACTCTGGAACCTTCTTTTCGAACTCGGGAACCTTCTTCGAACTCGGGATATCTTTCGAACTCGGAACCTTCTTTTCGAACTCGGGAACCTTCTTGTCGTAATCAGTCTTAACTAGGTCTGGTCGCTCCTACTAGCCAGGAGGCATATCCCTTGCTACATGCGACTATGACCGGTCAATAAAGCCTATAATAAAGTCATAAAACTACCTCCTGCCTTTGTCTCTTTATTTTTCGTTCCTTTTTGTTCTTTAAATTCCTTCTTTCAGTGCAACTACCAAAACGAGATGGGGTTAAAGCATAAAAATCCTAAAAACAAGCAACCAAGAATATAAAGTTTACCTTTGAAGCCTGTAGAACACCCAAAACCGAATGCCGAATGCTTCTTAAAAGCATGATATTGGGGATTTCCTAATCCGCCTTTTATGCAAAGTCATATTCGAAACTGGTATTCCCTTATTGAGTCATATCTTTTAAGTAATCTTAGGAGTTGGGGAAATACATAATTATTTTTCTCTGAATTTTTGAGATTATGCTTGATAATTACTATTATTTGTATTATTTGGACTTATGTCCTCTTCTTCATTGTTATCTGTTCAACGTTTCGGTCGATGTGCCCTCCGGGAAAAAAACCCTAAGAAACAGCAACCAAAATATAAATCTACCTTAAACCTGTAGAACACCCAAAAACTACTTATAACCATATTACCTTAACAGGAAGAGAAAAAAAAACGTAATTATGGCAAGCCCCAACCCTTTTTATCATATGGGTGCTAGAAGGCGGTGGCTGCGGTCTACATGTCCTGGGAATGACGTTAAACTCTATCTGAATTCCAGTTTTGGAGGTTTGGGGAATGTGGAGCACCCCTTCATCACCATTGCTCCCTGATCCACTCTGACCCGGAGTGGTAGTACCTGTTAGGGTCCCATCTATGGGTTAAATAGAAAATGTATTTATAAAAAAATTGTATTATCCATTAAGAATTGATTTATTTCAAAAACTTTATCGGCATTAAATGACCCACTGATGTTGATATGCCGTAAAACAAAACAAACCAACCAACCAAATCAAAAACGTAAGCGTATACTTTTTAAATATTAGACGAAATAAGGAGGATTGTGGGAGCATTATCGAAGTGAAACATATAAAAAAAAACTAAGGAAGGAGACAGTCGAGACCGTTTTTGATCAAATGCGAACAATGCCAATTGTGAGCACAGTGAACAGGACGAATTTGAAGTGAGAGATAGAGAAAGAGAGAGAAGCCGTCAGAGATAGAAAGAAGGATGGTATTTACGACGTTCCTCGTGTACGGGTTAGGTACAAGGCCTATTAATGTGGGACCACCCTCATGGGTGGTGGTGGCAAAAATGCGTTGATACCATCGGCACTCCCCTCAAGGGATGGGGCTCAGGCCACCGGGCAATAAACCAGTCCTGCCCTTTTAAATCGAAGGGGCAGATGTTGTCTGGGGATAGCTCCTGGGATCAACGCTGTTAGCTTGTAAGATCCAGGGCGGCGAAGCCACTGGACTCCCCGGCATTGAAGAATGAAACTGTTTTAGTGATAATTTTGGGGAGCTAGTTCAAGACTGTTTTATTTTTTAAAGTTATTTATAAAAACTAGCAATATAAAAAACACCCTCCGGGCGATGTAAAATTAGATTTTAAAACATATTGCCTGAGGGGTGGGAGTTAAAAATTCAATGTCAGCGAGTTTGTACCCAAGTAAGTAAAATCATCAAATTCATTAAAGGATTAAAAAATAAAACAATTTGAAATGTAAACTTTAAATGTGTATTAAATAAAACAAACTATATATAGATATATAATACCAGTCATGGTATTTATTAAAACTTGTTTTAAAACAAATGAGGACTGTCTATGTTGGCATGTTCAAATTTTTGAGTATATTTATTCCATGTTATGACGATTTTGGGGTAATGTGACGTAAGCAAGTGACGTAGTTTTTGTTACAGACAAAAACCGGAACCGAATCTCCATTATTAATAGATAAATTTAAAGTTGCAAAATTCCCCGGCCTTACGGTCAAATCACGTTGAAAGCACCGGTGCCCACTAGATCACCGAAGTTAAGCAGCGATAAGCATGTTTAATACTTGGATGGGTAAACATTTTTTAAAAAACCCACAGGTACAGTAACACCTGATATCAAAATGATTTGATTCGGCATTAAATGACCCGAAGAGTTGATATGCCCTAAAACAAACAACAACTAAAATGTTACGATTTCAGCCGCACAGATCTCTGTGCTACTCATGCGCTGAGTTGGCGATGACCGGTATGGAACCAGGAACCTTGAGGTTCCTTGTGGACGACTGAGCTAAACCAGCCCTTAAATGGCTTATAGGGATTCATAAAAAGAGATCAATAGGTTTTAAAAAAAGGGTTGAAGAACTTGCCAGGCACAAAAAATGCGTGGATTGCCCCGGCATTACTCCTCAGGGGGCGCCTCAGGCACCGGGCAATAAATGCCCTTTCGTTTAAATTAAGGTGACAGGTGTTGTCTGGGGAAATGGCTCCTGTGATCATGTCATTAATTTAACACGAAATGCCTCAGGCACCGGGCAATAAATATAGCCCTTTCCCTTTAAATTAAGGGGTCAGGTGTTGCCTGGGGGGGGTGACCCCCTGGGATCACGTCATTGATTTAAAACCGAATGCCGAATGCTTTTAAAAGCAATGATATTGGGGATTTCCAAAACCGCCTTTTTATGCAAAGGCATATTCGAAACTGGTAATTCCCTTATTGAGTCATTTCTTTTTAAGTAATCTTAGTATTTGGGGAAATACATAATTATTTTTCTCTGATTTTTGAGATTAGGCTTGATATTAGTATTATTTGTATTATTCGAACTATTGTCCTCATCTTCATTGTTATCTGTACAACGTTTCGGTTGATGTGCCCTCCGGTCTTCTTCAGGTATTTCTTGTCGAACTCGGGAATCTTTTCGAACTCGGGAACCTTCTTTCGAACTCGGAACCTTCTTTTCGAACTATCGGGAACTTCTTGTCGTAATCAGTCTTAACTAGGTCTGGTCGCTCCTACTAGCCAGGAGGCATATCTCCTTGCTACAGGCGACTATGACCGGTCAATAAAGCCTATTAAAGTCATAAATACCTCATGCCTCGGGAACTTTTTTAGTGGTTCTTTTGCGATTATATGATCGGGACCTTCTTTTCGGCTAGGTTTTTCGATCGGGACCTTCTTTTCGACTAGGAACCTTCTTTTACGGTGACAGAATATTTTTCGAACTCGGGAACCTTCTTTTTCGACTAGGGAACCTTCTTTTCGAAACTCGGGAACCTTCTTTTCGAAAACTCGGGAACCTTCTTTTCGGGACTCGGAACCTTCTTTTCGAACTCGGGAACCTTCTTTTCGAACTCGGGAACCTTCTTTCGGACTCGGGAACGCTTCTTTTCGACTCGGGAACCTTCTTTTCGACTCGGGAACCTTCTTTCGACTGGAAACCTTACTTTTCAAAAAACTCGGGAAACCTTCTTTTCGACCTCGGACCTTCTTTTCGACTCGGGAACCTTCTTTTCGAACTCGGGAACCTTCTTTCGAACTCGGGAACCTTCTTTTCGAACTCGAACCTTCTTGTCGGACCGGGAACCTTCTTTTCGAACTAGGGAACCTTCTTGTCGGAATCGGGAGCCCTCACAGAACTTTGAACCTAACCCTTTATTCAGTCCACGGGGGTATCTTGTTTTCATTCCGCTAACCATTGCTGGGGTACAGGTGTTAAGCTGTGTTAAATTATTATTCCATGTTACTGCTGCCCCTGACCAGGATTGAACCCTGCAGTCTAGAGATAACTGTCACTTAGAACTGTCTTACCTAACTCCTTAATTTTTGTATTTACCCAACTCCTCCACACGAGTAGGACGCGTCAAGAGGTCTATTTTTAAGGGGAGTTTTTCAGGTTTCCTTCTTCTAGACAGGTTGCCTAACCAAGGTTAAAGAGTCAGTCTTCCTACAGTTTTATCAATAGTTGAAGGGAGAATAGTTGAATCATACCTCTCCATATGTGAAATGCTACCAGCTTCTTCCAGGATTTGAACTCGAGTCGCCGTGTCCATTTACTACGACGATGACAGGATGAGCGCCTCCTAAATTTTTGGAGGCCTATAGCTTGGATCTCTTAGAAGTATGTTTAGAAAAAAAAGAAAAAAGAAAAAAGAAAAGCAATTTATCAAAAGGATTCGAAGACGAAACAAAATCAAGAACAGGAAATCTTTTTCCAAGTGAGTGCGATTCTTACTGGGTGCCCCAAACTTCTAGCTATGTACTTAAGTTTATTAAACACTGAATCTCAATCATCGTCTGAGAGAACCAGCTCGTAGTCCCATGCCAAAACTAAGCTTGACGCGGGGAATGGGTGCCACGTCTGTGTAAAAGGGTTAGCAAGGTAGTCTCGTTTTCTGAAAAAAGAAGTGAGTTCAATTCTCACTGAGTGCATCATACGTATGGGACTTGTGCTAAACCTAAGCTCCCTCTGTCGGCTGGGGCAGAAGAATACATCGACTGCACCTCTGCAAAGATGTGATTGGAGCAACTGTTGTCCGTGGGTGGCGACCCGTGGCGCTTAGGGTGATATCCTGGTTACTGGACAGTCCATGACATGCAACGCCCACTTTAGTTCTTATTTAAGCTAGACTGGCGGTCGGAAGAGGCCCCCTTCAATCAATCTGCTGGTCACGTCAAGATCTAAGCATTGATTTCCTGACCCTATTACACCTATGGCAAACCCAATGCTTTTTATCATATATGCGCTAGAAGGCTGTGGCTGAGGGTCTTAATGTCCTGGGTATACCGTTAAACGGCATCTAGCGGTGAAGTTTTAGTTCTGAAGGTCTTGGGAGTGTGGAGTACCCCTCATCACCATTAGTCCT
>CM042155.1:8211274-8218774 GCA_023376005.1 Doryteuthis pealeii
AGGTTCATCCTGGTCAGGGGCAGCAGTAACATGGAATAATATTTAACACAGCTTAACACCTGTACCCCAGCAATGGTTAGCGGAATGAAAACAAGAATCCCCCGTAGACTGAATAAAGGGTTAGGTTCAAAGTTCTGTGAGGGCTCCCGATTCCGACAAGAAGGTTCCCTAGTTCGAAAAGAAGGTTCCCGAGTTCGAAAAGAAGGTTCCCGAGTCCGACAAGAAATACCTGAAGAAGACCGGAGGGCACATCGACCGAAACGTTATACAGATAACAATGAAGATGAGGACAATAGTCCGAATAATACAAATAATACTAATTATCAAGCCTAATCTCAAAAATTCAGAGAAAAATAATTATGTATTTCCCCAACTCCTAAGATTACTTAAAAAGATATGACTCAATAAGGGAATTACCAGTTTCGAATATGACTTTGCATAAAAAGGCGGTTTTGGGAAATCCCCAATATCATGCTTTTAAGAAGCATTCGGCATTCGGTTTTAAATCAATGACGTGATCCCAGGGGATCACCCCCCAGGCAACACCTGACCCCTTAATTTAAAGGGAAAGGGCTATATTTATTGCCCGGTGCCTGAGGCATTCGGTGTTAAATTAATGACATGATCACAGGGAGCCATTTCCCCAGACAACACCTGTCACCTTAATTTAAACGGAAAGGGCTATGTTTATTGCCCGGTGACTGAGGCGCCCCCTGAGGAGTAATGCCGGGGGAATCCACGCATTTTTGTGCCTGGCAAGTTCTCAACCCTTTTTTTAAACCTATTGATCTCTTTTTTTTATGAATCCCTATAGCCATTTAAGGGGCTGGTTTAGCTCAGTCGTCCACCAAGGAACCTCAAGGTTCCTGGTTCAATACCGGTCATCGCCAACTCAGCGCATGAGTAGCACAGAGATCTGTGCGGCTGAAATCGTAATTTTAGTTGGTTGTTTTGTTTTTAAGGCATATCAACTCTTTCGGGTCATTTAATGCCGAATCAAATCATTTTGATATCAGGTTGCTTACTGTACCTGTGTTTTTTTTTTAAATGTTTACCCATCCAAGTATTAAACATGCTTATCGCTGCTTAACTTCGGTGATCTAGTGGGCACCGGTGCTTTCAACGTGATTTGACCGTAAGGCTGGAATTTTGCAACTTTAAATTTATCTATTAATAATGGAGATTCGGTTCCTGAATCACTGCTTACGTCACATTACCCAAAATCGTCATAACATGGAATAAATATACTCAAAATTTGAACATGCAACATTAGACAGTCCTCATTGTTTTTTAAAACAAGTTTTAATAAATACATGACTGGTATTATATATCTATATATAGTTTGTTTTATTTTAATACACATTTAAAGTTTACATTTCAAATTGTTTTATTTTTTAATCCTTTAATGAATTTGATGATTTTACTTACTTACGGTACAAACTCGCTGACATTGAATTTTTAACTCCCACCCCTCAGGCAATATGTTTAAAAAATCTAATTTTACGTCGCCCGGGGGGTGTTTTTTTATTTTGCTAGTTTTTATAAAATAACTTTAAATAAAACATGTCTTGAACTAGCTCCCCAAAATTATCACTAACAGTTTTATTCTTCAATGCCGGGAGTCCAGTGGCTTCGGCCCTGGATCTTACAAGCTAACAGCGTTGATCCCAGGGAGCTATCCCCCCAGACAACATCTGCCCCTTCGATTTAAAGGGGCAGGACTGGGTTTATTGCCCGGTGCCTGAGGGGGAGTGCCGATGGTATCAACGCATTTTTTGCACCCACCACCCATGAGGGTGGTCCCACATTAATAGGGCCTCGTACCTAACCCGTACACGTAGGGAACGTCGTAAATACCATCCTTCTTTCTATCTCTGACGGCTTCTCTCTCTTTCTCTATCTCTCAATTCAAATCGTCCTGTTCACTGTGCTTACAATTGGATGGTTGCATTTTGATCAAAAACGGTCTCGACTGTCTCTTTCCTTAGGGTTTTTTTTATATATGTTGTCACTCGATAATGCTCCCACAATCCTCCTTATTTCCGGTCTATATTTAAAAAGTATACACTTACGTTTTTTTGATTTGGTTTGGTTTGGTTTGTTTTGTTTTACGGCATATCAACATCAGTGGGTCATTTAATGCCGATAAAGTTTTGAAATAAATCAATTCTTAATGGATAATACAATTTTTTTTAAAATACATTTTTCTATTTAACCCATAGATGGGACCCTAACAGGTACTACCACTCCGGGTCAGAGTGGATCAGGGAGCAATGGTGATGAAGGGGTGCTCCACATTCCCCAAACCTCCAAAACTGGAACCTCACCATCAGATAGAGTTTAACGTCATTCCCAGGACATGTTGACCCTCAGCCACCGCCTTCTAGCACCCATATGATAAAAAGGGGTTGGGGCTTGCCATAATTACGTTTTTTTTTTCTCTTCCTGTTAGGGTATATGGGTTATAAGTAGTTTTGGGTGTTCTACAGGTTTAAAGGTAGATTTATATTCTTGGTTGCTTGTTCTTAGGGTTTTTATTCCCGGAGGGCACATCGACCGAAACGTTGTACAGATAACAATGAAGAAGAGGACAATAGTCCGAATAATACAAATAATAGTAATTATCAAGCATAATCTCAAAAATTCAGAGAAAAATAATTATGTATTTCCCCAAATACTAAGATTACTTAAAAAGATATGGCTCAATAAGGGAATTACCAGTTTCGAATATGACTTTGCATAAAAAGTCGGATTTAGGAAATCCCCAATATCATGCTTTTAAGAAGCATTCGGCATTCGGTTTTGGGTGTTCTACAGGTTTAAAGGTAACTTTATATTCTTGGTTGCTTGTTTTTAGGGATTTTTATGCTTTAACCCCATCTCGTTTGGTAGTTGCACTGAAAAGAAGGAATTTAAAGAACAAAAAGGAACGAAAAATAAAGAGACAAAGGCAGGAGGTAGTTTTATGACTTTATTATAGGCTTTATTGACCGGTCATAGTCGCCTGTAGCAAGGGGATATGCCTCCTGGCTAGTAGGAGCGACCAGACCTAGTTAAGACTGATTACGACAAGAAGGTTCCCGAGTTCGAAAAGAAGGTTCCCGAGTTCGAAAAGAAGGTTCCCGAGTTCGAAAAGAAGGTTCCCGAGTTCGAAAAGATTCCCGAGTTCGACAAGAAATACCTGATGAAGACCGGAGGGCACATCGACCGAAACGTTGAACAGATAACAATGAAGATGAGGACAATAGTCCTAATAATACAAATAATACTAATTATCAAGCCTAATCTCAAAAATTCAGAGAAAAATAATTATGTATTTCCCCAAATACTAAGATTACTAAAAAGATATGACTCAATAAGGGAATTACCAGTTTCGAATATGACTTTGCATAAAATGGCGGATTTGGGAAATCCCCAAGATAACAAATCACTTTTCGGACCTTTTGATTATAAATATTTACATTTCTCTCATTGGATCTACAAACATCTTTATATATATATATATATATATATATATATATATATACATACACACACACACACACACACACACATATATATATATAAAATCATCCACAGACATCGTGTTTCGACGGATCAGATCTCCTCATATAGATAGGAAGACCGCCCTGTGCATGATTCGAAACCGGACCGTCAAGCTGACAGGTCAGTACCATAAAAAAAGCCATATCCAAACACACCGTGTTTACATACTGATCATATATATATATATATATATATAATATATAATATATATATATATATATATATATATATTGGGGGGGGGAGAATTGTGCTTAATTTTAAGTCGTACCCAATTTTGAAAATTAATTGATTAATAATTAATTAATTAGGCGGGAATGCCTATTTAAATGTAAGGCTAAACAAATCGAGAAAAATCAATCTTTGTATGTACATTTCGGCCTATTAGGCCTCATCAGCAGAGCTATAGATAAGAAGACCACCCTGTGCGTGATTCGAAACCGGACCGTCAAGCTGACAGGCCAGTACCATAAAAAAGCCATATCCAAACACACCGTGTTTACATACTGATCATATATATATAATATATAATATATATATATATATATATATATATAGGGAGATATATATAACAATTAAAATAAGGATCACGTCTACTCACACACACACACACACACACACACACACACACACACACATATTATATATTATAATATATAATATATATATATATATATATATATAATATATATATGCGGAGACGTGATTCTTTTTTTAATTGTTCTTATCTTGTTATAATGGACATTCGGTGTCTATCTGTAACCGAAACTACACCCTGCTTACATCACAATACTCTCAGGAATTGTTTAGGTTCATCAATAACTATTTAATTTATAGTCAAAATCATTAATTTCATATAGAAACCAATTAAAATATAATTAAGATAAGTGTAATCTTTTTATAGGAGTTCTTATTTAATTTCGTTAGTCCTTCCAATCTATATATTAATGCAAAAAATGTTAATCCTGTTTATCTAGTGTTGCTTATCCGCCGAATTCTTATTTCTTATGAGTGTTATCACCTCAGCTAAATAATGGACAATTCCATATTTATCATAAATGAAGAAAAGGAAAAAATAGGACATACTACACAGAAAAAATATAATAAGAAAGAAAGAAAGAAAGAAAGAAGGGAAAAGACAGAGAGAGGGTGAGTGCGCAAAAGCGATAGACAAGGTTAAAACAAGATTATTATACTTTTTATATATTGAACTATTTCCAATAGCTTTTAAGTAAACATATCAGATATTGTAATAATTGAATTATCATACAGTAGTATATCCACAGGTCCTGCTAGAGAGAGAGAAAGAGAGAGAGAGAGAGAGAGAGAGAGAGAGAGAGAGAGAGAGAGAGAGAGGGGGCATAATTTGACCTTACTATTAGAGAATGAGAGTGTGTGCATGAGTGTGTGTGTGTAAGAGAGAGAATTGGGGGAGAAATGGAGAGAGAGAGAGAGAGAGAGAGAGAGAGAGAGAGAGAGAGAGAGAGAGAGGGGGCATAATTAGACCTTACTATTAGAGAATGTGAGTCTGTGCATGAGTGTGTGTGTAAGAGAGAGAATTGAGAGAGAGAGAAAGAGAGAGAGAGAGAGAGAGAGAGAGAGAGAGAGAGAGAGAGAGGACTAATTAGAGCTACTATTAGAGAGCGAGTGTGTGTGTGTGTGTGTGTGTGTGAGAGAGAGAGAGAGAGGAGAGGCGGGAAGAGAGAAAAAAGTGCAGATAGAGAGAGAGAGAGAGAATTAAATCAAGATCATTATAGTTTTTACGTATCGAAGTATTCAGCAATAGCTCTTAAGTAAACATAACAAATGTTGTTATAATTACATCATCATACTGTGGTATACCCACAGTGAGAAAAAGCAACACGAAAACATACCCCCCCCCACCCCACCCCCAAAACAAAAAACATTCGTGTGATCGTCGGAAAGAAGTGAATTAACAGCCACCATTTCTTTGCAAATGGTACTTCCTGTATTTATTCTCTTAGGATTTTTGTGTTTAGATTTTTGTTCGAAAGAAATAGAAATTGGCGAGTTAAGGGTCACTTATGTCGAAAATATTAAGTCGTAATTCTTTTACGTTTGGAGAGAGACTTAGTGAGTCCCCCCCCCCCCAACTATATCTCTGATGTTCTTTTATTCAACGTTGCAAGTTTCCCACGGGTTTTTTCCCGACTGACTGGCCAAACAAACTAGCCGGGTTAGCTCAGTCGGTAGAGCGTTCGGCTCGAAACCACAAGGTTCCTAGTTCGATACCAGCCCTCGCCAACTCGGCGTATGAGTAGCATGGTAATGAGGATGTTAGCATCTAACTAACTAATACATTATATACTTAATCGATAATACAATTTTTTTATAAATACATTTTTCTATATAGAGGTATACCCAGTGGACCAGGGAGCAATGGTGATGAAGGGCACATTCACCAAACCTCCAAAACTGGAACCTCACCATCAGACAGAGTTTAAACGTCATTCCCAAGACATGTAAACCGCAGCCACCGCCTTCTAGCGCCCATATGATAAAAAGGGGTTGGGGCTTGCCATAAGGGCAATAGGGTTGGGAAAATATAGGTGCTATTGACGTGAGCCGATTGATCGGAGGGGGCTCTCCGACCGCCCGTCTAGACCAAAGTGGAGTATTGCATGTCGCTCTCACCTGGGCTCTATCCTTAAGCATCACAGGTCGCCCAACGGCCAACAGGGAGTCTTACCCTCTGAGGTGCAGTCGGTACATTCTAACGCCCCAGCCGAAAGGGCGGGCGACAACTTTTGAAGAGAGGAAAACAACATTTATTTGCTATACTACAATAAATTTACTATACAGAAAAGTAGAAAGGATATACCAGTCAGATACAAAATAGATACAAAATCAGTAATAATTGTTCAATGTTCAAGTAGGTTTAGTTAAAATGTTTAGATTAAAAGGTTTAACAGTTTAGTTAGTGTGACAGAGAACACGAGGTGAGTGGCGAACGTCAGTGCCTGCCGTATTCTCGAAGGAAGCGGGCTAGGCTTTGCCTGACATGTCCGACTGTAGAATCGAACCCGCTTCCTTCAGAATGCAAACATTGTCACCGAAGTCTAGAAGCTACAGTCCCGGATGTAAGCGCCAGGTGCCCGGATGATGGCTATGATGATTCCGGCGGTCGGGTTTGGCTCGAGAATCTCGTGCGTGGGGTGTGTGAAAGAAAAATTGTATAAGTAGTGGGGTGACGACAGCAGCAGTTGCGATTTTTCAGCTGTTGGAGATGTTTGAGTTGGTGGTTTTGTGACGGCGACTACATTGTTGACCCCCCTCTCTTCAACAAGTCGAATTTATTTTTCCACTCTATTTTCTTTTCTTTTTCATACTAGAGTTAGATTTGCAGATAATATGTCTGCGTGAAATTAACTTAGGATTTTCCAGGTAGCTCGTTCACTCGTGAACTGATTAAAATTGTAGTTGGAGTTTTGGTTGTCGGCTCTGATCCTTTTGGTTTCTCTTTCAGTAGTAATTGTTTGGTTTGTTTTTCGGCATATCAACCTCGGTGGGTCATTTAATGCCGACAAAGTTGTGAAATAAATCAATTCTTAATGGATAATCAAATTTTGTTCATAAACTCATGTTTTTCTATTCAACCCATAGATGAGACTCTAACAGGTACTACCACTCCGGGTCAGAGGGGACCAGGGAGCAATGGTGATGAAGGGGTACTCCACATTCCCCAAACCTCCAAAACTGGAACCTCACCATCAGATAGTTTAACGTCATTCCCAGGACATGTAGACCCTCTGCCACTGCCTTCTAGCACCCGTATGATAAAAAGGGTTGGGGCTTGCCATAAGGGCAATAGGGTTGGTGCAATCATATAGGTGCTAGGGCTTGACGTGACCAGGCATTTCATTTTCTTTATGTCTCCAAATTTTTTTATTACCATTCTTGTTTGTATTTTGCATTTGTCTTTTATTTGCTTTTATT
>CM042155.1:8231274-8241274 GCA_023376005.1 Doryteuthis pealeii
GGAAACTTTGACCCTGAGACGGGAAAACCGCAAATCACGTGAAGTCACGTGAACTCTAGTTAGATCTGAGTTGCAGCCGGGATGAGACCAGAATAGAATTGATTAATTCTGAGGTCTGATTCTTCTGGCTGGATAGAGGTATTNGTAATTTGATTCTTGTACCTCAAAGTCCATAAAATTGTATGTGTTTCATTCTTTAAGAACAGATTTCTGGTTTATGTATATAAACATCGTGCTGTATGGTCAAAAGTTTGTTTCTTGCAAAAATGCCTCAGTGGATCACCTTTCAACAGTCATGCCTAGCCTTGTAGTCTCGTTGTGCTAGTTTGCTACATTTGCTTTGATTATCTCACCTTTGTCACCACACACTCTACATTTGCTTCTATTGTGTCTTATCTATTTTGTTTTGAATATAATTTGTTCTTATTGACAGTGTTTTGTGCTGCAAAACTATAAGTGAATCGGATTCTGCCTTTGTTACATAATCTATGCGGTTGCATAGATTATTATTATCAACCCCCTGTATTTAAGAAGGGATGGCCCCTTTTCATATCACGGGCGCGGACTTTCCATGGAATATTACGAAAGCCCGTGAAATACGTGAAGTCACGTGGACCTGGTTGGCTCTCAGTTTTAGCTTGGACGTCAGGCAGATAAGATAATGTCTGCTTAGCTGGGGACTCACCTGCATACGCGCGCACTATGTTTAGTTACATGAAATGTTTAGTTAAGTAAATAAAAACTTACGAAAATAACAGGGTTTTGTGGTTGATGAATGTTTTCGGCACAAGACTGACCTAGAAGACCAGACACGAAGTCCCCGAGACTAGGTCCAAACGCTAGATAGAGAACGGTTAGAAGAGACGCTGCAGAAGAACGTAAGATACAAAAGATGACCAAATAATAGAAGTAAGAAAGGAAAGGAAGGTATACAACACTTAAGGTTTCCCTTTTCTTAACCATGGCCTGGTCTTTACAACTTCCTCAATAGTCGTTTGAAGTATCCATATAATTATTTCTCTCCCCATTTCGTTTCTTGTTTTTGTGTGTTCTGCTTGTCCATATATTGCAGCTTCTGTATTAGTGTTCGGGAGTATTATTGGAAACTATTAGGTGTTACAAAAATAATGGCGCATTTCAAATACATACATTTATTGTTGAACATTAATTCAAAACGCCTAAGTTTTTAGTGCTCATTGAACTCATGAGGAACCCATTTATTGACTTTTTTCACCTTTCCAATACTCTGTAAATGGCGTGAAACTGTTAGCAATGCTGACACACAGTGTCTGAGACATCTCTCTGACACTTTGTCGTGGATTTTGCTCAACAACTGCCTGCAATGTTCATTGTCACGCGTCCTCCTCTACCTTCTTTCATCTTCAAGACTCTCATCTCAACTGCGGAATTTCTGGAACCACCTTTGTACTGTCCGATCACTTGTGGATTCATCTCCCCATGCTTTGTGATATTAGTAGAAGTTTCGGAGGCCATTGTACCCAAGCTTGAACTCATGCAACATAAGAAGGCGAAGGCATGTTTAGGCAAGTTCATCTTTGAAGGCTTCTATTTTTCAAAAATACTTTTCATCTGTAAATGAATTAAATTTTATTTTGAGCACACATTATTATCATATATGCAAAAAATTCACCGGAAATGAACAACAAATTCTATGTTAAGATGACATTTCAAAACCGAGCACTTCAATCGGCCATTATTTTTGTAACAACTAATATATAACTGTTCAGATTATTGCATCAAGAATATTCTCTTGAAGCTATTATTGATTAATAACGGTATCATTGGTATCATGTATTGTCAACTTCACAAAACATGCGCTACTTGATGATTTGTATTATTTGGATTTGTCAGGCTGTTGTCTTCATCTTCTATTGTTTATACACAACGTTTCCACCATGTGTCTATTCTTTTGTAGAAGTAGCGTTTATCGTAATCTAGTGCCCCAGCCGATTGGGTAACGAGGACTGACAAGCGTAAAACCAAGCACCAAAGTATACCATGAAAATACATTCTATCATATGAAAAAAAAAGTCGTCGGGGTGGCCTAAAGTTGGTATCAGCCAATCAGCGAGGGAGTCTATCCTATTTTTACCAGCGCTAAACGAAGGAGATTGTTTTACATCTGACGTGGAGCGCCACACCTACCATCAGCTCCTTACTTTCCGCACAGATCCCTGTGCTTCTCATACGACTGAGTAGGCGAGGGCCGGCATCGGAACTAGGAACCTTGTGGTTTCTAGCCGAAAAACATAAAATTCTAATCCTCCAAATATATTTAAAACTGCATCTATATATATATATATATATATATATATATATATATATATATATAATATATATATTACAACTCTTCCGTATGAGTACGATGGCGACACAAGTACATTTCTTCAGCGGCAGTTAAACAGGTTATAATTCAAAGTTTTCCTTCTCCTATACTAGCCAGGTTAAAGAGCCCAGCTCTGCCTACTATTTACCCATAGTTGGAGGAAAGGAGTTGGATATATACCTTTCCCAAGGGTATTAGCGCTACGAGCACCTCACTATATTTTGAAATGTAGTTTTAACGTAATAAAAGCTTGCAGATCCAAACTTTTCTGACTGGTCAACTGTTGAATAAATGTAAATGCGGTGTAAAGAGGTAGTAATGAATAATTCATCAAGGGTTGAAACTGCCGTAAACCAATTAAACCAAAGTAATAATAAGTGGTTCGCTATTACCAAGGGATTTAATCAATTTACCGAGGATTAAGGTCTTTTCGTTATGTTTTTTCAACCAAACTCCTCCGTACGAGCAGGATGCAAGACTAGTGAATTTCTTCAGCGGAGTTTAACAGGTAAATTCAGAGTTTTCCTTCTCCTAAACTGGTTACTTAGCCAAGGTTAAAGAGCCCTGTCTGCCCTACAATAGTTGGAGGGAGAGTAATTGAATGTATACCTTTCCCAAAGTTATTAGCACTATGTGAAATGCAAACAGTCTCGTCCAGATAGATGGGTATAATAATAATCCATCAGGGTTGAACTGCCGTAAACAACTAACCAAGAGTAATAATAAGTGGTTCGCTATTACCAAGGGATTTGTCGATTTACCGCAGATTAGGATCTTTCGTTATGATTACTTTCTTTTCAAGCATGCGTCTGCCATGTTCTTTTTTTTCTTTGTGAACATAAAACAAAAACTAAAAATGGAAGAGAGGTATTTTTTTTATTTGTGGGTTAAAAAGAAATAAAGAGAATCGCTGATAAGACAACAACAAGAACAAAAATAGTAACATGCAAAGCCGAAAACCTTCTAAAGTAATTTTTGACTTTTGGTAGCGAAAAAAAAAAACAAAAAAAACACACAAAACCGTAAAAAAACAAAAAAACAACCAACCGAACCCAAGCACTCTTTATAAAGTAATTTTGACTTTTTTTAGCGAAAACCCCAAAAAAAAAAAAAAAAACTAAAAAAAAAACAAAAAAAAACTAACCGAACCCAGCCACCTTATAATAATTTTGACTTTTTAGCGAAAAAAACCAAAAAAAAAAAAACAACCAAAACAAAAAAACATAAACGAAAATACAAAAAAAAAAAAAAAAAAAAAAAACCCGAACTCGCCACTCCGGCAAGTCTTTTTTTTTTATTTTCTTTTGATCTCAAGACAGCGGAACCCCATCCTCATCTCGCCTTGAAATGCTAAAACAGATCTCAGTCCCAGAATAGAACAAAAGAAGGGAACAATGAAATAATATCTACCATCAAGTGTTAAACGCATGCTCCGGTAAACCAAAAGATTTGTAGCATGTACAGCAGGAATATTAGGATCTTCGTGACTTCATTTCTTTTCAGACGAATGGTACCGACATGAATTTCAGCTTTTTTTGTCTTACATTTGCTCTTTTGATGAGACAGCAAAGAAAAAAAAAAAAAAGGGACGTTTATTGTTGGTTAAAAGAAATAAAACGAGGAATGGGTATATGAACTAAAACTTTATGATTAAATTATGTTTTACAGCGAGTTTGTCCATATTCTTAAATTGTACAGTACACTCATTTTAATTTTAATTTTTGTAATACATAAAAATTGTAGAAAATCAAAATGTACGCTTTTACGGTTACATTATTAAAATACTATTTAAATCGTAAATAACAGTATCATGAAAATCAGTTTACGTCGTAAGTACGGTTACATATTTGTATAAATTAAACTAAGATTTTCATTCGAATAAAATGACTTTTAATTCTTTAATTTATTTATAATTTTTATTGTTAGAGTTTTTAAAGGGTTAAAATAACAATAAGATTGACGAATTTTCCTTAGAGACTGTTTTCTTTTGGTTCGTTAACTAATTATTTTCTCAAACCACGATAAAAAAAACAAAAAAACAAAGGTTACTAATACGGACAAAATCCGGTGTTTTATCTTTAGTCGAAGGCCCGACTGGATATAAGTAGTCAATTATTTGTAAGACGAAATTTATTTTCAAGTTTATCCGACAATATCCAGTTATTGGAACATTTCAAAAAATTTTTATATCTAAGTACGAAAAAATTGTAAGCGCTTTGTTTATCAAAATGACATGATTCGTTAGTAAATTACCCGAAAAGTTGATAAAACAAAACAACTAACAACCAACATTTAAATTATTATTCAAATACAATTTAAAAATATTCCTCAGAATTTGCCTTACAAATTAAATTTTAAGTTTTATGATTTTACTCTTTATTGTGAAGTCAATAAACATCGCTGAGGTTTATAGTGCAACTTTTCAGTTCTGAAAAATTGGCATGTTTAAATAGAGATTTCATAGGTGACATTTGAACTTTTATGAAAATTGATGTTTTGTAATTAATACAATTTTGTAATAAAACTTAATTTAACTAGGGGGGGGGGGGTTAGGGGGGTTAGTTTAATGGGAAAATAAATAAATAATTTGGGTTCCGTTCAAGCGGTTCCGATATGGGGATCAATTTACTATAAACTTATACGAGGAAATGAGCACCCGTGAATACTCAAATAATAAAGAACTTTTAAGAGATTTTTTTTTCAATCTGATAGATTGGTGTGTAATCGATAATAATCAACTGAAGGGAAAAAAATAGATGGGGGGGGGGGGAGTCCAGATAATCAGGTCCACCAAAACGTTTTTAAACAATGTTTTTTAAAAATAGGTACCACCAATTTTTACCCCCTGTGAAATTTACCCCCCCCCTATATTAACACTATGAAACTTGCAGAAAAATTAATATTTTCTTGAAAATTTTTTCCATTTGAAAGAAAAAACATTAAATAAACTCCTGATGATTTTTTAAACTTTTTTTCAGCTTACGGAAATAATGAAAATTATGATTTGAAAACAACGTTTTCATTTTTTGCACTGTTAAATCAACTGAAATTAACGTAGCTAAAAACAAGTTACGATAAGCGTTTTTTAAATTCTATGAAAAATCAATTAATTATAAATAATAACAAAATATTTCCGTTTTATTCAAGATGGCCTAAACTGATCAATTGGTGGTCCCTATAATACATTCTTAGGTTTTAGCAAAAATAGATATTGCAATACGAAGAATTTAAATTTTCGATTCTCAGCTTCTTTTTTAAACTCAACATGCAATTAAGAACTAAATGTGAATTGTTGTTCATGTACAAAAAATTTAAAACAATAAAAACAAAATATACAAACGAATACTTTCAATTGTTGTATAATAATATGAAATAATTTTAAACTATAAAACAGAAATACAAATCCTGAAATATACAAATTCTCAATGATTTTAGTTTCAAGAATTATTTTCCTCTTGCCCCTCTCTAACTACTGTCTTCCCACTTTCTCTCTCACTCCCTGGTGATCCAAATTTCATTTTAGTCCGGTCATGGACCGGGTACTTTAGCTAGTATATATATATATATATATAACATGGCAGTTGTTTCTCTAACGCTGGGTTTTATTCATTCGACAGCTCAAAAACTGGCCAGCCGAGTAGAATAAAACGTAAAATAAATAAATACTCACCTCCTCATGACAGTCTCATTAGTTTCAGTTTCCTGTATTTGTCAGATTATAAGTAATGAAATTATCATGAAGAGGTGACACGTACACACATACATATATATATATATCACTCGGTAGAGTGTTTGACTAGGAACCTCAAGGTTCCTGGTTCAATACCGGCCCTCATCAATTCAGCGTATGGGTAGCACAGGGATCTGTGCGGTAAAGTGAGGAGCTAATGGTAGGTGTGGCGCTCCACCTCAGATGCCAAAACAATCTCCTTGGTCTAGCGCTAGTGAAAAGAGTATAGACTCCCTCGCTGTCTGGCTGATACCGACTTTAGGCCACCCCGACGACTAAACTATATATATATATATATATATATATATATAATTAAAAATCAATGGCAAAATGAATGAATGGATTAAACAAGAATGAATGATATGAGGGGGATAAATGAAAAATCCTTTCCAAGGGACCCCTCTCAAAAGTATCAAAACACTTTTTGAGAGTGGGGTCCCTGATAGAAAGTTTTTCTCATCTATTATTAGACTCCTTTGAAGCATCAAGTTAATATAATTATTCTATCAGTTATCAGAGAAGAAAAAATCCGTCTCTTACCTTTGTAATATCTGTTGAGAATGGGTTTGATTTTTTACATATATATATATATATATATATATATATATATATATGTGTGTGTGTGTGTGTATGTGTGTGTCTGTGTGTGTGTGTGTGTGTGTGTGGGTGTGTGTTTACCTAACCCCTCCGCACGAGCAGGATGTGACAGAAGATAAATTTCTTAAGCGGAGTTTAACAAGTTTGAATTCAGAGTTTTCCTTCTCTTAGACTGGTTGTCATACCAATGTTAAAGAACCCAGCCTACCCCACTATTTACCCATAGCTGGAGGGAGAATAGTTGGATTCATATATTTACCAAGAGAATTAGCGCTATGTGAAATGCAAACAACCTCGTCCAGAATTCGAACTCGTCTCGCCGTGTCCTTTTCCTACTACGGTAACCAACACACAACGAGTACCCCCATTTCATTATTATGATAACTAGTAAAACAAAACCGCCTTTCGGGCGGTTTAAAAATAAACTTTTGAAAAATATAGCCTGAGGGGAGTGGGAATATCCAAGTAAAATTAATAAATTAATTAAAGTAATAAAAAACAACAATGCCAAAATATTTTTAAAAAATTCTTCCTTTTATTTTAATAGATAAATCTGTAGAGAGAAGATGATAAAAAAATCTTTTATTTTAATAAATAAAACACTGAATGATAATTAAAAAAAAAACACTCTTCCTTTTTATCGTAATAAAATTTATTAAAATAAAAGGAAGGGTGTTTTTTTTTTAATTATTATTCAGTGTTTTATTTATTAAATAGACTAGCAAATATATGCACCTTCCGGGTGCTAGTATTTAAGTTTTAATATAATAAAATATATTAGAAAGGCTGATGAAACTGAATAAGAATGCAGATAAAAATATTTTGAACAGAGGGGGTATGATTGAAAAATAGAACAACTTTGAAACTAACTCTTCCATCATTTTACATTACTCCCGTCTGTCTTTGTTAAATTTTCCTAATTTAACTATTTAGTTAAGATAGAAAGTAAAGAATAATATTATAGTTATTTCTTCTTGTTAATGGATTTATTCTAAGATTCATCCCAGAGATTTTTGCTCATATTCAATAAGATAAAACCAAACAATTAGAAATCAATAATACTAAGCATATATTTATTAAAATCAATTTTTAATATCAATATGCAAATTAGCCTTACCATTCACACTGTAAACCGCTATTTTGTTGTATATATAAATACAATTGCATGTTATTAGTATGTAGATATGGTTAACAGTGGCTTCGGCCTCTGGACCATTGATATAATTAACGGCGTCGATCCCAGGGGGCCATCCCCCCAGGCAACACCTGCCCCTTCGATTTAAAGGTGCAGGGCTGGGTTTATTGCCCAGTGCCTGAGGCGCCCCCCTTGAGGGGGGATGCCGACGGGATCGACGCAATTTTTCACCTGCCACTCCATGAGCTTCGGTTTGTGGGTGGTCCCACGTTAATAGGGACTTTGTGTCTGACCCGTACAAGTGGGGTACGCGGTAAATACTATGTAGATATGGTCAACAGTCTTAATGATGTAAAACAATTTTATTAATAATTGGGTTTTAAATAAAAAATAAAATCATGGTGAATGTGATGTAAATAACAAAGGGAATTGTGATTTATTTAGTAATATAGTTTCGGTTATAGACAGATAAACTCACAATCTCCATTATAATAAGATAATACACTACACTGAATAATAAACATACAGTTTTTAAACAAAATTTATCTTTTCCAGCGTAAAAGATGTAAACAAAAAATAAGTTGGTAGGTTTACGTTATATTATTATAATGCAATCTATCTCCATTATATAGAGATATAACTAATAAGCTTAACTCAGCAACGCCAAAAGTTTGGCGCACCTGGTGAGGAACGCCACTCTCAAATTCTCTTGGAGACGAGCCCGGTAAACATCAAGCGTTCCCAGGAGATAAGGTATATAATTAAAATAAAAAGAAATAAAAAGGAAATGTAGAAACCGAGAAAGAATTTTTCTTTTTTATAGACTTTCTTACTACAGTGTACGTTTATGATGGAATCAGAATTCCTTTAGTTCTATTTAAAAACTTTTACCCCACTTCTCTTATTCTAAAGGGAAGATGAACTGTTAATAGGGGATTTATGATGAAAGGCAGGGGTTGGCTGTTGCCACACTTCTCATCTCTTGTCATTTCACACAGGCTTTCACCAACAGACGCTCCCTTATATATATATATATATATATATATATATATATATATATATATATCTTATTATAATGGAGATTGTGAGTTTGTATGTCTGTAACCGAAACTATATTACGATTCAAGTCACAATTCCCTTTGTTATTTACATCACATTTTCAATGATTTTATTTTTATTTAAATCTCAATTATTAATAAAATTGTTTTACATCATTAAGACTGTTGACCATATCTACATGGTATTTACCGCGTACCCCACTTGTACGGGTCAGGCACAAAGTCCCCATTAACGTGGGACCACCCACAAACCGAAGCTCATGGAATGGCAGGTGCAAAAATTGCGTCGATCCCGTCGGCATTCCCCTCAAGGGGGCGCCTCAGGCACTGGGAAATAAACCCAGCCCTGCCCCTTTAAATCGAGGGGGCAGGTGTTGCCTGGGGGGATGGCCCCCTGGGATCGACGCCATTAATTATATCAATGGTCCAGAGGCCGAAGCCACTGTTGACCATATCTACATACTAATAACATGCAATTGTATTTATATATACAAGAAAATATCGGTTTACAGTGTGAATTGGAAGGCTAATTTGCATATTGATCTTAAAAATTTGATTTTAATAAATATATGCTTAGTATTATTGATTTCTAATTGTTTGGTTTTATATTAATGAATATGAGCAAAAATCTCAGGGATATATCTTTTAAAAAATCCATTAACAAAAAGAAATAACTGTAATATTATTCTTTACTTCCTATTTTAACTAAATTGTTAAATTAGCAAAATTTACCAATGAAAGACGGGAGTAAGGGAAAATGATGGAAGAGTTAATTTCAAAGTTGTTCTATTTTTCAATCATACCCCCTCTGTTCCAAATATTTTTATCTGAATTCTTATTCAGTTTCATTAGCCTTTCTAATTTAACATGATATTTTATTATATTAAAACTTAAATACTTGCCCCCGGAGGGTGCATATATTTGCTAGTATATATAAGATATATATATTCATACAAAACTGCCAGGAAACTAAAGCTAATATGTAAAAAGTGCTCAATACCTAAGTAGGGCAAATAATAAAAGATAAAATCTAATGAGTCAGACGAACCTACTAAAAAGTTTCGCTTAATGCTCTTTAGCGCTAAGATCTGAGAGCATTAAGCGAAACTTTTAGCAGGTTCGTCTGACTCATT
>CM042155.1:8246274-8264072 GCA_023376005.1 Doryteuthis pealeii
TGATAACGGACATTTGTTATATATTCCTTTATCTTCCCCCTGCTTCTTTGACCGGAAAGCCTCGCTTCGGTTTTTTTAACTTCTTTGTTCGCTTTTAGGGAAAAAAGTCCTTTGTCATTTTTTTCATCTTTTCTTTGTTTAATTTAACCGGAAATTCCTATTTCCGTTTGTACAATATACAACACTTTACCAAAATCAGTAGCGGGCACTGTTGTTCTACCTTGGATTGCGAGGATTATAACTGGAGTTTCTACTATTGAGACTATACCATTTGTTTACAATTGGATTTACCAATAGAAGACCTAAACGCCTAAAATGGTGACAAGATTCGTAACAGCTTTTTCAACATTCCACCAGCTTCTGGTATTTGGCAGCCCCTGCTATAAAAAAACTGGTAGTGTGTAACAATCAATTTATTTCATGTTAAATACTGTTTATAAAATAATCACATTAATTTGTTTTTTTATTTTTTTATTATTGGGTTTCAAATATTGAATAAACAATTATTAGATCTTTAAAAAATTAGATTAGTTTGTTAATGTTTTGTATTTAATTAAAAAATAAGACAAGAAAGAAATTAAATGATAAAATTTCAATAATTAAGTTTTAATTAAATCTGCATTTTTACTGATTCAAATTTGTTGTAAATATTTCATTGAAAAATTGTTTATTAGAACTGATTTTTTTTAATGGTTACTCAGTTTTTTTATGAACCGTTTAAGAATTAAATTAATCACTTAGTTTCACTTTTAAACTTCCATACATGAAATAAGTAATCATTTTTTATTTACCTTTTAAACATTTCAATATTCTCTTTAATAAAATAAGTTTTGATTTTTTTTATTCAACTATATATATATATATATATATATATATATATATATATATATATATTATAATTAAGAGTACTAGCCAATATATGCACCCTCTGGGTGCAAGTATTTAAGTTGTATTATAACAAAATATTATATTAAATTAGAAAGACTAATGAAACTGAATAAGAATGCAGATAAAATATTTGAAACAGAGGGGTATAATTGAAAAATGGAGTAACTGAAACTTTTTCTTCCATCACTTCCGTCTTTCATTGCTAAATTTTGCTAATTTAACTATTTAGTTTAATAGTTAGTAAAGAATACAATTACAGTTTTTTTTCTTGTTAATGGATTTCTTTTAATATTTATGCCCGAGATTTTTGCTCATATTCATTAAAATAAAACCAAACAATTATAAATCAATAATACTAAGCACATATTTTAAAAAAAATCAATTTTTAATATCAATATGCAAATTAGCCTTCCATTCACACTGTAAACCGATGATTTGTTGTATATATAAATACAAATGCATGTTATTAGTATGTAGATATGGTCCACAGTATTCATCATGCGAAACAATTTTATTAATAATTGAAGTTTAAATAAACATAGAAACATTGGATAATGTGACGTAAATAACAAAAGGAATTGTGATTTGAGTAGTAACATAGTTTCGGTTACAGACCGAAAAACACAAAATCTCCATTATAATAAGATAAGATTTACAGGCTTCGAAGGAGCTCTTATTTCTCCGCAGTTGTAGGCAAATTGTCAGACAAAGAAGATAAACACACATAATGGAAATTTAATACATGTATTGACAAATAATACAAGTATATGTATTAATCAACTCATTCCCCACGCGTAAAATGTGACAAAATGTCAATTTTTTATCGGAGTAAGATGGTTTTCCTTCTCCTACACTAGTATCCTAACAAAGGTAAATGAAGCCAATCTACCCTACTATTTACCCATATCTGGGGGATGATAGATTGATTCATGTTCCCCCACCCCCAGAAACATTAACTCAAAGTGAAAGTCAAACAGTTCCATCCAGGATTTGAACCCCAATTGCTAATTCCATGTTATACGACAATAACAATTACACTAAGCGTGGCATCTAAAGAATCCTATAAAGTGTGTTATTTTCTTGACATTATTTTGCCTCAATCGATTAAGAATATCAGTTCGATATTAACTCCGTCGTCGGCGCAGGCATCTGATTTTACTGAAATGGCTGTACATTCTGGAATGATGATGCTATTCTCTCTTCGATCGAATTTTCGATTTCTTTTTGTTGTTTTATTTAAGGGACTAAAATTTTCTCTGAGAGTCCCATGTGCCGTAGGTGTTTCAACCCACCAAGGCACCACTGACAGGGGAGATTTTGAGCTTGGTAGGACAGGCGGCAGGGATATCTCTGGCTTTTTTTTTATGGGACTAAATTTTTTCTCTGAGAGTCCCATGTGCCGTTGGTGTTTCAACCCACCACGGCACATGGTTGCACCACGACAGGGGAGATTTTGAGCTTGGTAGGACAGGCGGCAGGGATATCTCTGGCTTTTTTTTTTGAGGGGACTAAATTTTTCTCTGGAGTCCCATGTGCCGTAGGTGTTTCAACCCACCACGGCACATTGTTGCACCACCGACAGGGGAGATTTTGAGCTTGGTAGGACAGGCGGCAGGGATATCTCTGGCTTTTTTTTTTGAGGGGACTAAATTTTTCTCTGAGAGCCCTATGTGCCGTAGGTGTTTCAACCCACCAAGGCATATAGTTGCACCACTGACAGGGGAGATTTTGAGCTTGGTAGGACAGGCGGCAGGGATATATCTCTGGCTTGTCTTTGATTCATGCAGGGGGGAAATGGGGTCACTGTTACTTCCACTTCCTCACGGCTGTTGTTATTGCCTGGTTTATTAGTGTCAGTTGCCGGATCGAATATCACGTGCGCATAACATCCATATCGGCTTCTTCGTTTTCGAAACACTTTATGGCACCTTCTGGGTGAATATCCTAATTGGCTCTGACGAGTTAACTATCTCATGATGTCGCAATCTCTTGAGAATGCACATTGTTCTTCTTAACAGCCGTACTAGAAGTGTTAAGTGTTATTCGTCCGTATCACTATGTTTTTTTAATGCACTATGTGCATTATAAATATGTTACTGACACCGGAAGTCAGTAACATCTTATTATAATGGAGATTGTGTGTTTTTCTATCTGTAACCGAAACTATATTCCTACTCAAGTCACAATTCTCTTAGTTATTGACATCACATTCTCCATGATTTTATTTTTATCTAAACCTCAATTATTAATAGAATTGTCTTACATTATTAATACTGTTAACTATGTCTACATACTGACAACATGCAATTATATTTATATATACAACAAAATAGCGGTTTACAGTGTGAACGGGAAGGCTAATTTGCATATTAATATTAAAAAATCGAATTTGATAAATATGTGCTTAGTATTATTGATTTCTAACTGTTTGGTTTTATTTTAATGAATATAAGCAACAATCTCTTCAATGAATCTTAAATGAAATCCATTAACAAGATAAAATAACTGTCATTTTGTTCTTTACTTCCTCTTTTAACTAAATACTTAAATTAGAAAAAATAACAATGAAAGACGAGAGTGATGGAAGAGTAAGTTTCAGTTGTTCCATTTTTTATTATACTCCCTCTGTTTCAAATCTTTTTATCTGTATTCTTATTTAGTTTCATTAGCCTTTCTAATTTAATCCAATATTTTATTACATTAAAACTTAAATACTTGCACCCGGAGGGTGCATATATTTGCTAGTGTATATAATGCACATATTGTTGCTGGAAACAACAACAACAGCAGCAGCAGCAGCAGTAGCAGCAGCAGCAACAACAAACACAACAGTATTTTTTGGTTTCGTTTGTTTTATTTTATGGCATATCAACCAGAGTGGGTCATTTAATGTCGGCAAAGTTTTGAAATAAACTAATTCTTAATGGATACTCAATTTTTTATAAACAACTGGGAGCAATGGTGATGAAGGGGTCTCCACGTTCCCTAGATCTCCAGAACTGGAACCCCATTGATATCATTGCCAGGACATAAAGACCGTTAGCCACCGCCTTCTAGCACCCATATGATAAAAAGGGTTGGGGCTCGCCATAAGGGCAATAGGGTCGGGACAATCGTATAGGTGCTAGGGCTTGATATGACAAGCCGATTGATCGGTGAGTGTATAGTACTTTTTAATCACCTTTCCCACCAGGCCCACTCTTACTCGAATGGTAATACCTGTTAGGGTCCCTTCTATGGGTTCAACAGATAAAAAATAGTTTTGAAAACATATGTCTGAAAATGAGTTTAAAAAATGAAATACCCAACAAGAATGAATAAAATAAACGTCTTCAGCATAAAATAACCCAACAAGGGTTGACATGCCGTAAAAACCAAAGCCAACCAACCAACCAACCAAAAGTAGTAAGAGGGCATTTTGGGGGACTGTCAGTAGACTTTCTTAACAAATTTTGATTTGTAAATAGATATTGTATTAATAGCGTATATGATCTGTGCAAAGATTCTTTTTTTTTTTCTAAGGTTGATCAGAGAAGATATAAAAAGAAGATATCCAAGGAGGCTTCTGTCCAGGTCGATGACCGAACGAAAGTGAAAGAAAACGAAGATACAGACAAACACATGGACCTTGCTAGAGAACTAAAAACAACAAACTGTGGAATACATGAAGGCAAAAGTCGTGCGCATATATATATATATATATATATATATATATATATATATATATATATATATACATTTTTTGGGGGGTACGGAATTTTATTAATGCTTTAAAAAGACCTCCTAAAAGATTCATTGTATGGAGAAAAAAATTATTTTTTTTACAATAGAGGGGGGGGGGTAAAAGGAAAATAAAAACGAGTTGCATGCTGACTTCCATTACTCGTTTTTATTTTCCTTTACCCCCCCCCTCTATTGTAAAAAAAAACATAATTTTTTTTCTCCGTACAATGAATCTTTTAGGAGGTCTTTTTTAAAGCATTAATTATATATATATATATATATATATATATTATTACCGTCGGTTTCAAGGCAGAAAAATCGCCTTGGAAGTGGCATCTAAATAAAGATTTGGAAGTGACATCTAAATAAAATTTATATATATATATATATATATATATATATATATATATATATTATTTATTTATTTATTTATTTATTATTAATAATGCAATATTAAAGTCGGTCCTACCATTGGTTTCTGAATAACACTTTTTCGGTGTTATTCGTCTATATATATATATATATATATATATATATATATATATATATATATATATATAGTATAGATATATATTTAAAAAATTGTTTTGGGATGAAACAAAGAAATCACAGTGCTCAACCACGAATTTGTAGGAGCTTTATTTATTTGTTGGATTTTTTAAATATAAAAGTTTTTCATAAGCAACTACCCAGGTTTCAGGTTATTTCACCATCGTCAGGTTGCTCAATCTCCTGGTGTTTATTTGAGATTTTGTGTTATATAACGATATATATATATATATATATATATTTGTATATGTATAAGTATTAACTTACCGGTGGGTATAAGAACGATCGTTGGAAGCGCACAATATCCAGAGGTTAAGGTTGAGAAAAAACAAATACAAGGCTCAATACAATGTAGAGCAATATATATATATATATATATATATATATATATATATATATATATGAATATATATATATATATATATATATATATTTATATATATGAAATATATATATATATATATATATATATATATATATATTTTGCTTGAAGGCAATTACAATGCTTTATCGCATAAAATTCGATACTTTTTTAAATTTTTTATAGAAAATGAACTTGACAAGTGTAATCCCGGCAAAGGATCGCTCGGTGTGTAGAACATCGTACAGACTGTATTGACTTCTGTCGGAGGGAAGTCGTTAGTATACATCGCTGATGAGACTTAATAAAGTCGAAACAGTCTGTACGATGTTCTACACACCGAGCGATTCTTTGCCGGGATTACACTTGTCAAGTTTATTTTCTATTAAAAAAAAAGTATCGAATTTTATGCGAAACATGCATTGTAATTGCCTGCAAGCAAAAATATAATATATACCTTTTTCAACAATGCTTCTAAAAACAAACATCCAAATATATATATATATATATATAATATATATATATATATATATATATATGTATATTGTTTGTGTGTGTGGGTGTGGGTGTTTGTGTGTTTTGTTTGTGGTGTGTGTGTGTGTGTATGTTATTCCATGTTTTTATAAATCTTGTCATGATACAACTCCTAAAAGTGCTGACAGACACAACGATAATACTAAATAATAAATACAGCTCTTACAATTGTAAGAAATGAAAATCTTTATAAAAAACTTTTTTGTTGTGTAACTGTTTTTTTTTTTTTTTACACAACAAAAAAGTTTTTATAAAGATTTTCATCTCCTGTCATCTATAAAATATCCATCAATTTCTTCACCCCAAGATACATCCTGATGAAGGTTTAAACAAACCGAATGTTAAACATCGATAAATAAATTCATCCTATTTTTGGAACACTTTTTTTCAAATTTCTTAATATTGTCAGATTTATTTTCCATATTTACTCCCACCACAACACATATATATATTATATATATATATATATATATAATATATATATATATATATATATATATATATATAAGTTAAAAGAAAGGAAATGAAATCTGACGTAGGAGTATAGTGAAAACATTTTATAACTTAGCTGATATTGAACAATTTTCGATTTTATGAAAATCGTCATCAGAGCTTGTTTATAATCCGTGTTGTTAAGAGCGGAAACGAAAGTCATATGAGTTCAAAACAAAAACCTTTCGTTTCCGCTCTTAACAACACGGATTATAAACAAGCTCTGATGACGATTTTCATAAAATCGAAATATTGTTCAATATCAGCTAAGTTATAAAAAATGTTTTCACTTTAACAGCTTTTTGTGGTGTTTTCATATCTTTTTATATATAAAGTCGTCGGGGCGGCCTAATGTCGGTATCAGCCATGCAGCGAGGTAGTCTATCCCCTTTTCACTAGCGCTAGACCAGGGAGATTATTTATGGCGTCTGAGGTGGAGCGCCACACCTACCATCAGCTCCTTACTTTACCGCACAGATCCATGTGCTACTCATACGCTGAGTTGGCGAGGGAGGGTATCGAACTAGGAACCTTGCGCGTTTCTAGCCGAACGTCTACCGACTGAGCTAATATTATACTATATATAAATATATAATATATATATATATATATATATATATATATATATATATATATATATATATATATATATATATATATATATATATATATATATATATATATATATATATATATATATATATATTATATATATATATATATATATATATATATATATATATATATATATATATATATATATATTATATATATATATATATATATATAATATATATATATATATATATATATATATGTGTGTGTGTGTGTGTGTGTGTGTGTGTGTGTGTGTGTTTATTCAATGTTTTTTATAAATCTTGTTATGATACAACTCCTAATAAGTGCTGACAGACAAAACGAGGCCACAGAGGTGAGCCAATTTGCTGAATTGGGCATTAATATCAAACGGCGTTGACTTTTATTTCATTCTGATTATTCCCTCTTTCCTTACTCGATATCTTTCTACACAAAAAAACCCTTTTTGCGTCAACATATGACTTTTATCACTTGTGCCTTTTCTTTATTGTCCAATATTGTTGTTGTTGTCTTTTATCTCCATCCTTTTGCTGAGAGTGAACCCTGACATTTATGAAGATGACGGAAACATTCGTAAACTAAAAAAAAGGCTGACAGCAATTGTTTCACACCCTTATTGTATGAAACAAAGAGAAGCAGCTGACAATACCCCTGAAAAAAAGCATACCTAATTTGTCTGTCTCGCAATGTGGACAAATTACTCAGTAAGGTTAAATCAAATTTAGCTGAGTGGTTAAAGCAGCGGTCTTCTATATATGAGGATTGAACTTGTGTTTCAACGATTTCTTTAAGAAAATTGGACATTTTTGATAAGTCTAAACCAGTGATTCCCAACGTAGGGCCTACGCCCCACTTGGGGTGTAATTCAGTAATAATAGGGACATGAAAAAATGTGTGATTAAAATGTGGGGCATGGTACTAAATGGTTGGGAACCACTGGTCTAAACCCTCTTACATATAAGTGCTAGGGCTTGACGTGACCAGCTAATTGATGGGGTGGGGATAATTATCAAATGTTGTCTCGCAATATAACAATCTGTTTAGAAATAAAATACTTACTTGCAATCAATTTCCTTACAAATCATATTTACAAAAAAAAAAAAAAAAAGAAAGATTTGGTATTAAATAACAAAGTCGATATGTTGCTAAACAAAACAAATAAAATAAAGAAACATGAAATAGCCCTAGATGGGTTGATAAGCCGTTAAAATTAATCAATCGATCTTAAGTAAGTATCTGGAAGCCCTTTCTTCAGATAACGCGGGGAGATGAAGTAGGCAATCAGCCATTTCCTGCTTTTACCGTTTGTTCTAAATTCAGTACTTTTTTTTTTACTAGACTGGTTCCTAGGTACCACTAAAATAGGTCATGTGATCAGTTTAGGCCATATTGAAGGAAGAAACGTAGATATTTTTAAACTTTTTTAAAAAATCTCGCAAAAATTCAATAACGAACATAAAGAGTTGTTACAAAGAAAAACAGTTAATTCGAAGATCAAATTATCCAATTAGGGAAAAATTACTCATCGTTATCTTGAAAAATAAGTAAATCAGTCCGTTTTTGTTACAACACTGCCAGTTTCTTTATTGATATTTTTTAGCAGAATTCTGTATTAATGGTTCTTTTACTAAAAAGCTCTCGACTTAAAACTTATAAAAATCTTCTGATATAATTATTTGGACTCTTATCGTTATAGAAAAAAGTAAAAATCTGTTCATTTTTTCATATTTTATAAAATAAAATAGTGTGTGTGTGGTGGTGGTGGTGGGGGGGGGGTAGACCTCGTAAAAATATTTCCCCTAATATATTTTAGGAAAAAAATACTTAAGACATATTTACATCCAAAGGTAAATGATTATGAAAATTTTAGTGAAAATCGGACCATTAATTGATTTTTCATAGAATTTAAAAAAAAGCCGTTATAAGTTATTTTTGACTACGTTAAATTTCAATTGATTTAACGGTGCAAAAATGTAAACATTGTTTCTCGTTCATAATTTTTATTATTTTCCTAAGCTGAAATATTTTTTAATAAATCATCATGAGTTTGTTTAATGTTTCTTCTTTCGAATGCATAAATTTTTTTCAAGATAATATTAACTTTTATGCAAGTTTCGTTCTGTTAAATATGGGGTGGGGTAAATTTCATAGAGAAAATTGGTGGTAACTACTGGTTGCCCTCTTGATGGGCTCGTCTACTCTACAATTTACGTTTATAACCGAGTAGGGTAGAAAAGATGAATTCTCTTTTTTCTTAAGAATGTTAGTGCGAAGTAAATGCAAACGAATTTGAACTCGGCTTACCGATTCCATTTTTCATACGGATAGTCGTTTGGCCAACAAATACTTCCTCAACTCCATAAGTATGTGCGAGGGAAAGTCAGAAATTATCCGCATTTTCACTGCAACCTATTCTTATTACTGTTACGCTGCGTTCTGTGCATGCGTGCTTATAGTTGGCACTGTTGTGGTTACGTGATCGAAGTTTGAGCCTAATCGTGCCATTTTACTTGCTATCTTCACAGTGTAAACATGGTCGCTTCACCAGCAGTATAAATTAAGAAAATGACCAGATTTATATGGTCGGAAGGAGTGTCAAGGGCTAAAATTCATTGGAGGCATATAAGCACATTACGAGGAGAGTGCACTACCGTGTAGATGTATGTATGAGTGGATATAAAAGATTAAAAGTGGTCCGACAAGCGTGACAAAGATTGTTGGATTATTGGGTGGATATAAGCCGTGCTACAATACACCACTTACATTTATAGATTAAGCGAGGTCACGTGGTTTAAACCCCAACCAATCAACAGCCCGAATGCGTGGCTTGTTGACTACTCAATCACTGATACTGAGAGACGTCCATTTGCAATCATTGACGAAGGACTTGCAAGGCTGAGGAGCACCAAGGAACAACCAAAGGATTCTTTACATCAGAAGAAAATGAGAGAGAGAGAGAGAGAGAGAGAGAGAGAGAGAGAGAGAGGAGAGAGAGAGGAGAGAGAGAGAGAGAGAGAGATTTAAATCAAATATTATTATACTTTTTTACATATTGAAGTATTTTGAAATAGCCATGAGTAAACATATCAAACGTTGTAATAATTAAATTATCATACTGTGGTATATCCACAGGTCCTGCTAGTATATTTCATTATTCGAGAATTGTAGACTCCTCCCTAAACAGAAACATCAGTATCATCATAGATCACTTGGTTACAAGGGATGCATTTGTTAGTATGAGGTAGAGCTCACTTAGTAATTAACCAATGAGTAGAGTGCTCTCTGAGAGTTCAAAGAAACATTTTTAATAGTCTTCAAATTAACAAGAAATATCAATTTATTTCAACGATATATGTAGTAGTCAGTGAGAAAATCTATCCTTTCCCTAGTGCTGGACAAATGAAACTATTTTTGCGTCTGAAGTGGAGTGCGACACCTGCCATCAGCTCCCCCACTTTACTGCACAGATCCAAGCCGTGCTACTCATGCATTGAGTTGGCGAGAACCTGTATCGAGCCTGGAACCTTATAGTTCAGTGACGCATGCTCTACCGACCCCTCACTAAATAGATATATGCGTACCTACAGTGGGCACCTCACGTGGTGTAATGGTTAGATTTGCAGACCATTATTAGTGAGTTCGATCCTCATTGGGCACCCCATACTTCTGGTCTTCTGTCACATCTACGCTAATCTTATAACTATATACGTTGGAGGTGCGTGGTGTAATGGTTAGAGTCGTAGGAAATGGACTCGTCAAATCCGAGTTCAAATCCTGGACGAGGCTGTTTGCATTTCACATAGCGCTAATACCCTTGGGAAAGGTATGCATCCAACATCTCTCTCTCTCTCTCTCTCTCTCTCTCTCTCTCTTCCTCGCCAGCTATGGGAAAATAGTAGGCTGCACTAGGCTCTTTAACTTTGGTTAGATAACCAGTCTAGGAGAAGAGGAACTCTGAATTCAAACCTTTTAAACTCCGCTTGAGAAATTGACCTTGTGTCATATCCCACTCGTGTGGAGGGGTTGGTATATATATATATATATATATATATATAATATATATATATGAGGTTAAGTAAACAAACAAATGTGTTTATTTTTATATGGCTTTAAGCCGACAATTTTTGGAGGATATGTGCTTAATTGAAGTCATACCTAATTTTGAAAATGAATTAGTTAATAATTAATGAATTTAGGCGGGCATATATGTTCAAATGTAAGGCTAAACGAACCGAGAAAATGTCAATCCCTGAATGTACATTTCGACCTATTAGGTCTCATCAGCAAGGTTATAGACATGGGAGACTGCTACGTGTGTGACTCGAAACCTCGAAGAATGTGGAATTGGCAAGCTAGTGTAACGGTTAGAGACTTCGCCTGTCAGCTTGACAGTCGAGGTTCGAGTCACATACGGAGCAGTCTCCCATGTCTATAACCTTGCTGATGAGACCTAATAGGTCGAAATGTACATTCAGGGATTGACATTTTCTCGATTCGTTTAGCCTTACATTTGAACATATATGCCCGCCTAAAACTAAATTATTAACTAATTAATTTTCAAAATTAGGTACGACTTCAATTAAGCACATATCCTCCAATATATATATATATATATATATATATATATATATATATATATATATATATATAAAACTACAGTTAATATAAGTACACAATTTTAATACAATCAACCATGCTAGTTATTAAATAGTGAAATAACGATTTCTTCCAAGCATGTTTTTCGGGATTACTTTTCATTACTGAAATATTCTTGCTGAGAGAAAGGTAAGAAGTGTTGATTCCAATCCCAGTGGAAACCTCATTTTTCATTTTCAGCAACCTGACCCCGTCCTGTCGCTCCCCCACGTTGTTAAAACACCCGCCAGTCGTCAGTATTCCATAAATGGCGAATGAGGGAAATCCCTTCGGTGGACTCAGTGAAATAAAGTGGAGCTTACAGCAGCCGCACAAAGAATGTAACGTGAATGAGTCAAACATAAGGAATGGATTCTCCATTAGACTCTTATTTCTTTCTTTTTCTTTCTTTCTTTCTGTCTTTCTTTCTTTCTTTCTTTCTTTTAGTCTTTCTTTTTTCTTTGTTTTTTTTTGTTTGTTTTTTTCTACGAGATTTTTCTTACTTTTTTAACTACCTTTTATTTTTTTTACCCTAAGTCTTTCTTTCTTCTTTCTTTCTTTTTTTTTTTCTTTCTTTCTTTCTTTTTTTTTTTTCTTTGTTTTTCTTTTTGTTTGTTTGTTTGTTTGTTTTCTTTTTTTTTTCTTTCTTTCTTTGTTTTTTTTTCTACGAAGATTTTTCTTACTTTTTTAACTACCTTTTTATTTTTTTAACGCTAGGTCTTTCTTTCTTTCTTCTTTTCTTTTTTTTTTTTTGATAAAAAATTCCGTGTATTATTATTATTATTATTATTATTATTATTATTATTATTATTCACTCCTTTTGAGTTTTCACACCAGTGTTAGCTGATGGTCTTTCGCTGGAGTCTGAGTGACAACAAGTCTCCCCGGGACTCTTCCGAGTATTTTAGCTGATTTCAGCAACGCTGTTTTCTGGATGGTCTCAATTCTTCCTCTGATTTCTAGTTCCTTGGGTCTGTTCCTAGTGCACCAACTACAATTGGTATCAGTTTCACCCTATTATTATTATTATTATTATTATTATTATTATTATTATTATTATTATTATTCCTTTTGAGTTTTCACATCAGCATTAGCTGATGGTCTTTCACTGGAGTCTGACTGACAGCAAGTCTCCTCAGGTCTCCAGAACTCTTCTGAGTATTCTGGCAGATTGCAGCAGTGCAGTGTTCTGAATGGTTTCAATCCTTCCTCTGATTCCAAACTTCCAAACCCTTTTCTAATCCTTTTGGGACTGTTCCAAGTGCACCAACTACAAATTGGTATCACTTTCACTTTCATATTCCATAACTTTTTCAGTTTCTCTGTCAAGGTCTAGAATTTGTCCATTTTTTCATTTTCCTTTAGCTTCACCCTGTGATCTACTGGCACTGCAAAATCCACCAGTTGACAAGTTCTTTCTTTTTGTTTATCAACACTAGGTCTGGTCTTCTTGCTGGGATAAGGTGATCCGTTTTTATTTCAAAGTTCCACAGAGAATTTTATGCGTTTCGTTCTCAAGAAGAGATTCTGGTTTATGCATATACCATTTTTGTTGTATGGTCAAAATTAAATTTTTTGCATAATTCCCAGTGGATCACCTTCCCACCCAGTCGTGTCTAGCTTTTGTATTCTCGTTGTGCTAGTTTGCTACAATTCGCAGAGTATATGGTTAACAGTCTCATCTCTATTACCGCAAAGTCTACATCTTACTATTATTTGTTGGGTCTTATCAATTTTCGCTTTGATGTAGTTTGTCTTATGGCATTATTTTGTGCAGCAATTATAAGTGATTCTGTTTCTCTTTTGAGGTTTTCTTTTCTTAACCATGTCCAAGTCTTTTCATGTGCAACCTCTTCTATTTGTCGTTTGAAGCGTCCGTATAATTGTTTTTCTTCCCATTTTTGTTTTCTAGTCTTCTTCTTCTTCTTCTTCTTCTTCTTCTCTTCTTCTTCTTATTTATTATTATTATTATTATTATTATTATTATTATTATTTTCACTCCTGTGAGTTTTTTCACTACAGGCGTTTAGTTGATGGTCTTTCGCTGCAGTCTGAGGGACAAACAACGTCTGTTCCTAGTGCACCAACTCAATTGGTATCACTTTCACCCTATTATTATTATTACTTATTATTATTTTATTATTATTATTATTATTTTCACTCCTGTGGTTTTTTTCACTACAGCGTTAGTTGATGGTCTTTCGCTGCAGTCTGAGGGACAACATACGTGTCCTGTTCTAGTGCACCAATCTTCAATTGGGTATCCAGCTTTCAACCCTATTATTATTAATTATTATTATTATTATTATTATTATTATTATTATATTTTCACTCCTGTGAGTTTTTTCACTACAGCGTTAGTTGAATGGTCTTTACGCTGCAGTCTGAGGGACAACAAACGTCTGTTCCTAGTGCACCAACTTCATTGGTTATCACTTTCAACTATTAATTATTATAATTATTATTATTATTATTATTATTTTATTAATTATTTTCACTCCTGTGAGTTTTTTTTTCACTACAGCGTTAGTTGATGGTCCTTTCGCTGCAGTTGAGGGACAACAACGTCTGTTCCTAGTGCACCAACTTCATTGGTATCACTTTCACCCTTCAAACATTTATCTATTTATTTTATTATTATTATTATTATTATTATTATTTATTATTATTTTCACTCCTGTGGAGTTTTTTTCACTACAGCGTTAGTTTGATGGTCTTTTCGCGGCCGTCTGAGGGACAACAAAACGATCTGTTCCTAGTGCACAATTCAATTTGGTATCATTTTATCCCCTATTATTATTATTATTATTAATTATATTTATTATTATTATTATTTATTTATTTAAATTTTCATTATTCGTTTCATTTTTTTAAAGTGTTCGCTAATTTCCTTTTTTTTTCAAACCATCCGTCCATTTTTTAGTCGTTCAGTTAATATATCTGATTTATCTTATTGAGGATTATTCCTTTTATTCATTTCTTTTTCTTTCTTTCTTTTCTTTCTTCATTTCTTTCTTTTTTTCTTTCTTTTTTTTTCTTTTTCTTTCTTTTCTTTCTTCATTTACTTTCTTTCCTTCTTTTTTTTCTTTTTCTTTTTCTTTTCTTTTCTTTCATTTCTTCTTTCTTTCTTTTTTCTTTTTCTTCTTTTCTTTCTTCATTTCTTTTTTCTCTTTTTTTTTTTTTTTTTTTATTTTTTTTTTTCTTTTCTTCTTTCTTTCTTACATCTTCTTTCTTCCTTTCTTTTTTTCTTGTTCTCTTTTCATTTTCTCTTTCATTTCTTTCTTTCTCATCTTTCTTTTTTCTTCTCTTTTTAAATTTCTTCATTTCTTTCCTTTCTTTCTTTTCTTTTTTTCCTTTTTCCTTTCTTTTCTTCTCTTTCTTCTTTCTTTCTTTCCTTTTCTTTTCTTTCTTTCTTCATTTCTTTCTTTGCTTTCTTTCTTTTCTTCTTCTTTTTTCTTTTTTCTTTCTTTCTTTCTTCATTTTCTTTCTTTCTTTCTTTTTTTTTTTTTTTTTCTTTTTCTTTTCTTTTTCGTTCTCTTCATTCCTTTCTTTCTTCTTTCTTATCTATTTTGCTTCTCTCTATTTCCTTATCCTAAATATAAACGTTCAATAAAATAAAATAACTTCAAATAAATCACTTATATTAATACTTAAATTTCTTTCTATTTTCTTTCTTTCTTTTCTTTTCTTTTCCTGTCTTTTTCTTTTTTTCTTTTTCTTTACTTAAAGAATTTTTGTTCCCTAATTTTTAATTCTCGTTCATAAAAAACAAAAATGCTTTTAACATTATTATTTTCTATCATTATCTTTGTTTTTATTATGTATTATTTTTCTTTATTTCATTTCTAGATTAAAAAAATATTTAAGGGTCAATTTTCATGTCAAATAATCCAGAAAAAAGTAAATTTGGTCACCACCCCTTCAATTTTCTGAAATTTTGTACAAGTGTGGACTGTGTTAAAGTTAGACATTCCCCAAAATTTGAGTTTCCAATTCCAAGAATTGGCGATTTTTAGCTCACCAAATTTGAGATGGGTCGCGAAAAATGGCGACTTATTGTAATCTATTTTTGTCTGTAAAATGAGTTCTCGAGCTTCCCTACTCCTAAAAATTGGTTTATAAATGCATTTTTACGCAAGAAATCCAGAATTTTGTTGAGAAAGTGAACCGATTTTCTGTTTTATTGATTATTTCTGATTGTTTTTCATAGCAAGACCAATATTCCGATGTGGCACTGCATCTATGACAAAGATTTTTTTCTATTATTATTTCATATCTATCTTTTTGGTACAAATAATGTTCAATAGATATGAAATAATAATAGAAAAAAAAACTTTGTCATAGATGCAGTGCCGCATTCGGATATTGATCTTGTTATGAAAAAATCCAAAATCATCAATAACTTAAAATTAGTTGACTTTCAGACTTTTTCGATAGCATTTTTCAATTCCTCGAGCTAAAATACTTTTATAAACCAATTTTGTAGGAGTAGGGAAGCTCGAGAACTCATATTACAGACAAAAATAGATTACAAAAAGTCCCCATTTTTTGCGAACCCTCCACACCTCAAATTTGGAGAGTTTAAAATCGCCATGACTTTTTTTTCCCGCAAATTCTTTGGGAGTTGGAAACTTAAATTTTGGGGGTTGTCTAATTTTAACATAATTCACGCCAGTACAACATTTCAGAAAAATTGAAGTGGGTGGGTGACATGGCCTGGATGATTTGGCATGGAATTACCCATTTGTTTGTTATATTTTTTCTTTTTTCTCTTTCTTTCTAGTTTATTCTTTTCTTTCTTTCCTTTTTTCTTTCTATCTTTCATCTCTTTCTTTCATTCTGATTTCTTTCTTTCTTTAATCTTTCTAGTTTATTCTTCTTTCTTTTTTCAAGTTTATTCTATTCTTTCTTTTCAAGTTTATCTTTCCTTTGCTTTTCTTTCTAGTTTATTTCTTTCTTTTTTTTCCTTTTTTCTCCTAAGTTAATTTCATTTTTCTTCTTCTTTTTTCTTTCTTTCTTTTTTTCTTCTTTCTTTCTATTTAATTTCTTTTTTTCTTTCCTTTCTAGTTTATTCTTTCTTTTTTTTTTTCTTCTAGTTTATTTCAATTCTTTCTTTCTTTCTTCTTTCTTCCTTTTCTTTTCTTTCTTTTCTTTTCTAAGTTTATTTTCTTTCTTTTTTCTTTCTAGTTTATTTTCTTTCTTTTTTTCTTTCTTTCAGTTATTCATCCTCTTTCTTTCTTGTCTTTCTTTTCTTTTCTCTTTCTTTTTTTCTTTCTTCTTATCCTTTCTTGCTTTCTAGTTTATCTTTGTCTTTTTTTCCTTTCCTAGTTTATTCTTTTCTTTTTTTCTTCTTTTTCTTTCTTTTCTCCTAGTTTATGTCTTTCTTTCCCTTTCTTTCCTTTCTTTTCCTTTCTTTCTTTCTTTCCTAGTTTAATTCTTTTCTTTTTTTCTTTTTCTTTCTTTCTAGTTTTATTTTTTTTCTTTTTTTTTTTTTTTCTTTCTTTCTAGTTTAATATCATTTTTCATTCTTTTTCTTTCTTTTTCCTTTTTTCCTTTTTCTTTCTTTCTTTTCTAATTTATTTTTCTTTCTACAGGTTTTTCTAGTTTATCTCTTTTCTTCCTTTTTCCTAATAAGAGATTCTAGTTTTCTCTAGAGTTCTAAGTTTTTTCGTTTTAGCCTTTTTCTGTTTATTCCTTTCTTTTTTTTCACTCTTTTTTTTCTCTCTTTTTTTTTCTTTTTTCTTATCTTTTTCTTTCTTTCTAGTTCATGATTATCCTAGTCATCATTCATGTTCATTCGTTCTTTCTTTCTGCCTTTCTTTTTCCTTTATTTCTACTTTCTCTAAGTATATTCTTTATCTTTTTCTTTCTCTCCTTTTTTTTTTTCTTTCTTTTTTCCTTTTTTTCTTAGTTTTCTTTTCTAGTTTATTTTCTTTCTTTTCTTTTCTCTCTTAACTTTCTTCATTCTGTCTGTTCGACTTTTTTCTTTTATTTTTTCTAGTTTATTCTTTTTTTTTCT
>CM042155.1:8264172-8286672 GCA_023376005.1 Doryteuthis pealeii
AAAAAGAGAGAGATCTTAAGTTTTCAAAGCGCTCTACCGACAAAGCTAAACCAGCCCACCTTACCCTTATACATTTGCTAGTACAGAAAAAAATAGATAAATAAATATAATAATAAATAATAATAATATATGCGTAAACTAGAATCTGTTCTTGAGAACGAAACGCATAAAATTGTCTGGGACTTTGAAATAAAAACGGATCACCTTATCCCAGTAAGAAGACCAGACCTAGTGCTGATTAACAAAAAAGAAAGAACTTGTCAACTGGTGGGTTTTGCAGTTCCAGCAGATCACAGGGTGAAACTGAAGGAAAATGAAAAAATGGACAAATACCTGGACCTTGACAGAGAACTGAAAAAGTTATGGAATATGAAAGTCAAAATGATACCAATTGTAGTTGGTGCACTTGGAACGGCCCCAAAAGGATTGGAAAAGGGATTGGAAAAATCTGGACATCAGAGGAAAGATTGAAATCACCCAGAATACTCCACTGCTGAAATCTGCTAGAATACTCAGAAGAGTCCTGGAGACCTGAGGAAACTTGCTGTCACTCAGACTCCAGTGAAAGACCATCAGTTAACGCTGATGTGAAAAACTCAAAAGGAATGAATAATAATAATAAATATAATAAATAAATCAAAGATTGTTTTGTAATTGTTCTCATTATAAAAATCTTGCGGTGTATTAGTTAATTAGATTCTAACATCCACATTACCAAAATGTATTAGGTTATCCATAAAAGGGTAACCCAACACAGAATATTCGGTAGGGAAGAGACAAAATCAATTCATGCAGGTTAACCACATTTAACAAGAATCATTTAATAAGAACAACATACAATGATAACAATGGAACAGGCCAAAACCACAAAAAGTGTTATATATTGATAGGTACCGTCGTTTTTTAGACGGTTAGTGTAGAAACAGATTTTGCATTCGGAGTTGTTGAAATTCAAATCTGAGCCGTTAGGTGATTGATATTTCATAACCTCTAGCTGACCCAGCTCATTACGTTTACGAAGACTGTGGGAAAGAATGGTTTAGTTACCTTATAGTCAGTCAAGCCGTTAGAGGTCCAAATGTAAGCACGATCAGGCTTTGTCCCCGCATGCGGTTGAGAATCCTAGAAAATTCTGGTTCTGGAGTTAATACAAATATGATCACAACAAAATATATGCCTTGCGTTGTCTCTATGAACTAATGACAACCTTGGCATAATCAGACACGCATTTTGAAGGAACCTTGAGTTTTTTCGGCGAATGATTTACAGACTGAAATAAACTGGACCCTTATGACTATTATCTGATACTCGTTAACTTTCAACTAGAAAAGGGCGGTCTATTCTTTCTTTTAGGATCCATTAATTTTATTTAAATGAATAACTTGTCTTTCTGCTTGTTATCTATCTATCTATCTATCTATCTATCTATCTAAGTTGGTTAATTAGCAATCAATCTATCTTAAGTATGCATGTATGTACTTATCTATCTATCTATCTATCTATCTAAGTGGTTAATTAGCTATCAATCTATCTTATGTATGTACGTACGGACGGACGTATGTATCTATCTATCACCTTTACATAGAAATATGTCTGTATGTATGTATGTATGTATGTATATATGAATTATCTATCTATCTATCTATCTATCTATCTAAATAAGTGTGTTACTTACCTATCAATCTATCTTTGTATGTATGTACGTATGTATCTATCATGGACTATCTATCTATCTATCTATCTATCTATCTATCTAAATTGATTAATTAGCTATCAATCTATTTTATGTATGTACGTACGTATGAACGTATATACCTATCTATCACCTTTACATTGAAATATGTATCTATCTATCTATCTATCTATCTATCTATCTAAGTTTGTTACTTACCTATCAATCTATCCTTGTATGTATGTACGTACGTATCTATCATGGACTATCTATCTATCTATTTATCTATCTAAGTTGGTTAATTAGCTATCAATCTATCTTATGTATGTACGTACACATGAACGTATGTATCTATCTATCACATTTACATAGAAATATGTACGTATGTATGTATGTATGTATGTATCTATCTATCTATCTATCTGTGTATCTATCTATCTAGCTAAGTTTGTTACTTACCTATCAATCTTTGTATGTATGTATGTACGTACGTATCTATCATGGACTATCTATCTATCTATCTAAGTTGTTTAATTAGCTATCAATCTATCTTATTTATGTACGTACGTATGAACCTATCTATCTATCTATCTATCTATCTATCTATCTATCTATCTAAGTTTGTTCATTACCTATATATCTATCTTATTTTCAATCCCATTTCTTTATAAACTATTTGTCATGAGACATATTTACTTCATCGCCCATAAATAAGTACACCTCAACCATTTTTTTAATAAAAAACGTAATTGTCTTATGAAGCAAATATATCCTGAATATTTTTATTGGAACATTATACTATCAAAACATATATTATTAGGTATTGTTTATCTATCTATCTATCTATCTATCTATCTATCTAAGTTTGTTAATGACCTATCAATCTATCTTATGCATGTATATATGCATCTATGTATCTTTCATCAGGAATCTCTGAGACGCTTTCTAAATATCAAGTGGAATTCCAACACACCTAACACAGAAGTTCTTACAAGGGAAGGATGCACAAGCTCTAAAAGTGTCATCATAATGGCCCAAATGCGATGGGCAGGTCATGTACGTATGAGCGATGTTAGAATGCCAAAGCAACCACTTTACGGTCAGCTGCATGATGGCAAAAGGCCACAGCATAAATCTTGGAAGAGGTATAAGGATAGCTTAAAAAACAACCTTGTAAAAATAAAAATAGGAGAATTCATGTGAATAAAGGTTGTACCAGTTTTGAGAGTGAAAGAATTGAGCATGAAAATCTCAAGCGTCAACTTCGAAAGGGATACACCTGTCATATTGGAGAGAACACGGAGGGCTGGAAATGTCAAACATGTGGTCGGATTCTGCTTTCTAAGGCTGGATATTGTCAATCATAAGAAATCTCATCAGGGACAATTCCTGCAAACTCCAGGAACAAACAATGTATCTTGTGCAATCTGTAACAAAGTCTGTAAGTCAGCTTCTGGTCTTAAGAGACATTTGGTGATGCATAAGCATCAAATTTTATCATCTGATCCATCTGATAGAACGAGAAGGATGTTCTTCCTATGTCATATTTGCATCAAACTTTGTGGATCTGCAACAGGTTTGAAGAGTCATTTGAGGGCTCATGAGCGGAAAGGTTCTGGTGGTGGGGTTATAGGAGTGCGAGGAACGGTAGTGATCTGTAAAGATTATGCTATTGCTATGTCTCTCTCTCTCTCTCTCTCTCTCTCTCTCTATATAATATATATATATATATATAAGTAAAGTAAGTAAAGTCGTCGGAGCGGCCTAAAGTCGGTATCAGCCAGTCAGCGAGGGAGTCTATCCCCTTTTCAATAGCGCTAGACCAAGGAGATTGTTTTTTTTTAGCATCTGAGGTGGAGCGCAAACCTACCATCAGCTCCTTACTTTACCGCAGATCCCTGTGCTACTCATATGCTGAGTTGGCGGGGACCGGAACCTTGTGATTTCTAGCCGAACGCTCTACCGACTGAGCTAACCCGACCTTTTACACAGTTTTAGTCACGTATATTTGTTAATGATCTCTCTATCGGTCTGTCTGTCGGTCTGTCCGTCCGTTTTCACTTTTCTCTTTTTTCTCACTTTTACTGTTTATTCAGAGTGCGCAGGGAATCGGTGCCAATAATCAGAAAAACAGGTTGACAAGAAAACGGTAAACGTGAGAGAGAAAGAGTCCAAGAGAGATTGCACCGAAGATAAAATATGTAGAGAAATCCGAATGGGTCACATCGCTGACACAAATGCGTAAAATAAGTTACACAGCAGCGATTTGGAAAATGATAATTGTCGAAAAGTCAGTTGTAACGATTCAAGGGAGAAAGAGAAGATGGCTTAGTGACATTTGACCCCATTTTGAAAACATTGTCAATGAAGAAGAAGAAGAAGAGAAGAAGAAGAAGAAGAAGAAGAAGAAGAAGAAGAAGATAAGGAAGAATACTGAGAAGAAGATAAGGAAAATACTGAGAAGAAGAAGAAGAAGAAGAAGAAGAAGATAAGGAAGAAATACTGAGAAGAAGAAGAAGAAGAAGAAGAAGAAGAAGAAGAAGAAGAAGAAGAAGAAGAAGAAAGAAGAGAGAAGAAGAAAGAAGAAGAAGAAGATAAGGAAGAAGAAGAAAGAAGAAGAAGAAGAAGAAGAAGAAGAAGAAGAAGAAGAAGAAGAAGAAGAAGAAGAAAAGAAGAAGAAGAAAGAAGAGAAGAAGAAGATAAGAAGAAGAGAAGAAGAAGAAGAAGAAGAAGATAAGGAAGAAATACTGAGAAGAAGAAAGAAGAAGAAGAAGAAGAAGAAGATAAGGAAGAAGAGAAGAAGAAGAAGAAGAAGAAGAAGAAGAAAAAGAGAAGAAGAGAAGAAGAAGAAGAAGAAGAGAAGAAGAAGAAGAAGAAGAAGAGGAAGAAAGAAAAGAAGAAGAAGAAGAAGAAGAAGAGAAGAAGATAAGGAAGAAATAGAGAAAAGAAGAAGAAAAAAAGAGAAGAAAAAGAAGAAGAAATAGATAGATTAGAAAGAGAAGAAGAAGAAGAAGAAGAAGAAGAAGAAGAAGAATGGTAAAAGATAAAATGAGGAAGAAATACTGAAAAGAAGAAGAAAAAGAAGAAAAAGAAGAACATAAAACAAGGAAGAAATACTGAAAAAGAGAAGAAGAAGAAGAAAAAGAAGAAGAAAAAGAAGAAAAAGAAGATACGTAGACAATGATGATGATGATGAAGAAGAAAAAGAAGAAAAAGAAAAAGAATGGTAAAAGATAAAATGAGGAAGAAATACTGAAAAGAAGAAGACGAAAAAGAATAAAAAGAAGAACATAAAAGAAGGAAGAAATACCGAGAAAGAGAAGAAGAAGAAGAAGAAGAAGAGAAGAAGATACGTAGACAATGATGATGATGATGATGATGATGATGATGATGAAGAAGTAGAAGAAAAAGAAGAATGGTAAAAGATAAAATGAGGAAGACATACTGAAGAAGAAGAAGAAGAAAAAGAAGAAGAAGAGGAACAACAACAACAACAACAACAACAACAACGTAGGGAATAACAAGAGGCTGGATCAGATCACTGATGACTTTTGACCACAAATACAGAAGTTGACTTCCGGCAAATACAAATTAATAAAATAATTATTACCTATGATCTTTTTTGATTGGTGTTTACGTGATATAATTTGCTGCCACAAATTAGATTTTAATCTAATAATATATCCATAAATCTATCAATCTGTTTTAGTATTATAGTATAAATGAAACAATATGTATGTGTGTACGTATGTATGTAGGTATTTATCAATCTATCTCTCTATCTGTCTGTCTATCTATCTATCTGTCAGTCTATCTATATATCTGGGGTTATGGGATTTAATCTGTAAAGATTATGCGAATTCCACATCTATCTATCTAATTTTGTTAATTACCAATCAATATATCTTATGTATGTATGTATGTATGTATGTATGTACGTGTGTATTTGTGCATCTATCTATCTATCTATCTATCTATCTATCTCAGTTAGTTTATTACCAATATATCTATCTTATTTTCAATCCTATTTCCTTATTTACTATTTGACATATAACATATTTAGCTTATATTTATTATAACTTATCTATTTAATGTACACCTCAACGATTTTTTTATAAAAGTATATATATATATATATATATATATATATATATATATATATATATATATATAGAGAGAGAGAGAGATAGAGAGATAGATAGAGAGGGAGTAACCATGTATATGAATATGTGTATGTATGTGTGTTTAAATGCATGTGTTTATATATATATATATATATATATATATATATATATATATATATATATATATTTATATATATACAGACGATATTTATTTAAAGTTCAGACATTGTCAGTCGACTGGCAAAGATTCATTCCCAACAGATTAAAAGCATAACAGGAAATTGTCTCTCTGTTTATATTTGTAATTTTTCGCTTTTATTTCCAAACTTATTTCTAAATACTTTATATGTATTTCACATGATCCGATTTCAAATTACTCAAGTCTTTACTGACACTATTCTTATCTTGTCTCCTTACATTTGCAGTAACTGATTCATGTAAGTATCATATATATTATGCTTACATGAATATATATATATATATATATATATATATATATATATATATATATATAAATCCAAACTCACAGACAAGTTAAAGAGACAATTCTTCCAGGCCGTTGTCGTGTCAGTACTGCTGTACGGCTGCACACCTGGACCCTAACGAAGCGACTAGAGAATAAACTAGATGGGAGCTGCAAAAGAATGCTGTGTGGAAACAACACCCCACGAGAAAACAGCTGTACGGCCACCTACCACATATCACCCAAACCATCCGAGTAAGACGGACAAACACTGCTGGAGAAGGATTCTGCTGTATGAATGCAATCTGATCGTCTGTTATGTTGCTTTCTTCTAGCCACAGCCTCGTAGTCTCCATTGCAATTCACCAGTTCATGCTTGATTGTTTTTACAGTGTTCAGGGAGCATTGGGCAGCAACCATAATCTCCTTATTTTAATGGCCGGTGCAAATCATCATGATACAAGTTATTCTCTTCCGTGATTCAGGTGGGTTCCAGTCATCTATTCTATCTGTCATCACGTATATAAATGAAGAAGTGCCGAAGCTTTTAAATGATGGGTAGTGTGCGTCAATACCTCCACCATAGGGAGAAAAATAACCAAATATAAGTATGTCAAATTTATCCCGAACACGCTATATATATATATATATATATATATATATATATATATATATATATGTAAATGTATAAGTAGTAACTTACCGGTGGGTATGAGTACGATCGATGGAAGCGCACAGTATCCAGAGGTTAAGATTGAGAAAAAATAAATACAAAGTGCTCAATACAATGTAGAGCAAATATTTATTTTAACAATGGAAAGGAGTAACCTACTCGAGTTTCATTGATTGATTCTTCAGGGTTACTTTAGTTAAATTAATCGAGTTTTCGATTAATCTTAGATGGTATAATACATGCCCGTTGGAATGGGAATTTTTCTTTAGTAGAGGAACGCTTATTTATATTTTCGAATATCGGAAACGGTTTTTGTTTATTGGATTAAAAATTTGGATTAATTTATGGGGATTATTTTTTCAATTACTATTAATGAAAGGTATATTATGGGTCGTATTAATAGTTAAAAAGCGAAAGGTTAAAATTATTTATTAACTAGCTTAATTTGGTTTGAGAGTATTAAAAAAACAAACAAAAAAACCCCCCAAAAAAAACAGTTGTATATGTTACGATAATAGAAGTTTTGGGTAGTTAAATATAGTTAATTATATAAATAATATAAAGCGATAAAAGTAAGAATGAAAGTAATGATAAGCAAAATGTAATCAAAGCTAATCAGTATCACTGCATATATATATATATATATTATATATATATATATATATATATATATATATGCAGTGATACTGATAAGATTTTTGATTTAGTGCGTCCTGGATGCACATAATTGCTTTGAATGAGTCCTCAGAAAAATTTATGGGCCCCAACTAAGTTTCTTGATAAATTGTAGGGTTTTTATTCCTGATCTGGGGAAACAACTGAAGCTGTTTAACTCCTACCTTATAACCTAGCCCGTGTAATTCTTTTCTCTCGGTTAATAGATTTAAATAGAATAATACTTACTACAAAAAATTGCGTAGAGTCAATATAATTAGAAAAGAAAAAAAAACATTATCTAACGCGCAACTTTCAGTTTCACGTTCTTTTGATCATCAACTAAGTGTTAGCGATCAAACACGCACATGCTGGGAACCCGATTCATCTTATTCTTCTCAATTATTAAATACCCACATTCAAAAGAGAGACTACATCACGCAACTAAGAGTTCAATCCAGTGCCAATTGACATAGTAATAGTTTTGTTTGCCTCGTGGTGATATATTGGTACTTGTTGTGTTTTTTGTTGAACATGTATTATACATTGCACCTTTTTGAACTGACAATGCACTCAATTGCACTGCTGCTTAATATTAACCACTTTCTTTGCAGTTCTGTTTCTGTCTTTACAATCTCGCTCGTACAAAAAGGTGTTAGTATATATTCGATTTCTAAACGATTTTTGCAAGATTTATAAATATTATACATCTTCTTCCATGTAGTTTCCGCTTATTCACCCCCACACATACAGCTCCCATATATATATATATATATATATATATATATATATATATATATATATATATATATATAAGAATGAATATATATTAGTATTTATTTACATAGAAATGATCAGGATTATGTTTGTTGAATATATTTGAAATAATATAGGAACAATAGACTTTTCGTATTTCAATCGTATTGCCTACAAAATTCCGACGATACAAAGCTCAATATCGGCACCACATTTCATTATGGAATTGTAAATTGAAAAGTAACAAAAATGATAACAATATACAAATAAAACATGTTTATCTACTAAAAGTATTTACAGAAGTTTAAAAGTTTAAAATACAGTATTGATCATATTTTATATTTATACAAACACAATGAAAATTTCAGAAAAATTGAAGGGTATGGGTGACATGGTCTGTATGATTTGACATGGAATCACTCAGAGGAGACCCTAACAGGTACTACCACTCCGGGTCAGGGTGGACCTGGCAGTAATGGGGTACTTAACATTCCCCAAAGTTCCAGTATTGAATTTCATCACTAAATGAAGTTTAACTCCTACCCAGGACACTAAGACCCTCAGCCAACGCACGTATATGATAAAAAGTGTTAGGGGTTTGCCATAAGAGCAATGACATGACCAGCTGATTGAATGGAGCGGACCTCTCCGACCGCCTGTCTAGATTAAGTAAGGACCAAAGTAGAGTGTTGCATGTCATGGATTGCTAACCTGCTTGGATTACGTCCTTGAGCATCATAGATCGCCACACTCGGCCAACACTGTGGGGATTTTACTACGGGCCGGGTTAGCTTAGTGGGTAGAGCGTTCGGCTAGAAACCACAAGGTCCTTAGTTGAGATACCGACCATCGCCAACTCAGCGTATGAGTAGCAAATGGATCTGTGTGGTAAAGTAAGGAGCTGATTGTAGTTGTGACGCTCCACTTCAGACGCAAAAATAATCTCCTTGGTATAGCGCTAATGAAAAGGGGGATCTACTCCCTCACTGATTGGCTGATACCGACTTTAGGCCACCCCGACGATTTATGTTGTATACTCTCTTTCCTTACTTTCTTACTTCTATTCTTCTAGCGTCTCTTCTAGCGTCTGGACTTCGTCTTGTGGACTTCGTGTCTGGTCTTCCATTGGGGATTTCTCTTTATCAGAAGCCCTGTATCATTGGTAGTTTTTAGATAATAACACAAGACTTCGATTTACTTAGATCATATTTTATTCCGAAATCCCCACCAGACTACCTGCGCAGATTGAGTCGGCACCGTGCATAACACGACTTACCACCATCGTGGTTTTTGGCCGATCTGACTAAAAATCTCTTTCTAATCTAAACCGGAAGAGGGTCTTCTCCACCGATTCTCACGGTATCCAGCGGAAGGATCAGGACTGAGGTCAAGCCTTGTCATTCAATCCATCAAGGCCGACGGCTCAACTTATAACAGCCATTTTGGTTTCTACACTACTGTACACAAATATTAGGAATCTAATAATTATGTAACACTTACTTTACTTACAGAGGTGCAGTCGGCGGATTCTTCTGTTCCGGTCGACAGGGTGGTCTATATCTGACTGCTGCTGATTCGTTTTCTAATAGCAAAAAGTCTGGTTCACTGTATGGTGGTTTCATCTCTCTGGTCAAAAACTGATAATCGAATATGTGCCATGTAATACTGATTTTGCACATGTAATCTTATTAGTTCCTATTTTTTGTTGCTGATGTTATTAATCATCTTGTCTTTCTTCTTCATCTTCATTTTGTTCATCATACTCTTCTTTTTTTTTTTTGTTGCCATCGATTCGACTTTGCCGCCATTGTTGTGATCGACCACACTAACCGTTCTTCTTGTGTTCCTTCTATAATTCTTCACATTCTCCTTCTGATTCTCTCTTAGTTGTTCTCTTCTTTCTTTCCTTCTTTTCTCTTTCTTTTTTGTCTGCTGTACTTCATCGGTCGAACGGCCATTGTTTTCTTATAAAAGAAAAAGGAACAAAAAAGAAAACCCAATTTCTGTTTTTGACATTTTTCTCTTCTTTTTCAATTTATGTATGTATGTATGTATGTATGTATGTACACAACCCGCCCGACATGGGTAATATGTGATGACATAAATTCGGAAGTATGTGGCACCTAGCAAGGATCGAACTCTCTATTCAGTAGTAATGGATCAACAAGACTAGTTTGCAAACCATTTCACAACACACACACACACACACACACACACACACACACACACACACATATATATATATATATATATATATATATATATATATATATATGAGAAGTAAACAAACAATGTGTTTTGATATGGCTTTTTTTAGCCGACAATTTTTGGGAGAATATGTGCCTAATTGAAGTCGTACCTAATTTTTGAAAATTAATTAATTAATAATTAATGAATTAGGCGGGATACCTATTCAAATATAAGGCTAAACAAATCGAGAAAAATCAATCTGTATGTACATTTCGGCCTATTAGGCCTCATCAGCAGAGCTATAGACAGGAAGACTGCTTTGTATGTGATTCGAACCCTGACTGTCATATATATATATATATATATATATATATATATATATATATATATATATATATATATCTTTGGATGACAATATATATATATATATATATATATATATATATATATATATATATTAGTCATCTACAGACACCGTGTTTCGACGCTTCACGTCTCATTAGTGTGGCTATAGACAACAACTAACTCCGACCAAAAGCGAACCCCGACTGACTTTACGCCTGTCCGATCCGTTAACCTCTAGGCGATGGCCAGCTGCCGTTATAAGAGCGCTGTTTTAACTGTTTTAAATACATACATCTGTGTATATACGTTACGATTACCAGGAGATCAAATCTCAGATGATCATTGCGTTATTCTGGCAGTGAAAGTTTATTAATGTCGCTCCTAAAGAGCTCTACCGGGTTACAGGCTGATATATATATATATATATATATATAGGATCATAATATATACTAGCAAATATATGCACCCTCCGGGTGCAAGTATTTAAGTTTAAATGTAATAAAATATTAGATTAAATCAGAAAGGCTAATGAAACTAATTAGGAATTCAGATAAAAAGATTTGAAACGGAGGGGGTATAATCGGAAAATAGAACAACTGAAACTTACTCTTTCATCACTTCCGTTTTTCAATGCTAAATTTTCCTAATTTAACTATTTAGTTAAAATAGGAAGGAAAGAATAAAATTACAGTTATTTGTTCTTGTTAATGAATTTTATTTAAGATTCATTGAAGAGATTTTTACTCATATTCATTAAGATAAAACCAAACAATTAGAAATCAATAATACCAAGCACATTTTTATTAAAATCAGTTTTTTTAATATCAATATGCAAATTAGCTTTACGTTTACACTGAAAACTGGTATTTTGTTGTATATATAAATACAATTGCATGTTATTAGTACCTAGATAAGGCCAATAGTATTAATAATGTCAAACAGTTTTATTATTAATTGAGGTTTAAATAGAAATAGAATCATGGAGAATGTGACGTAAATAACTAAGGGATTGTGACTTGAGTAGTAATATAGTTTCGGTTACAAACAGAAAAAACACACAATCTCCATTATAATAAGATATAGGATCTTTTCGAGTTTTCTGGCCAACTTTTTAATATTTAATATTTCCAGCCTCCACATTGATATAATTAGAAAAAAAAAACAACAAAAAACAAACTGGGACACATCACCCCTGATGATGGCACTTCGAAGTGCCGAAAGTACTTGGGACCTGAACTTTGGTGGACTTATCCACGAATTCCACGCAAATATTAAAATGTTGGCCAGAAAACTCGAAAAGATCAGAAATAAAATTGTTAAACAGGAGATGTGTCTTTTGTTTAATTATTCTACATGTATAAATGAAAGAATGCTGCCCAAATACACACACACACACACACACACACAACATATATATATATATATATATGTATATATATATATATATATATATATATATATATATATATCAGTCGATTCCCCTCTCTCTCTCGCTTCTCTTAACTATATATCTATATCAATCTATTCTTCTCTCTCTCTCTCTCTCTCTCTCTCTCTCTCTCTCTCTTGTCTCTGTCTCTGTCTCTCTCTGTTCTTTGTTCAATTCCATTTAAGACATTTTTATCTTAAAAGAGTTTCATCATTTGCATTCTTACAATACTGACAAGACGAATTTGACGATTGGCTTGTTAACCATTTCCCCAGAATCACTTACCGTATTTGACGGCATATAAGACGCACTGGCATATAAGACGCACCCCCATTTCAGCAGGTCAGATTCAGGAAAAAAAGTGTTTAGTGTATTTAAGCATATATTGTTGAAAACTGTCTAGCTGTGCATTACACCAGCAGAAACATAACAACACCAGCAATAAAATAAGGATGCATGGAGTTTAAAGTAGGTAAACGTACTGAACCTAAGATGGCTTAGTGAGCATCATAGAGAAGATTAGCCTTGGCCTACGGGTGGTCTCAAACTTCACCTACGATGTATAAGACGCAGGACAATTTTTTGAACCCCCCCAAAAAGTGCGTCCTATATGCCGTCAAATACGTTAATTTCATATATTTTTGGTTTGTTTTGGTTTTTCGTCGTTTTGTGGTTTGGTTTGTTTTGTTTTACGGCATATCAACCTAGATGGGTCATTTAATGCCGACTAAGTTTTGAATGGATACTCATTTTTTTTAAACACATTTTTGCAAACTCACTTTTTTTCTATTTAACACATAGATGGAACCCTAACAGTCACTACCACTCCGGTTCAGAGTGGACCTGGGAGTAATGGTGGTGAAGGGTACTCCACATTCCCCAGACCTCTAGAAATGGAATCTAACCATCAGATGGATTCCTTTAATGCCGACTAAGTTTTGAAATAAATTCATTCTTAATGGATACTCAATTTTTTAAAAACTTATTTTTTTATTTAACCCATAGATGGTACCCTAACAGGTACTACCACTCCGGGTTAATATGGACATGGGTGCAACGGTGAAGGGGTACTCCACATTCCCCAGATCTCTAGAACTGGAACCTCACCATCAGAGAGTTTAACGTAATTCCCAGACCATCGGCCATTGCTTTCTAGCACATATATGATAAGAAGGGTTGGGTCTTGGCGTAAGACCAATAGGGTTGGGACAATCATATAGGTGCTAGGTCTTGGCGTGTGCCCAGCCAATTGACAGAGGGGGCCTCTTCGACCGCCCGTCTAGCCTAAGTAAGCGCCAAAGTGGAGTGTTGCATGTCATGGACTGCTCAGCCACTAGGGTTCCATCCTTAAGCATCACGGGTCACTACCTATAGCCAACAGGTGGCAACATTTGAGGGATTTAACCATTTGCAGAGGTACAGTCGGTGTATTCTAAAGCCCCAGTTAATCTATTAACTAACAAAGAAAATAAAATGGAATAAAGAATAAGACAACGTGACGAAGATAATGATGATAATAATGATAAAAAATGTGAAAGACTAAACTAATCGATTGTTTAATAAAGGCCAATATCTTCTCTTTCTTCGATTTGTACAATTGGCAAAAGAATTTTGTCCTGCTCAAACATTTCTATAATTAATGATTCATAATTATTTTTAGATTACAGTTATCATTATTCGACGAGTTATCTGAAGTGGAAGATTGTACAATCAAAACGGATATTATTAGATTGCCAAATTCATCACCATTTAGATTCTGTAACCAAAAATTACATATACTAGCAAATATGTGCACCCTCCGTAGGGTGCAAGTATTTAAGTTTTTATGGAATAGAATATTATATTGAATTAAAAAGGCTAATGAAACTAAATAAGAATGCAGATAAAAAGATTTGAAACAGAAGGGGGTATAATCGGAAAATAGAACAACTAAGACTTAGTCTTCCATCACTCCTGTCTTTCATTGCTAAATGTTCCTAATTTAACTATTTAGTTAAAATTAGAAGTAAAAATAAATAAATAAATAAAATTACAGTTATTTCTTCTTGTTAATAGATTTCTTTTAAGAATTATCTCGGAGATATTTGCTCATATTCATTAAGATAAAACCAAACAATTAGAAATCAATAATACTAAGCACATATTTATCAAAATCAGATTTTTAATATCAATATGCAAATTAGCCTTCCCGCTCATACTATAAACTGCTATTTTGTTGTATATATAAACACAATTGCATATTATTAGTATGTAGATATGGTCAACAGTATTAATAATGTAAGACAATTTTATTGATAATTGAGGTTTAAGTAAGAATAAAATCATGGAGAATCTAACTTAAATAACTAAGGGAATTGTGACTTGAGAAGTAATATAGTATCGGTTACAGACAGACACACAATCTCCATTATAATAAGATATATATATAGAGACATCGTGTTTAGACGTATTTCTACCTCCGGTCAGGATCGAAATGTGTGTGTGTGTGTGTGTGTGTATTTAGGCAGCATTTTTTCTTCTAGGCATATATAGTTAAATAATGCAACCATTTTCTGTCTGCAAGTTTTGTCCTTTGTTTTTTCGTATTGCCGGATTATTTTTGTAATATCTGGCGAAAATTGGCTGATGTATTTGCCATATGTCATAGACCAAGTACTTTCTGCCCTATCGTGGGCCATCTTCAAGGTATTTTGAAACCGTACAACAATGGGCTATTCCATTTTCCATTTATATAGGTTGTGTTTATTATTGTTGTTGTTATAATGATTAGTGTTATTATTATTATTGTCATTATTATTACTACTTTTGATTTTATAATTTTATAGTAATTATAAGTACTTGGTCTATGACATATGGCAAATACATCAGCCAATTTTCGCCAGATATTACAAAAATAATCCGACAATACGAAAAAACAAAGGACAGAGCTTGCAGACAGAAAATGGCTGCATTATTGAACTATATATATATATATATATATATATATATATATATATATATATGTATAAGTATTAACTTACCGGTGGGTATAAGTACGATCGCTGGAAGCGCACAATATCCAGAGGTTAAGGTTGAGAAAAAACAAATACAAAGTGCTCAATACAATGTAGAGCATAAATTTATTTTAACAATGGAAAGGAGTAACCTACTCGAGTTTCATCGATTGATTCTTCAGGGTTACTTTTAAATTAATCGAGTTTTCGATTAATTTTAGGTGTTATAAACATGCCCGTGGGAATAAGTCCCATTCCAACGGGCATGTTTATAACACCTAAATTAATCGAAAACTCGATTAATTTAAAGTAACCCTGAAGAATCAATCGATGAAACTCGAGTAGGTTACTCCTTTCCATTGTTAATATATATATATATATATATATATATATATATATATGCTGCCAACCCTGTTGGTTGGGCCTGGTGGAGTAAAGATATATATAAATTGATACGTTGGTGTGGATATAAATTTATTTTTGCCTCATCAGTCTAATCTTTACTGATTCGAACACTTGGTTTCACTGCTATGATTTTCCTGTTTCTCTGATTTTCTTTTTCACTTAAAAAAAAAGTCCCCATTCCACGTTTGTTACATCCGCCAGTTCCTAGTCACGCGCACACTCACGATTTCGATACAGTTTATGGTTTTCGCGTGTTGATCATGTTTATGACGTCGTAAAAACAAAAACGGGAACATTATACCATTGAGACCGAGTATGAGGTCTTCAAATCAGTAAAGATCAGACTGAAGAGGCAAAGAAATGTCGAAATAAAGTTATATCTAAACTAGAGTATACGTTTATTCATTTATTTTTAATTTATATATATATAAATATATATATATATATATATATATATATATATATATATATATATATATATATTTAAATAAATAACAAAAGACTTATAGATCTTGCATTATAGACTATTTCAGGGAGCTTAGACAAAAATGTCTAATTCTCCCGACTCATCAGATGCGAATGATGAATTCTTTATTTTTAAGGCGTTTGAAAACAAAGTCTGTTTAAAAAAATTTTCTGAAGTTTGAAAAAAGGAGACGGTTTTGAAATATGACATCAAATATTCTATTCTATCAAATATTCTATTTTAAGGTGTGAGTATGTAGCGCTGTAAGTGTATGCATTGAAAGAAACATTGAGCGTTTATTACGTATGTAGTAGTGTGTGTGTGTGTATAAATTTCAGCGGAAGTGAAACCTCAAGGTAATGTGTGTGTGTGTGTGTGTGTGCGCGTGTGTTTGTGTATATTAGTAAGAGGTAGGGGAGAGGTGTCATGAAAAGAAGTTTTCATGTTTCATAATAAGAGAGGAGATGTAAGTCTGAGAGTGTGTGTGTGGGGGGGGATTTAAAAAAAAGAAAAGAAAAGATTTAATTATATTTTAATTTGTTTATTTATTTATTTATTTATTTTATAGAAAGAGTATTGTAATTTTATAGTTAGTACTGATTATTTGACGATTAATATATATTAATATTATTATAATTATTACAATTACGTATAAGTGAATGAATTATTGTATTATTATTATTATTATTATTATTATTATAATTATTATAATTATTATAGTTTGTTATATTATCATATCTAAATACATTATTAAAATTATACATATATACTTATATTATTATATCTAAATACATTATAAAATTATACACATATATATGTATATATATATATATATATATATATATATATATATATATATATATAATTTTATTATAATTAAAAAAAAAAAAAAATTATTGTTGTAAAGATAATTGTTATAGTACATTATATTTATTATTTTATAATTTTTATTGAAAAGTTGTTATTATTGTTATTGCAATATATATTAATATAATTATTGTTATTATAAAATTTTTCTTAATGTTATAATTATTATTTATATTTTTATATTGTAGTTGTTATTATTATAATTATTAGTATTATTGTTATTATAATTTTTATTATCATTAAATTATTGTTATTATAATTTTTATTATCATTAAATTATTGTTCTTTTTATAATTTTTATTATCATTAAATTATTGTCATTATTCTTTTTATAATTTTTATTATCATTAAATTATTGTCATTACTAATATGTTATTATCATAATTATTCTGATGACAATTGAGTGCTAGTGAATGTTTATGCAAATAGTGTTAGTGTGATTATAATTAAGTGAAAATAATTATTGGTAAACAAGGATGTATATTTTTGATTATTATTTTTATCAGTAGTTGTATTGTAATTGTGTCAATGGGGATTGTAAATGTGTTGGGGGTTTAATATATAATATAATAAAATATACTAACATTATATTTTGAATTTCGCCTTATGTCTGCACTTGGCTATCAGTTCATTCCGTTTGTTCAGCAGTTTTCTATAGTCCTTAAACAGTATTATTTCTATTTTTTCTGTTATACAAAGCGGGCATTTGTCTTTGAAGTTAGTAGCTGAGTTTGAAGTTCTGACAATTCTCCATTTGACCACCGGGTCGTTGTTTGAGTTCTTGATTGCCCAGTAGTGCTTGGATAATTCCGTTTGGTTAGATAGTGCGGGGTTGTTTAGGAATGCCTATGGGTGTAGTACCTTTGCTTGAATGGTCCAGCAGTAATCCCGAGGTAATGCATGGTGTTTTCCGGGCTGTTACGACCTGATATTTGGGCTTCGTATATTATATTGTTGGCTAGACAGTTTTTATCTAAAGGGCATTGCTGAGTCTCTCTACAATTGCATTTCACAATATATATATATATATATATATATATATATATATAATATACCAAAATTGTTGGTAAATCCTCGCGTGAGAAAAAAAAAGAGAAAAAAAAAAGACCAAGATAATCGTACCAACAAAAAATAATCTATTAGTACAATATTTTGGCCAAAAGAAAAAACAATTTATATGCATATATATATATAAGATATATATATATATATATATACATACAAACCCGCCAGGAGATTAAAGCTAATAAGTAAAAAGTGCTCAATATCTAAGTAGAGCAAATAATAAAGATAAATCTAATGAGTCAGACGAACCTACTAAGAGTTTCGCTTAATGCTCTTCAGGGCTAAGATCTGACTAAAGAGACTAGGAGCAAACGTCTCTTTAGTCAGATCTTAGCACTGAAGAGCATTAAGCGAAACTTTTAGTAGGTTCGTCTGACTCATTAGATTCGTCTTTATATATATATATATATATATATATATATATATGCGCAAAACATTATATGTTCCTTTGAGTTTTTAATTTTGGTTGAATCCTATCAAGGAAACACTTAATATCATCCACTTAAATATATACAAGGTGTGACAAAGAAGTATCGAGATTTTTTGTACATTTTGACACACTGTGTATTCTAAAAAAATAACGTTTCATTCATTCTTCATTTCTATTTTGGTACTTTTTTGTTACACTTTGTATTTTGAAAAAAAATATGAATGGAACGTTATTTTTTCAGAATACAAGGTGTGTCAAAAATTACAAAAAATCTCGAGGCTATTTGACTGCTGCCGTTAAGGGGCGGTGTTTAGACTATCAAATACATACATTTGTTTTTATATTTTACGATCATCAGAGAGATCCAGTCTGTAAACAATAGACGATATGTGTTTGTGTGGGTAAACTCGAAAGAAGATAAGTTTACAACTCGGTCATGTTGACAGTTATACATTTATTTCAACTAAAATTCACCAATCCCCTGACACCAAAGACTGGATCTCTCTGGTGATCGTAAAATATAAAAATCAAATATATGCAATAACATACAGGGCATTTTAGTCTTGGAAAACTATAAAATAGTTTTTGTGCCCCTGAAGTTACACTACCTCCTGTGACTGTGAAGTCCAATGTTCGAAAAACATTCTAGACCACAGATATCGCATGTGAAGGCTGTCCCTGAAGATGTTGATGTGCCGATGTTTTGTTGCCACTGCTTTCTTCTGGACCTTACGGAGAGCCTGCCACCACCGAGGGCGGTCCTGAGCCAAATTTTTCCAGCTGGAAGGGACAATGTGAAAGCACCTGAGATCATTCTTGCAGACATTCTTGAAAAGCAGCTGGGGGCGGTCAATCTGCCTTTTACCAAAGAAAAGCTCTGCCTAAAGGATGTCTTTCGGGATTCGTCCATCATCCATCCAACGGACATGGCCCAGCCATCGGAGACGACGCTCTCCCAGTAGAGAAGACAAGCTGGGAAGTTGAGCTCTCTCTAGAATTGCTGTGTTAGTGGTCCTGTAATAACTTACAAAATCAATGACAAAAGTACACGGCGAAAAATATTTTTTCATTTTTTGTTCATTCTCTAACTTGAATGGCTATCTGATGAGACATGTGGGAGTTTTAAGTTTTTCTTTCTTTATTATTCATTCTGCTCCGTTCTTTCTTTCTTTCTTTCTTTCTTTCTTTCTCTTCATTCATTCATTTTATTTTATTTTATTTGAAGAATCAATTCTTTCTTTTGGTTCCCCTCACCTTTTTGGGAAACCTCTTATCCAGTTTTATTTCCTGTACTCAAATTTAAATCTCATTCAAGAAAAAAAAAAAACACCAATTCCTTCATATTTTGAAGAATTCATGAAAACGAATCGAATCAAAAATAGTGCAATCTGAAAGTCAAAATTATTGAACACCACCTCCCCACAAAAACAGAATGAAAAAAAAGTTTATAATAACAAAAGCCAAAAAAAGTTTATTTTGTCTAGCGTGTTTTGATGGCTCGCGGCAAAATAGACACTTACGACTATTGCATGGCGTAGACACGCCCATTAAATCACACACCGGCTTTTATGCGCCTAATGATATGAATATAAACAGATACCGAAAATACTTAATGACTTTTCTCTCTCTCTCTCTCTTCATATCTTAAGCATATTTCCTTTAAAAACACAGACAAGTGTCTTTTTAAGATTTTTATCGATTTTTTTTTATCGTCGTCTTACAAGCTTTCTTAAGTTTGGTTCAATATTCTATAAAAACAACTGTCCAATTTTTTTTTCTATGTGTTCTTCGCTATCATTGGTCATTTGAAAGTGTAAAATCAAAATTCACCCCGTCTCTATATTTCTCCTACTAGGAAGCGCGTGGTGTAATGGTTAATGTCATGGGAAATGGACTTGTCGCCCCGAGTTCAAATCCTGGACGTGGTAATTGCATTTCACTTAGCGCTAATACCCTTGGGAAAGGTATGAATCCTACTCTCCCTCCAGCTATGGATAAATAGTAGGGCAGACTGGGCTCTTTAACCTTGGTTAGGCAACCGGTCTAGGAGAAGGAAAAACTCTGAATTCAAACCTGTTGGACTCAGCTTAAGAAATTGACCTTGTGTCGCATCCTGCTCGTGAGGAGGGGTTGGTAAATATATATATTTCTCCTACTTTCTTTCTTTCTTATATTATTCTTATATTTAGAAATCGGACCGTGCAAATCGTTCAAGATAAAATGCAAAAATGTAAATCCTGATTATCTGGTGTTGCTTATCCGTAGAATTCTTATTTCTTATGAGCGTCGTCATCTCAGCTAAGTAATCGACCATTCCGTTTTTCATAAAGAAAGAAAGAGAAGAAAAAGAAATTGCTCCACAGAAAAAATATAGGAGAGAGAGAGAGAGAGAGAGATTAGGGAAAACATAAAGAGAGGGGGTGAGCACAGGGAAGCGATAACACTAATTCTGCTTCTCTCACTCTTTTTTTTTCTTTATTTCTTTCTTTTCATCATTTCATTGTTTTATTTCTATCATTCTACTAATCTATTTCTTTCTTTCTTTCTTTCTTTCATTCTTTCTTTCTTATTATATATTTCTGTGTAGCATATCCTTTTTGTTCCCTTTTTTTCTTTACAATAAAAACGGAATGGTCCATTTTTAGCTGAGGTTGAGGTGACCACACTTACTAGAGAGAAGAATTCGGCGGATAGGCAACACCAGATATTCAGGATTTAGATTTTTGCATTTCATCTTGGGCGATTTGAACAGTCTCATTTTTAACCATAGGGTGTTGCAAGATAATAACGGCCGTGTATTTTAGGAACGCGAGTATTAATATAAAGATACTTTCTTTAAAATCCAGTTAAACATTCGATTTTGTTAGGGGAAATGAGTCAAAATATGTTAATTAATTAAAATTTCTGCCATTTACCCATAGCTGGAGGGAGAACAGATTGATTCATAACTTTAGCGATAGTACTAGCCGTATGTAAATGTAAAGAGGGTCGTCCATGATTTGAACTCGGTTCACCGTGTCCATATCCTACAACGTCAATCATTCAACACTGAACGCTTCCAAAACTGTATCTGATGGTGAGGCTTCTGTTCTGGGGCTTATGAATCACCACTGAAAATAGTAGTAAAAGTCGTCGTCGTCGGGGCGGCCTAATGTCGGTATCAACCAAACAGCGAGGGAGTATATCCCCTTTTCACTAGCGCTATACCAAGGAGATTATTTTAGCGTCTGATGCGGTGCGCAACATCTACCATTAGCTCCTTCACTTTACCATACAGATCCCTGTGCTACTCATACGCTGTGTTGGCGAGGGCCGGTATCCAACCAGGAACCCTGTAATTCCTAGCCGAAGGCACTACCGACAGAGCTAAACCGGCACTATTTTAGTTTGGTTTCGTTTGTTGGATTTTACGGCATGTCAACCCTTGTTGGGTTAATTTATGCCGAAGGCGTTTTGTTCTATTCATGCTTGACTATCAAGACCTATGGATATACCACAATATGAAAATTTGATTATTACAATGTTTGAATATGTTTACTTAACAGCTATTGCTAAATAGTTCAATATGTAAAAAGTATAATAATCAGTAAGGGAGAGTTAAATCAAGATTATTTTTTCCCTTCTTTTCATCATTTCAATATATTCGATTGAAACAGATTCGCGTTATCGCTTCCGCGCGCCAACCCACTCTATATTTTTTTCTTACTCTCTTTCTTTTTTTTTATTATATTTTTCTTTTTTATAATAAAAAAGTTATAGTCCAATTTTTAGCTGAGGTAACGGCACTCATAAGAAATAAGAATCCGTCGGAAAAGCAACATCAGATAATGAAGATGTTTCGATTGAAACAGATTAGCGTTATCGCTTTCGCGCAGCTCACCCTCTCTCTCTCTCTCTTTACTGTCTTTCTTTTCTTTTCTTATTATATTTTTCTTTCTTTATAATAAAACGGATTGGTTATTTCCTTA
>CM042155.1:8294172-8301672 GCA_023376005.1 Doryteuthis pealeii
AAAACAGTCCATGACATGCAATACTTAACGTTAGCCCTTAATTAGGCTAGACGAGCAGTCGGAGAGGCCCCCTCCGATCAATCAGTTGGTCACGTCAAGCCCTAGCACCTATATGCTTGTCCCAATCCTATTGCCCTTATGGCGAGCCTGTAGGTTCCAGGTGGTGCAGGCGTACAGGAGCACTGATACAACTACAAGAAAGCATTTATAAAGATTACTTATTTTAATTGTATTTTGATTGGTTTTTACATAAAATAATTCATAGGATTGATTTTGATATATTTGAGAATAAAACAATAGTATCAAAGATCAATAACACCAAGTAATTATTTATTAAACCAGGTTTTGTTAAAACCAGTATGCAAATTGACCGCACCAGATATTATGTAAACTGTTATTTCTTAGTGATATTTCGGGATTTTAAATGCAATAACAACTCGTCCCCCGGGGCGGGGGTCCGGTGGTTTTGGCCACTGGACTATTAGTGATAATTAACAGCGTTGATCCCAGGGGGCTATCCCCCCAGGCAACACCTGTCCCCTCGATTTAAAGGGAGAGGGCTAGTTTTATTGCTCAGTGCCTGAGGCGCCCTCCTTAAGGGGAAATGCCGACGGGATCAACGCATTTTTTGCACCCACCACCCATGAGCTTCGATTTGTGGGTGGTCCCCAATTAATAGGGCCTCGTGCCTAACCCGTACACGCGGGTGCGTGGTAAATACAGCACTAATAACATGGGCTGTTTTGAGGCAAATCTAACCCAGATTTTCATAGAGACATGGTTAATAAATAAGATGTGCAATTACATGTGCCACCTTGTATGTGTGTCTGTCTGAGTGGTTGTATGTATGTGTGTGTGTGTGTGTGTGTGTGTGTGTGTTTGCAAGTGTGTTCTTGCATATGTTTCACGTATGTTTCAATTCATAAAAAATAAAACTCATCTCAAGTCATTATCTATTTTTTTTATCTACATCGAATGGATTAATCCCCAAATTCCCAACAAAACAGACTGGGTCATAATCGTGTGGAATCAAAACACCTCCATGGAGAATGTGCAATTACTTCCAGTTCGTGCGCCACATTGGAATTCTAATTTTTGGAGCTCTGCCTTGTGTTAGTTTTTTTGTTTCTTTGTTTAATGGCATAAAAAATTAACCGCCATCTGTGTGTGTTTGCGTGTCTGTCTGTTTGTATTTGTGTGTGTATGTGTTTGCATATGTATTCTTGCATATATTTCGTATGTGTTTCAATTCATATATATATATATATTATATTATATATATATATATATATATATATATGCATATTCTCAAGTTTTTATCTATTTTTTTTATCTACGTGGAATTTCCTCTCAGAGGTAATCAGCATCACGAACAAAAACTCGAATAAAAAAAAAATAAAAAAGACAAAATCGCCTTGAGAATTTTTTTCATTGTTCTTAAAAAATTCTTCGATCGGATACTTTTCGGTTTTTACTGAAAAAAAAATCTTTGAATAAAAGTATAAAGCTCTCCCATGTGATTAAATATATGGAGTTTTTTTTTGCAAAATACGAAAGACTTTTGGGCGCCAAGTATCGCCTGATAGATACTATCAGCTGAAAAAATATGTCAACCAAGAAATATGAGCTTTTTGCTTTCTTTCTTTTCTTTCTTCTTTCTTTCTTTCTTTCTCTCTTTCTTCTCTTATTTTTTAATTTATTTACAATTTCTTCTTTTTTGCATGACAATTCTTTCTTTCTTTCTTTCTTTCTTCTTCTTTTTTTCTTTCTTTTTTTTTTCTTTTTCTTTTTTTTTCTTCTTTTTCTTTTTTTTCTTTCTTTTTTTTTCTTCTTTCTTTTTTTCTTTCTTTCTTTTTTCTTTCTTTTCTTTTTTCTTTTTTCTTTCTTTCTTTTCTTTCTTTTCTTTTTTCTTTCTTCTTTTCTTCTTTCTTTTCTTTTTTCTTTCTTTTTTTCTTTTTTCTTTTCTTTTTTCTTTCTTCTTTTTTTCTTTCTTTTGTCCTTTCTTTCAGTTTTTACTTTCTTTTTCTTGAGAGATCTTTTTTTTCACCTGGGCAGTTCTTTCTTTCTTTACAGTTCTTCCTATTTCTTCTATTCTTTAATACAATTCTTTCTTTCTTTCTTCAATAGTTTTTAACTTCCTTCATTTTTCATCACAGTTCTTTCTTTCTTTCTTTTTTCTTTCTTTCTTTCTTTCTTTCTTTCTTTCTTTCTACCCTCATTTATTTTTATTCATTTTTTGTTTATTTATTTACACATTTCTACATCTCTTTCTTTCTTTCCTTCTTCTTTCTTTCCTTCCTTATTATTTTTTCTTTTTTTTCTTTCTTTTTCTTTTTCTTCTTTCTTTCTTTCCTTCCTTATTTATTTATTCATTTACGTTTCTTGTTTTTTTCTTTACATTTCTTTATTTATCTTTATTTATTTACTTAAAGTTTTCTTTTCTTTTCTTTGCAGTTCTTCCTTTGGCATCGTATTCCTTTTCTGTTTCTTTCCTTTTTAATTTCTTTCTTTCTTTCATAACAGTTCTTCTTTTCCTTTCTTCTTCCTTTACATAGTATTCAATATTTTACCTTCTTCTTTCTTTTCGCCACCCTATACCAAACAACCAAATGTTTCACTTGTTTTAGTCTTGTGTCTTTCTCTGAGACGTCAAAGAAGAAAAATTGGTGATAATTGAATTTCACTAGAATTGATTACCGCTTCGAATTAGGATCTCACAATCACACTTGATTTTTTTCCCCAAATTTTTCATTTTTTTGAAGTTCATTTTATGCAACTATCGTTTCTCATTTTTCAAACTTATTTTTATCTTTATTCAAAATCAAATGAAAAAAGAAAATGTATGTGTTCTAATGCGCACGACGAACATTTTCGCTGATATTTCAGTTTTCTTGAGAAATCTTTTGAGGACGGATGACGATTAGACACGCATGCGCGCTGTGTCCGGATGACGTGTTAACAATCAGACCCACCTGAGTGTTTTCTATGCCAAATGCGTAAGTAAAGTCGTCGGGGTGGCCTACAGTCGGTAGTCAGAGAGAGAGAGAGAGAGAGAGAGAGAGAGAGAGAGAGAGAGAGAGAGAGAGAGAGAGAGAGAGACTATCCCCTTTTCACTAGCGCTAGACCAAGGAGGTTGTTTTGGCATCTGAGGTGGGGCACCACACCTACCATCAGCTCCTTACTTTACCGCACAGATCCCTGTGCTACTCATACGCTGAGTTGGCGAGGGCCGCTATCGAACCATGAATCTTGTGATTCCTAGTCAGACACTATACCGACTGAGGATGGGGAAAACATGCGTTTTGTTTTTTTTTTTTTGGTTTTTCTTGGTATTTGTTTTTAGTTATCTTTTGTTTTGTTTTTAAATCTTCCTTATTTTCTTTTTAAAATTTTCCTTATGGTCTTATACGATGTATTTCTTTTTAATTTCCTTACGGTATTCTAAAAAAAACTTCCTCCTGGTCTTATAGAGCGATTACTTTTAAAAATCTTCCTTGCTTTGTGGTTGTTGTATTTTTTTTTTTTGGGGGTAATCTTCCTTATATTCTTTTAATGTATACCTTATGGTCTTATATATTATGAAATCTTGAATTTTGTTTTTCGTTTGTTTATTGTTTTTTTTGTTTCTGTTTTTCCAGTCTTCCTCTAGTTTAAAAAAAATATATTCCTTAAAGTCTCCTAGGTGAAAAAAATCTTGCGTTTTGATTTTGGTTTTTGGTTTTTGATTTTGTAATTTGCGGGGAGGGATTGTTGTTTTTTCTTTGTTTTTGTTTTTGTGGGTGGGGGTAATTTTCCATATGTTTTTTTTTAGAATATTCCTCATGGTCTTATATATGACAACTTGAGTTTTGTTTTTTCCTATTTATTTTTCTGTTGTATTAAAAAAAAATTCCTCCTGGTCTTATAGAGCGATTACTTTTAAAAACCCTCCTTGCTTTTTGGTCATTGTCGTTTTTTTTTTGGGGGGGGGCGTAATCTTTCTTATATTCTTTTTAATGTATACCTTATGATCTTATATATTATGAAATCTTGAATTTTGTTATTCGTTTTTTTTTTTGTTTTTGTTTTTTTTTCAATCTTCCTCTAGTTTAAAAAAAAAAATTCCTTAAGGTCTCATAGGTGAAGAAATCTTGCGTTTTGATTTTGGTTTTTGATTTTGTAATTTTCGGGGAGGAGATTGTTGTATTTTTTTGTTTTTGTTTTTGTGGGTGGGGTAATTTTCCATATGTTCTTTTATGACTGAGTTAAACCGAATACCGATGGCAGTAACGTTTGCCTGTTGGATACGCTGCAAGACATCTGTTAAGAGACCAGTTAAGTCAAAATCAGAAGTTATAAGAACCGCCCCAAGGATAGAGACCAGACCTGGTTCTGAAGAACTAAAAAATACCAGCCAAGTTACAGATGAGGATAGCTACTCCAGACAATAGACTACGGAAAAATTAGTACCGAAAAAAGTGCAACTTAAAAAGTAAGTAAAGATGAAAATAAGATTAAATATGAGAGACACAACCACGGGTGCCTCTCAAATATACCGTTTATGTAATAAGCAAATATATAACACATCTTTTTGTGGAGGCGCGCGGTCTAATGGTTAGAGTCGTAGGAAATGGACTCGTCGACCCTGGACGAAGCTGTTTGCATTTAACATGGCGCTAATACCCTTGTGAAAGGTATGAATCCAATTCTCCCTCCAGCTATGGGTAAATACAGGACAGACTGGGCTATTTAACCATGGTTAGGTAACCAGTCTAGAGAAAGAAAACTCTGAATTCAAACCTGTTAAACTCCGCTTAAGAAATTGACCTTGGGTCACATCCTGCTCGTGCGGAGGGGTTGGTAAATATATATAACAAAGTCAATGTATATAAAAGATGTAAGTTTGCGTATTCTCACTGATTTAGGTTTGTTTGTTTGTTTTATTTTACGGCATATCAACCACTGTGGGTCATTTAATGCCGGCAAAATTTAGAAAGATTCGTAGCGATAGTTTGGAACTTCGAATAGTTTTTGGTTAGTTTGGATATTTTTTTTATTTAACCCATAGATTGAACCCTAACAGGTACTACCACTCCGGGTCAGAGCGGACCATGGAGCAATGGAGATGAAGGGGTGCTCCACATTCCCCAAACCTCCAGAACTGGACCTTCACCATCAGATAGAATTTAATGTCATTCCCAAGACACGAAGACCGTCAGCCACCGCCTTCTAGCACATATATTATAAAAAGGGTTTGGGCTTGTCATAAGGGTAATAGGGTTGGGACAATCATAAAGTTAATAAGGCTTGACATAACCAACCGATTGATCGGAGGGGGCCTCTCCGACCGCTCGTCTAGCCTAAGTAAGGGACTAAGTAGAGTGTTGCATGTCATGGACAGCTCATCCGCCAGGATTCCGTCATTAAGCATCATGGGTCGCCACCCACGGCCAACAGGTGGCCTCATTAAGGAAGATCTTACCTTCTACAGAGGCGCAATCAGTGTATTTCAAAGCGCCCAGCCGACAACTAAGATAAATAATGAACCATATCATTGTAATTGTGAGGAGAGAAAAGGAAGAAAAAGAACATGCTACTTGTCTGAGGGAAAAAGAAATCAAATAAACGTGAGAGATAGGAAGCGATAACACTTATTGTTTGTTTCAATAAAATTAAAAAAGTAGAAAATAAAGAAAAATAACACATCACTCAATAAGTCCCAAAACTGACATATAATTGGCATCACTAATAAAAAAATCCACACGATTTTCATGAAGTAATAACCTTCAAATGTCACGGATTATTAGTTTACAAATTATTACGAAGCTACTGGTTTAGCTCAGTCGGTAGAGTGTTCGTTTAGGAAACACAAGTTTCTTGGTGTTACATAATCTATGCGGTTGTATAAGATTATTGTCACTCCCCTGTATTTCTGAGAGGATGACCCTTTTCATACCATGGCCGGGTCCTTCCATGGAAAATTACAGAAGCCCGCCAAAATACGTGGTCACGTGGGACCTGTTCGGTCCCCAGTTTGGACGTCAGGCAGTGAAGATGTACTGCCGAACTGTGACTCACTCTGCATACGCGCGCTATGTTAGTTAACAGATGTCTGGTGGGGATTAACAATAATGTGTTTATCATCTAAAAACTAACAATGACACAGGGCTTCTGATAAGGAGAAATCCCCATAGAAGACCCCGACCCGAAGTCCCCAAGAAAGTCCAGACCATAGAAGATTCCAGAGGCAAGATGTTAGAAGATATGCCAAAGACGATCAGAATACTAAAGACGGACAGAAGAATAGAGTATGAAATAGAATTAAAGAAAGATGTATGCAACATTATAATTATTTAGTGCCAGTGAAGAAGGCGCTATGCAACATTGGTTCGATATCGGCCCTCGGTAACTCAGCGTATGAATAGCACAGGGATCTGTGCGGTAAAGTGGGGAGCTGATGGTAGGTGAGGCGCCCCACCTTAGATGCTAAAATAATCTCCTTGATTTAGCGTTAGTGAAAAGGGGATAGACTCCCACGCTGTCTGGCTGATACTGACATTAGGCCACTCCGACGACATTACTTACTTACTATTGCAAAACTTAGTTAAAGTTAGAAAAAGTAAGGGAAAAAAGAAGAGAAAAGAGAAAAAGAAAGAAATAATTTCGTCAGTGATTACTATACCCTTTTTTTTTTTACATATTGACCTATTCGCAATAGCTCTTAAGTAAACATATCAAATGTTGTAATATTCAAATTATCATACCGTTATATATCCACGTTTCCCGCTAGTTTAAAGAAATATTGAATCAATTTTTTTTTGCTATGCATATAACTAAGAAAATAGTAAAAATATCATAGAGTTTTCAAAATTTAGACAGTCTTAATTTAGATGCAACATAACTGAATTCTTCAATTCTTGTCTAAGATTATTATTAATACATCAAAGGGAAATCTGTCTGTTATGAACGTGGTCATATCTGTTTATGAACAACAACTGATTTTTATTATCAATACAAATGTGGTTTATTCTAAAGAAAACACAATTTGAAAATAGGTTTTTGTTTTCATTCGCATGGTAAAACTGAATACTTCCATTATCGTTCTTTCGCTGTCTCTTTTATGTCATTGTTTGGGGCGAAATTATTAATGGTTGTATTATGTATCAAAACAGACATATGACGTGTCTATGTATATTTACCTCAAGAGATTTTTGAAATAATGCGTCCATCCAGAATGAACTACGAATAGAAACGAACATACACATTCGGGGTGATAGTAACGGATTGGAATGGTAACGTATCCTATTGCGAGAAAGTTACAAATTAACATAAAGATTTACCACACAAAATATCTTTTTTCAAAAATGTGCCTTCATTTGAGGAAATAGATTTGTTCGAATATTTTGATATATATATATAAGGTGTGCTGCAATACACCACTTAAATGTATAAACTAGGCGAGGTCACGTGGTTTAAACCTCAGCCAATCAACAGCCCTAATGCGTGGCTGGTTGACTAGTT
>CM042155.1:8306672-8309172 GCA_023376005.1 Doryteuthis pealeii
ACATCGCTGCTTAACTTCGGTGATCTAGCGGGAGCCATTGCTTTCAATGTGACTTGAACGTAAACCAGTCAGGGTCAAGGTTGGGTCTGTTAACCTAGACCTAACACAAGGGAAGCGTTTCACATGGTACACAACGTCGGAAAACCCTCTCATCCTTAAACTCCTGAATAGATTAGACTCGATGTCTAACGCTAAAGAGATTATGATATGCTGGATCCCAAGCCATATAGGAGTGAGGGGGAATAAAAGAGCTGAATCTGCAGCTAAATCGGCTCTAGATTTAATCCCTGACAAGTTCCAGATACCATATACTGACTTGAAACCTTAAATTAATAGATTCCTTCATACAAAATGGCAACAACGCTGGAATAACAACATCCACAATAAACTCTTCCTATTCAAACCGACTTTGGGAGACTGGAGACCAATTTTAAGAAAGTCTAGAAAGGAACAAGTCATTCCCGATTACGCATTGGTCACACAGTGTGAAACATGTCAAGCACCTTAGATTGTTAAACTTTCATTTACTTTCTAATTTAATATATTTCATTACATTAAAAACTTAAATATTTACGCCCGGAAGGCGCATATTCTTGCTAGTTTGAGCAACTATAATATAATGCGGTTATTCCAAAATCTTCCGTCCGTTATCATCCTGAAACACCCTCTGGTTAAAAATGAGACCATTCAAATCGTCCAAGATGTCATGCTAAAATATGAATACAGATTATTAGGTGTGCCTTAATCCTTTTTATTTATCCCCTTTTATTTCACCCAATTTTCAAAATGAAACATTCCAAATGGTCTTGTGTCGCTTAAATGTCCAACGTAAAAATTAAAATGAATGGTGAAAAAAAAAGAAGTTACATGTTTGTTTTATTGTAATATTGAAATTGTGAATTACGGAATACATTTTGGTAATTATGATTTTATATCGTCCAGGCTTCCGACGCTAATTTACGCTATGTTTTAGCGAGACAGCGTCAGGCGAATTTCCGGCTCAACTTAGATATCTTCCGAATTGTGTTTATTTTTTTTTCACTTTTTTTGTCAGCAAATTAATGAAGATATTTTAAACGCCTCCGCACAGATCTTTATCGGCAAATCAATGTAAATATGTTACAACACCACTTTTAAGAAATAATGAGAGAGAGAGAGAGAGAGAGAGAGAGAGAGAGAGAGAGAGAAGAGAGAGAGAGAGAGAGAGAGAGAGAGAGTTAAATCAAGATTATTATATTTTTTACTCATTGAACTATTTTTGCAAATTAATGAATAACTTTCCATTCATAATTTTTTTCAGAATACAAGACGTGTCAAAAAAAAAAAAGTTTAAAGCTGTATTTGCCAAGATAGAAATGAATGAATGGAACGTTATTTTTTTTCAGAATACAAGGTATGTCAAAAAGTACAAAAAATCTCGATACGTTTTTGACAGACCTTATATATACCACATTATGATTATTTCATTATTACAACGTTTGATGTATTTACTTCAAAGCTTTTACAAAATAGTTCAATATATAAAAAGTATAATAATCTTGATTTAACATTTACATAGATCCTGCTAGTAGTACATATTCTTCAAGACTAGTTGCTATTATTAAACGAATTTTACTTTTTTCTATAAAGATAAGAGTCTGAATAATATATCAAAAGAGTTTCAATGCCAGAGTTTTTTTAATAAATAAAATACAGGATTCAGCTAAAAAAAATCAATAAGAAACTGGCCGTGTCGTAAAAAACGGACTGTTTTACTTATTTTTCAAGATAACGATGAGTAATTTTTCCCTAATCGGATAATTTGACTTTTGAATTAACTGTTTTTCTTTGTAACAACTCTTTATGTTCGTTATTTCTTTTTTGAAAAATTTTACTTACAATAGAATGAAATATGTTTATTCAAGTTAGCGTAAGGAATCTTACCTTTTATCGGTTTGCACACGTCTTAACAATTCCACGTTGAAATCTTTGTATAAATCCTCGTGAGCAAGCAGTCTTAAAAAGTGGTTTCCGAACAAAGGATAAAAAAAATAAGAATATTGAGTTTTTTTTATACAAAAAAAAAAAAAAAAAAGATGTAAAAGAAATACGGAACGGTGGAACGCCTTATCGGCTTATTTTAATGTATCCCTAGGCGAAACCAAAACAAAACATTGAAAAAAACAAAAAACAATTGGTTGAAAATGTGTTCTTTGAAGGACTTCAGAGAGATGTGAAAAGACAACTTGGTTTTTTGTTTGCTTGTAAATTTATTTATCCCTTTTCTTTGACTACCGTTTGTTTTTCAATCAATTTTGGGAAAGACGGGATGATCATGAACGGGTGTTGATTAGAATTTCTCACTTTAACTTGTAATATTTATTTTTAATTCTTTTGTTTTAGCTTTTTTCATTTCTAAGCTGATAATTTAAACTTTTAAAAAGCAAACAAATAATAAAAAACAAAAACAAAACAAAACCAAAACAATGCTGGGTATTTCGTTAAATAGAACGTGTCTTTC
>CM042155.1:8319172-8344172 GCA_023376005.1 Doryteuthis pealeii
GAATCGAAAAATAGAACAACTGAAACTTATTCTTTCACTACTCCCGTCAATCATTACTAAATTTTCCTATTTAGTTAAAATAGGAAGTAAAGAATAAAATTACAGTTATTTCTTCTTATAAATAAATTTCTTTTAAGATTTATCCTCGAGATTTTTGCTAATATTCATTAAGATAAAACCAAACAATTAGAAATCAATAATACCAAGCATATATTTATTAAAATAAAATTTTAAATATCAATATGCAAATTAGCCTTCTCGTTCAAACTGTAAACCGCTATTTTGTTGTATATATAAATACAATTGCATGTTATTAGTATGTAGAAACGGTCAACAGTATTAATAATGTAAATAAATTTTTATTAATAATTGAAGGTTTAAAAGAATGAAGAATTTGACGTAAATAATTAAGAGAATTGTGACTTGATTAGTGATATAGTTTCGGTTACAGACAGAAAAACACACAATCTCCATTATAATAAGATATATATATTATATTTTTTCTTGCATAAAATTCGATACTTTTTTTTTTATAGAAAATGAATGTCAAGTTCATTTTCTATAAAAAAAAAGTATCGAATTTTATGCGATACATGCATTGTAATTGCCTTCAAGCAAAAAATTTAATATATACTTTATTCAACAATACTCTAAAAAAACAAACATCCAAAAATCTATATATATATATATAATATATATATATATATATATATATATATCAAAGGAAACATATATATATATATATAAATATATATATATATATATATATATATATATATATATATATATCAAAGGGAAACAGTTTAGATTTAAAGACTAAAGTTTATACTAATTAAAAGACAGAAATAAAAGTAATTCTAGACCCGATACGTATATATATATATATATATATATATATATATATATATATAAAATTAGCTACCTGTTATTTTAGTTCTCCTGGGGAAGGTGTACCTTGAACACCGAAACCCTGATAGAGAGAAAAACCTTTATCTACAACTATAAATGGTATATATTTTACGATATATATTGAGCCCTTTTGGATAAACTTCTTATGCTACTACAATGAAAACGTTGTATAAACCTTTTGATTATATATATATATATATATATATATATATATACAAATAATTCTTCGATGTTTTTATATGTGTTAGTACATTGGTATTGGGCATGAGATTGCAATACAATTTCCAGGCAAATATCAGGAACTAAATTATTCATTGTCTTCGAGAACGTATGTAATATATTTCAGTCGACTTTGATGGCGAAACATCAATTCTTCTTAGCCGATCGTTCATAAATATTTAATAACATAACAAAGCTTTTTTTAGACTCTTATAGAATGAGCTTCGGACATCTTGGATTTAGGACTTCCAAAATGAAGTTGACTCTTAGTGACAAACAAAAGACAGTTTCAATTCCGTTTCCACGGCAATTCAACCGACATCAATAATTTGGACTTATTCAAAGGAAAAATATTCTAGGAAAAATAAATGTCATTATTTAGGATTTGTTTCTCGTAGAATAAACTACTTTCTTTTGTAAAGGATTAATCTATACAAAGAAATTGTTTCCGGGAAAAATCTTACCATATTTGTTATGAAAAAAGTTATTGTCTCCTTCAAGAAGACATACATTTATTATATCTATCTATCTATCTATCTATCTCTATCTATCACATTCTCTTCATATATATATATATATATATATATATATATATATATATATATATATACATATATATATATATATATTTGGATGTAGTATGAAGTAGACATACATATACAAACACGCACACACACGCATATATATATAACATATATATTATATATATATATATATATGTGTTGTGTGTGTTGTGTGCGTGCGTGCGTCGTGTGCGTATATGTAGTCTACTTCATACACATCCAAATAATATATATATATATATATAAATATATACATACATATAATATATATAATATACAATATGTATATATATATATATTTGGATTTAGTATGAAGTAGAATTACATATACACACACGCACACACACACACACACATATATATATATAATATATATATCAATAAATATACGTGGACCCCGCTACATATATATATATATATATATATATATATAATATATATATATATATCATATTTACACATAAACACACACACACACACACACACAACACACACATTATATATATATCCATTATTGATTTCAATATTGATATGAATTCAATTATCCTTCCAGCAATAGGTAAAGTGTAGGGCAGATAGAGCACTTTAACCTTGGTGCACTAACCTTTCTATAGGAGGAAATATATATATATATATATTATATATAATAAATATATAGTATATATATATATAAATATATATATATATTTGTGTGTGTGTGTGTGTATTGACAATATAGTGTGTTATATTCATAAGTAACTACTGCTTAATGTCATTCATAGAGCATGTATATCTAAGCTAGGCTAGCGTGGACATAAAGTCAACGGCGCTTGGTTACCAATGTCCACGCATTAACAACTTATCTATCTATCTATCTATCTAATATTTTGAATGACGTCTTCTAATATTCCTTTGTGATGTAAAATGTGTATGTTTTAGCCTTCTGTCTTTCTAACTCTTAATAGTCATACGCCCCCCCCATATATATATAATATAATAAAATAAATATATAAGGGTTTTACATATCTATTATTTGGTGAAAAAGGAACATTCACGACCAATCGTCAGGTGAAGATGTTACAAATGCCTTGTAACATCTTCACCTGATGATTGCCTCGCATGAAACCAGTATGTCGTGAATGTTCCTTTTCACCTAATAAATAGATATGTAAAACCTTTATATATTTATTTTGTTATATTATATAACAGCTCTATTTTATATTAAGCACTCTACCAATAATACTACTTTGGTACACCGTTCCAGCAAAAGCTGAAACCGTGACCCCCACTCTCTCTCTCTCTCTCTCTCTCTCTCTCTCTATATATATATATATATATATATATATATATATTGTTTATAGTGCATTTTGAATGACACGAAAAATATTTTATAGTGAGAAAATGATCATGAATATCCTAAGGACGGAATCACAAACTTTTTGACAAGAAAAAAAAACAAAAAAAAAAACAGAAAAAAACCAAAAAACAAAAGAACAAAAAAAAAACAAAAAAAAAAAAACAAAGATAAATTGGAAAATAGAAAAAAATATGAAAGTGGCGAATGACATCGATCAAAAAGACGAAATCGGAGAAAAAGACAAAACGAAACGAAACGAAAAACAAACAATTGCAATAAAAATCATTAAATTGTACTGTTTCAATTCCAAATTTAAAAGTAATGTCGTACGAACGTTGACGCCCAAAGAATGAGTGATATGTTTTCTGTTTTTTTAACTTTTTTTTTCAAACATTAATAACGTCTATCGCCGCAGACTTCGAAACTTTACCGATGAGGAAAATGCAGTCGACAGATCCATTACGAAAAAGAAAATTGAGTGACGATGAACGTCACAAGTTTTTGTCTGGAATAGGATATCAATTTAAGATTCAGGCATGATATCAAGAGAAATAGATAAACGTATTAACTGTGTGAAATAATTCCCAGAACCATCTTTTTTGTTTATACGACAGACAGTATAAAAACGAATGCTTTTCTTAATAAAAATCACTGAAAACGATTTTCAGACATATTATACATTATATATATATATATATATAATATATATATATATATATATATATATTACATATTAAATTATGTCATAAAAACTTTTCCATAGTTTTTTATTAACAAAAAGCAAATGTCTGGGACCAGATTGTTTTCCTGTAGTTAATCGCATATATCTATATAATATATACGGACCGGATTAGCTCAGTCGGTAGAGCGTTCGACTAGAGACCACAAGGTTTCTAGTTCAATACCGGTCCTCGCCAACTCAGCGTATGAGTAGCACAGGGATCTGTGCGGTAAAGTAAGGAGCTGATCTGTGCAGTAAAGTAAGGAGCTGATTTAGGAAGCGCGTGGTGTAATGGATAATGTCATGGGAAATGGATTTGTCGCCCCGAGTTCAAATCCTGGACGTGGTAACTGCATTTCACTTAGCGCTTGGGAAAGGTATGAATTCTACTCTCCCTCCAACTATGGGTAAATAGTAGGGCAAACTGGGCTCTTTAACCTTGGTTAGGCAACCGGTCTAGGAGAAGGAAAGCTCTGAATTCAAACCTGTTAAACTCCGCTTAAGAAATTGACCTTGTGTCACATCCTGCTCGTGGTAAATATATATATATATATATATATATACCCCCAAAGACACTCACACACACAGGCACACACACACACACACACACACACACACACACATATATATATATATATATATATATATATATATATATATTGTATGCATATATATCATATACATATATCATATTCAGGTCCGCCCTCGGTGGCGACATGCTCTCCGTAGAGGACTGCTCATGTCTGAAGTCTCCCTGACGCAACACCATGAAGCTAAGAGGTCTAGAAGAAAGCAGCGACAACAAAGCACCGGCACATCAACATCTTCAGGGTCAGCCTTCACATGCGACGTCTGTGGTCGAGAATGTTTTTCTAACATTGAACTTTACAGTCACAGGAGGCGCTGTAAATTCAGGGGCACATCAAAAATTATATTATAGTCTGAAATGCCAAAAATTATATTGACTGCAGGCAAAAAATTTGGGATCACGCTTTATTTCTTTAACAAAAAATCACGATAAAATTATTTTTAAGTAAAAGATAAACTTTCAGTAACTACAGTATCACTGTGTTTGAATATTTATATATATCATAAATATATCAATACTGAAAATTTCATTAAATTCGGTTAATTCCCTGATTTCTGGTATTTTTTTCTTTCGGCGGGGTGACATACGATGGTAAAATTTAGGTCCGTTAAGTTCGATTTAACCAAAAAATGTATGCTTTCTTTACCTTTAAGACCGTAAGGAATATTTCAAGAAGAAAATAAAATCATCAAAAAATCAACAAAACAAAAAACAAAACAAAACAAAAAAGAAAAACAAAACGCAAGTCTTCATCATTCTATAATACTATATGTTAAAAAGAATATAAGAAAAATTATAGCAAAAACAAAAAACAAAAGGCAAAAGCAAAACTGTCATCATTTATAAGGCCATGGGGAATATTCTAAAAAGAACATTAGGAAGAAAAAGAACCCAACCCAAAAAATAGCCCCAAAAAACAACAACCCTCCCCCAAATAACAAAATTTTGAAAAAAAAATCGAGGAAGATTAAAAAAAACAAAAACAAAAAAAAACGAATAACAAAATTCAAGATTTCATAATATATAAGACCATAAGGTATACTTTAAAAAGCATATAAGAAAGATTACCCCCTCAAAAACAAACAAAACAACAATAACCACAAAGCAAGGAAGATCTTTAAAAGTAATCGCTCTATAAGACCAGAAGGAATTTTTTTAGAATACAACAGAAAAATAAATAGGAAAAAACAAAAGTCCAATTTATCATATTTAAGACCATGAGGAATATTCTTAAAAAGGAACATATGAAAAATTACCCCCACCCACAAAAACAAAAACAAAGAAAAAACAACAATCTCCTCCCCGCAAATTACAAAATCAAAAACCAAAAACCAAAATCAAAACGCAAGATTTCTTCACCTATGAGACTTTAAGGAATATTTGAAAAAAATCGAGGAAGATTGAAAAAAAAAAAACAAAAAACCCAAAAAACAAGCGAAAAACAAAATTCAAGATTTCATAATATATAAGACCATAAGGTATACATTAAAAAGCATATAAGAAAGATTACCCCCCCAAAAAAATACACCAACCACAAAGCAAGGAAGATTTTTAAAAGTAATCGCTCTATAAGACCAGGAAGAAGTTTTTTTTAGAATACCGTAAGGAAATTAAAAAGAAATAACATCGTATAAGACCATAAGGAAAATTTTAAAAAGAAAATAAGGAAGATTAAAAAAACAAAACAAAAGATAACTAAAAACAAATACCCCCAAGACAAAACCAAAAATCAAAAAACAGAAAAAACACGCATGTTTTCCCCATCCTCAGTCGGTAGAGTGTCCGACTAGGAATCACAAGGTTCCTGGTTCGATACCGACCGGCCCTCGCTAACTTAGCATATGAGTAGCACAGGGATATGTGCGGTAATGTAAGGAGTGACGCTTTATCTCAGACACAAAAAAAACAGTCTCCTTGGTCTGGGATAGACTCCTTCGCTGTCTGGCTTATATCGACTTTAGGTCACCCGACGATGACCACAAGGAATATTTGAAAAAAAAAAACATAAAGAAAATAATTAAAAAATACCAAAACTCAAAGACCAAAAATAAAAAGTAAAACAGAAATATTTTAAAAACATAATAAAAAGGTCTGCAAAATGACCTATTACAGTATCAACCAAACAGCGAGGGAGTCTATCCCTATTTCGCTAGCGCTAGAGCAGCAAGATTGCTTTTTACTGAGGTGGAGCGCCATTTTGGAAATTGAGCAAATTTAAATAGAGAAAGTAAAGACATTTTCCTTTTAATTATACTAGCAAAATAAAAAACACCCTCTGGGCGATTTAAAAATAGATTTTTTAAACATATTGCCTGAGGGGCGGGAGTTAAAAATTCAATGTCAGCGACTTTGTACCCTAAGTAAGTAAAATCATCAAATTCATTAAAGGATTAAAAAATAAAACAATTTGAAATGTAAACTTTAAATATGTATTAAAATAAAACAAACTATATATAGATATATAATACCAGTCATGTATTTATTAAAACTTGTTTTAAAAAACAATGAGGACTGTCTAATGTTGCATGTTCAAATTTTGAGTGTATTTATTCTATGTTATGACGATTTTGGGTAATGTGACGTAAGCAGTGACGTAGTTTTTGTTTCAGACAAAAACCGGAAGCGAATCTCCATTATTAATAGATTTATTTTTTATTTTGAGAAATGACTTAGAACATAGAAAACAATATACGATAAAAAAAAATCCCCTCGGATTTTAGGTTTATACAGTGGACCACTTTCTTGGTTGTATTCCATGACAGTTTCTGGGTCCAACGCTCTTTAATGTCTTGTCTGCATCGATAATGTTCGAGTTTTCTTTACGTAAACTTTTCCATTAAGATAACCTCAAAGGAAAAAAAAAGACCGGAAGCCGTCAAATGTGTTGGTCAGTTAATTTCCGGTCCACGTGAAATTAGTCCTCCATTGACCATTCGAATGTATGCGATTTTCCTGGCGTGTTTCCACACCCATTGAAACTGTCCAAATGGTCCAGGATGAAATACAAAAAAATCAAAGTCCTGATTATCTGGTGTCGCTTAATCGTCGAATTCTTATTTCTTATGAGTGTCGTCACCTCAGCTAATAACGGACCATTCCGTTTGTATTATGAAGAAAGAAAGGGAATAAAAAGGACATGCTACCCAGAAAAATGTATAATAAGGAAGAAAAAAAGAGAGATTGGAAAAGATAGAGAGAAGTGAGCACGCTGAAGCGATAACACCAATCTGTTTAAATCGAACACAAGGAAAAGATAAAAAGAAGGAAAGAAAGAATAAAAAAGAGTGAGAAAAAGTTAATTCAAGATTATTATCCTTTTTACATATTGAACTATTTAGCAATAGCTCTTAAGTAAACATATCAAACATTGTAATAATAGAATTATCATACAGTTGTATATCTACAAGTCCTGCTAGATTGTTAACAATGTGGTTCCAGTTTTTCCAAATATTATCTTATTGTCTTGTGGTAGAATTCAACCGGGGTGTAAGAACAAAATAAGATGGTCCTCTGTGGATCACATCCCCACTTCTCCTCATAGTCACCATTTCCCTCAATAGCAATGTTCCACCTTCGAATGAGAGCATGTATCCCTGTCACGTAAAATTTTGTTGACCGTTCTTTGAGCCACTTCTTCACTACAGAGTTTACTTCCTCGTTACTGGAATAATGTTTACCTCTCAAACCCTCTTTCATTTTGATGCATCATACATGTTCCTGTGTTGGTAATTATACCTTTCCTAAACAAAATGGTATTACTTTTTAACTCACCCTCGTATATATATATATATTATATATATATATATATATATATATAGTATGAACAAAAAGTAATAAGACAAACTGGAATATTTCTTATATGTTATTTATTCTCAACTAGTTTCGACCTTAGGTCATCATCAGGAGAACATTTCTTATTTGAAGAAATTTTTTTTAGAGTTTTTTGAAAGGGAGCATATTAGAAGAACTATAGAAGTTGAAGTGTTTTTTGAGGGGTTGACATGCTATTATAATCCGGGTAGAGGAGTGTGTTAGTAGTAGCAAGTGCCATCTGTTCCGTAAAAAAAATCTTTGGCGTGGGTTCTTTTTGAATGCTCTTATATATGAAAGGGAGGGTTCTTGGGAGTTGTGTATATGACCATATATGTATACATATAAATGTATCTGTGTGCATACATATATGTGTGTGAATGTGAGTGTGTGTGTATCTCGGTACTGTGCGCGTGACTTTTAGATTTTTAAATGGGCCAAGAGTGGTTTGTTTGATGTGGAGCGGTCGGTGTTTGTTTATTTAGGTGTTATTGGCCCCCTTCATATTTGTCACCTCGACTTTTTAATGTTATTCCCAAGGTAATGAGTCTATTTTCTGATGAAAACCAAACGGATGGAAACTTTTTATCTTTTTTATCCATCTGTTTTCGATGACAGATTTAGTGTCAGTATCTTTTTGGATTCTTCGATAAGGGTAAATTTGGCGTCTCTGTCAGAGTCATGATAATCTAGTCGGAAGTGTTACTCGACTGGGATGAGTTTGCTATTGTTGTATACTCTCTTTTCTTACTTCTATTATTCTTCTGCTCATATTTGGTATCTTAAGTTCTTCTTCTAGCGTCTTGGGGACTTCGTGTCTGGTCTTCCATTGGGGATTTCTCTTTATCAGAAGTCCTGTGTCATTGGTAGTTTTTAGATAATAATACAAGACTTCGATTTACTTATGTCATATCTTATTTCGAAATCCCACCAGACTACCTGCGCAGATTGAGTCGGAAGCGCACATAACGCGATTTACCACCTTCGTGGCCTGGCCGATACTAACTAAAACTCTCTCTAATCTAAACCGGAAGAGGGTCTTCTCCACCGATTCTCACGGTATCCACCGGAAGGAGGATCAGTACTGAGATCAAGCCTTGTCATTCAATCCTTCAAGGCCCCGGCTGCACTTATAACAGCCATTTTGGTTTTTACACTACTGTACATAAGTATTAGGAATCTAATAATTATGTAACACTATGATCTGTATTTTTTATGCCATATCTGTAATTATTAAGCCTAAAATAAAATGCCCACTCAGACTTCCCAACGTACTGCTTCTTGCATTTGGTGCAATCGAGTAGGTAGATTACGTTTATGCTTTTGCAGTTCGATTCGTAGTAGATTTTGAAGGTCTGTTTTGTTATTGAGCTTGTAAATGTGTCTGTTGTTTTTATTTGTTTGCAGCATAGGTTGTTTTTCGTACTACAGAGATCTCAACCATTGGACTCATCTGATGATTGCATTACCATGAAACTTCGAGTTATGAGTGTAAATCCATAATATTACCATTGATTATATATATATATATAATCGAACAGTTTATCCGTCCAGATGCACATCTAAAAAATTCAGACAAATAAAATGGTAGAATTTTCTTTTTTTCTTTTCGGGTGCAAATCTATGGGAAAAAAACTGCAACTATAGAATCAACCAAACTGCCATTTCTCTTAGAATCAGTGCAAGAACCGCCATAAAAATATTTTACTTCACAGGTGAGTTTTCTTTGGGGACTGTCTAACAATCAATTTGATTATATCTACGGGTAATCTCATCATTGCATCAAATTTTAGCGAATAAAAATCTTTTTTTCCCCCTTTTTCTTAGACTTTTCCTTTGAGAATTGCAGCCACTTGCTTGAGCATATTCTCTCTCAGAAATTGAAATCGAGATATCTTCGCTTACCCGGCAACTAATGGCTCACCCCAGAGTATTGAACTTAAGTGACAACCACATAATTATTTCTTCTTCTTCTTCTTCTTCATTTCACGACATCCCCTCCCTTGCTTTTCTCCATACCCTTCTTGTTCTTGTTCTTGTTCTTATTCTTCTTGTTCTTCTTCTGTTTATCACCCCCTTCCTTGCTTCTCACCAAACCCCTTGTTCTTGCTCTTCTTGTTGTGTTCTTCTTCTGTCTCATCATGCCTATCCCTTCCTTTTCTTCTTCTTGTTCTTCTTGTTCTTGTTCTTGTTCTCGTTATGCCTATCACTTCTTTGTTGTGTTGTTGTTGTTGTTGTTGTTCTTCTTCTTCTTCTTGTTCTTCTTCTTCTGTCTTGTCATGCCTATCCCTTCCTTTTCTTCTTCTTCTTCTTCTTCTTCTTCTTCTTCTTCTGTCTCGTCATGCATATCCCTTCCTTTTTTCTTCTTCTTCTTCTTCTTCTCTTCTTCTTCTTGTCATGCCTATCCCTTCCATGTTTTCTTCTTGTTTGTTCTTCTTGTTGTTGTTCTTGTTGTTCTTGTTTTCTTCTTGTTCTTGTTGTTATTATTCTGTATCGTTATGCCTATCACTTCTTGTTCTTCTTGTTTTCTTCTGTCTCGCCATACCTATCCCTTCATTGTCATCGTTTTCTTCTTCTTCTCCTTCTTTGGTCATTGTCATTGTCTGTTCTTTTTCTCTTCTTCTTTGTGATGCTGGCAAAAGTTCTCTTGTGTGACTTCAATAGACATTGTCTGTCTAAGACACACATTTCACATGACTGGTGCTGGCCGTTTGATAAACGAGCCGGCCGGCTGAACGCCGACCATGTCATAAATCATTTTTGATAGATAACATGGATTGCAGGCATTTACTCTCAACGCATTGGAATGTTGCCAAATTTTGAAGCAATGTTTTATATCGTGAGTGGCTATAAAACATAAACCACAACGGATATTGCGTGCGTTCGCTGATATTATAGAGTAGACAGTCATCACTATATTAACAGATTTCCAACCACACTACGAGTAACAAGCATCTACAATAACTCCTAATTTAGATAAATATTGTATGACTCTAGTATCGTGTGTCACCGCTGCGTTAACATATAATATATATAATAAACATCATCAATCTAAATTATAGATCTCACGTTGCAGATATATAGACATGTGACCACGTTTCTACAATTCATTTATGTTAACACTCATGATCAACAGATTAGCCAGGATTCATGTGTACTATCATTCAAAACATAGTAGTTTTTAATAATCTAATAAAAAAACATAAAATTATTAAGTACACACAATAGAATTTAAATAATCTACTTAAAAATTATTTTATCCATTTTAATAAATTTTATTTTATCTATTAGTATAAATATCTTATATATTAAATATTAATCCAGTCTCAAAGACAAAAAAAATCGTCAAAACAAACACAGAGTTTATTCTAATAAAAATAAATCCTGTATATCTAATCTGCATGTCAGAGACGTCTCTATAATTATGCACTGACTATATCTCTACAAAGAACTTACCACCGCCTATAGCGAGAATTATATTATATAACCTAAGAAATTAATATACTAAACGTATACTTTATGAGATGATAGTTATTGCCATATCTACTGTCTAATATCTTTTATTCTAGAAAAAGTAAAATCGTTTATTTTGCACGCAGAGACTAATATGCATCAACTTCCAGTACTCCTCATCACACGATAAAATACTGAATAGAAGTACGGTGAGAGTTAAGCATCAGTGACCTCTTGTGAAAAAAGAGTATAATATATTCCCATAATATTAACTAAAATATCTTTATGTGGTTATGTCGTTTACTAATAATTACTTAATTTCACAGTACATTATATTATCACCATCGTAAAAAGAAAAAAGCAATTTACTGGACATTTTCGTATGAAAATAGTATATATATATATATATATATATTATAAGACCTAATTAATTATTTATATTACTATCTTAAGAAATTTTCAATATAACTTATTATATGATATATAAAAATTTACCTCTTTTCAGTAACATTAATGAGTTTTTTATGCTACCGTATAGATACACAGAGTTTATATAGAGATCTTCGCGGGCCTAAAGCGCAAAATGAAACATTGTTTTCAATCATAAGTTTATTAGCATCCTATATACCACGATAGGAGACGTGCATAATATTCCTCTCTTAATTTCATTATCTAGCAGGTCTTAGTTTTAATGTTTCTTCATGTACCGAGAGGAAGACTAAATTTGTGTTAAATATTATTATGAGCATCTGAGAGATATAGAATTTCACAGGAAGAGAGATGCGCGCTATCTACCTGACGCTAATCAGCCCTTCAATGCGTTATCCATTTACGACACATATTGCGCTATGATGCATACCTCATAGTATTCATAAAACGCATGCGTATCTATTATACCACATTTATATATGGTTGTTCCATGGCTATCCGAATAACACCGTTCTTATCGTACACTCACGAGCTAACAAGCTACGGCCTGCGCTATATAACTAATTATTCTATATTACTTATATATATATAATATAATTCAATAGCCACTTCTATTATCGTGATGAGCTATAGTACGTCGTGATTGACATTCACACACAAATCGTATACTAGTACAACTGACAGTAATTATTACCACTACTTATATAATAGATGCCGTCGAACCGTGATCTAGATTAGTAGAACTTAGACCTGCATATAAAAAATTATATTTAAGAACATGTGGTAAAAATTTATCGTGGATTGAGAACTGTTCATGTTGGAAGATAAAGAGTTATATTTCACAATGTGCCGGTGCAACATATGTGATATATTTTAATCAGAATACTATGTGATTATATTATATATATATTATTAAAGACGAGTGTACAAATTTATCAAATTGATAAAAAATACATATATCATAATGTGATTTTATGGTTTTTATTTTCTTAAATTCTATACAATTATCAGTCGTCAATCTAAATATAGAGCCGTTTACTATAGTTATCTTCATTTAAACCGACAATACCTATCACATTATTTTTCATTAATATAAAAAATGATGTATATTCACTCTCTAAATACAATAGAGAGCGAAGGTCTATTAATATCTATATTAATGAGCAAAGAGTGGGTGACGATTTGAATGCTCGCACTATATCAGGAATTGAGTGCAACACGGCTTGAAGCAACATTCTGCACCTCATAGGAAATTCCACCTTACACACACACACAACACAGCGAGCGACACACATGTTATATAATAATATTTTCAGGCTTTAAACGAGCAACAATAAAACATAATAGTTAGTTCATACTAATTAATTCCCAATGTTGCGTTGATTTGGTATTGTCATAATTTGTATAATAAACTCACCTTTTGTGATTATTAATTTTATTACCCACTAACGAATCCCTCGTACGTCAATAAGTAGCAAATAATTGATCAGCACCACAAGCCGTCAATTTCCATTAAAGCGGCTGGTTTAACAGTTTGATTCCAGACTTCCTTTTTGCTGATTGTTTATAGTCATAACTTTTCAGAGGTTTGCTCTCGTATTCGTATTTTACGTCATTATAAAAAATAAACTCACCCACACTTTAACTAAAATAAGTAAATCTCTTCCCCAACCTTAAAATATCTAAAAATATTTTTTTAAAAACTCATACCGAAATTACTAAACTTGGTTTTATCAAGAGACAATAAATTCCAAAGTGGGCTTTCCAAATGAAAACGCCCCCCCTTCCCATAGAAGTTAAACTTAATAAAGAGAATATCAGAAAAATTGATAACATTTCATAATCTAATAACTTGTCCAATTCCCAAATAATTTCAAATTTTAACAGTGTTGAAACAACTGTAAATTCTATATCTAATACCCGGTATAGAAATGCCATTCACTAGAAAAGTATTAACTCGACACCTATATCCATTGCGCCATGTGTCCATATTAGTTAACAATAATGATGAGGATAATAGTCCGAATAATCCAAACAATACAAATTATCAAGTCGATTCCCTATTTTCGTAGTGAAGGTTCCTGAGTCCGAGAATGTTTCCGAGTTCGACAAGATACACCTGAAGAAGGACGGAGGGCACATCGGCCGAAACGTTGTGTAGATAACAATAAAGAAGAGATAATAGTCTGAATAATCAAAATAATACAAATTATCAAGTCGCGTCCCAAAAATTCAGAGAAATAGTATACAATTTTGCTTTTGTGAAGTTTATATCATCATCATCATCATCATCATCTCGCACAATTCGCACGGATATCCATGAAAATCTCTCGCCAACCTTCTCTATAATTCATTATCCCCGGGAGGTCATCTGTGCAGCATGCAGTATGCGCAGAGCTGGTCAATGTAGATCCTCGCTGGACGGCCCACATTGGCATACCCATGTGCTGGTTTCCATAGGAGAATGTCGCTTATGAGTTCGTCCTTAATTCTCCAATATTATCCAGCATGTGCTGTTCGTCTCACTTGACATAGTGTTTATATATGAGTGTCATTCATTGAATTAGATGGATTTTGCCTAAACTGTTGTTTATAGTTGCGCCTTTTTCAAGGGGAATCAATAGTGACAAGCGCCTCTCGTATCATTATTCTAACTACAATATTGATCAGTCAGAGACCATGATAGTAGTAGCATACAGTCCCAAAAGGCAAAAAGTGCTGAAAATTATATTTTGAATTTTTTTTTGAAGACTAATTTTTATTTCGGAGCTAAGTAGTTTTTAAGTGTATTTCACTCATTTAAAACTTAATTAATTATGAAACCAAGAAACCTATGTGCGAAAAGTAAGTGGACACTTTTTGTGATTTTATCTTAATTATTACGTAAAAATTATTGAGCCATCTTTTACATCCGACAGAATTGAACGAAAATCGCTTTGGTATTGTAATCTATAGTGTTTTCAGAAGCTATGTCTCTAAAAGATCATAGTGTTACATAATTGATAGATAATCTATTAATTATATATGGTATGGTAAAATGAAAAAAATAACTGATAATACTGTAAAAAAAAAAAAAAAAAAATCATGTAAAATACCCGGCATTGATAGACATATCGTCACTTTTAACTGGCTTGGTTATCTAGGCTCTGATTGGTTAATCCAATCGTGAGAACAGGAAGTAATGTTAGAGATTCAGATTTAACTGGGTGACCGAAGGGGAGAGATGCAAATAGTGTCTCTCGCTCCTAAGAGCTATTTATCTCCATGCATACCATTATTAAATAGGGAACTTGTTAACTAGGCTCTGATTGGTCAATCCAATCGGGAAAACAGGAAGTGATTCAGATTTAGCTGTGTGACCGAACAGGAGACATGCAAATGGGTCTCTCGCCCCAAAGAGCTATTTTTCTTCACGCATACCATTATTAAATAGGGAACTTGTTAACTAGACTCTGATTGGTCAATCCAATAGGGAGAACAGGAAGTACTGTTATAGATTTAGATTTAGCTGGGTGACCAAATGGGAAAGATGAAAATGGCCTCACTCGTTCCTAAGAGCTATTTCTCCCCATGCATACTGTTATTAAATTGGGAACTTGAAGAAAGACGTCAAAAATGTCGAAAGTCTTTTGTTCGTTAATAAGAATAAGAACGGACACACAAATGAAATCCGAATAAAGAAGATCAAAAGATAAAAAAATCAGCTCAGAATAGCAGATGTCTTTTGAAAGGGACCAAAAATTCAATGTAATATCAATCCTTTGAAAGTCTCTCCCAACAAACGAAATGCAATTCCTTTCCCAACTGAACACGGCACTCTCACATCAAATAGCAGTCATCAGATTTCTTTTGTCGTCCAAACACTTCCTTCCTCCCTCGCCCTGTCTGTCTTTATTTCTGCTCGTTAGAATGCGCTTATGCAAATTCGGATATACTTTATTTGGGTCTCTACTAACAATACCTCAGCTACGAGGAGGTAGCGAGTTCGAGTATCCGTAGCCTCTCGCCACAGGCCAAACATATCCTGACACGCTTTGTTCGTGGGGGCTGGGAATCCGCTTGTTCATAGGGCTGCCTTTCAGTCTCGTCACAAGATGACTACATAGAAGAATAGACGATCAGACCTGCCACGAAGATAGGTGTAAGGTAGGTAAGGCTATTCAACAAAATAACTGCTATCACTGTATTATACAAGAAAATAACCGCTGCTTTGGGTGGGAATAAATAGAAGACATTACGTTTAGAGCAGTGATTCCCAATCAGGGGTGCTCACACCCCCTGGCGTTGCGTGCATCGTTCCAGGGAGTGCGAGAAGCAATCGTTCAAATTTAGATTAAATCTTTTTCTTTTGTAATTAATATTATTTATATTTCCCTTTCTTTATTTCAGATTATTATCATTACCCTTCATCATGTCGAAGAACATATTACATATTATATTAGATTTAGAGAGTGAAATATGTATGATGTTTTGATAAAACTGTAGTATGGATTCACATTCTATATTTTTTGAACAAAAGTATAAAGTGTATAGGGGTGCGAGGTCAGAGCAAAACTCTTTTAAGGGTGCGGGAATAGAAAAAAGTTAGGATTTAGAGCGTCCTACGTAATGTGATATTAGCACTCTCTCTGTAACCCTTATAAGGATAAAAAATGAACGCTGTTTATTAGTCAATATAGTCTACAAATTATCGGGCACTTGATCAAATAAATGACTGTATTGTTATGATTTATATCTCTATGAAAATAATTCACAGGAACGATTAAAATGTTACAAACATGATATTTTTGTTGTTTTTGTTGGCATCCTTCGTCTACTAAAGACGATGGCGTAGTGTCCACTTTTTTATTATCTGCCACTGCGTGAGTGGCTGAACAGACCAATTTTTGAATGACAATCTCGGATGCAGTGACTGAAAACATACAGTGATGCTTGCTGAAATTGCTGTTGTCTCTCCTTCCTTTTGGATCTTTTTTCCGTGTCGGCTTCTTTCCTCTCTTTTTCACTCCTTTTCGTTCCTTGTTTGACGAGAAGACGCCTCGTCGCACGGTCTTCTGCACAAGCCTCCCATGTGTTTTTGATATGGCATGTCTTCATGTCCCTCTTGCCGACATCTTTAAAGCACAGGTGTGGTCTCCCTACCGGTCGGGTGCCCTCCACTAATTCACCATACAGTAGGTTTTTGGGGATTCGCCCTTTGTCCATCCTCCTGACGTAACCAACCCAACGTAGGCGTCTCTCGCAGATAATGGTGGGCATGCTATTCATGTTTGCTCGTTTCAGCATGTCTGTGTTGGGCACTTTGTCCTGCCAGCGTATGCATAGGATGCGGCGTAGGCATCCCACAAGCATGATATACAAAGTCAGTAATTACTGGTAGATATATTTGTGTGGAAATAAATAGGAGTTTTTACTTTTAGAGCATCCTACGTAATGTGTATATGGCACTCTCACTGTAACCTTCATTAGGATAAAAAGTGGACGCTGTTTATTAGTCAATAAAGACAGTCTACACATTATCGAGCACTTGGTCAAATAAATAACTGTATCGCTATGATTTATATCTCTATCAAAATTATTCACTGGAAGTCAATAATCACTGGTAGATATATTTACTTTTAGGGCATCCTACGTAGTGTGTGTATGGTGCTCTCTCCCTCTGTAACCCTCATTAGGATAAAAAGTCAATAATTACTGGTAGATATATTTACTTTTAGGGCATCCTACGTAGTGTGTATATGGTACTCTCTCGCTCTGTAACCCTCATTAGGATAAAAAGTCAATAATTACTGGTAGATGTATTTACCCTTTCTCTCTCTTTATTGTCTACATTTGCAGATCAAGTTGATCTTTTTTCCATGACATTATTATCGATTTGATCTTTCATCTAAAGATAATTACCGATGACGTAAGGGTCAGTAGCAGTCATTAATCACGCTATGAAAGCCAAGGGAGTTAACTCTGAACCTACTTGGCCTCCTGCCCCTCCCCGAAAGCCACGATCCGGGTAATTTGAAGCACTCGTGAATATTTGTTATAATATTTATATGCACGAGATTCGCTGTTTATGAGTCGTGGCGGTGATAGGGGAATTATTTAGAATTGAAGCTGACACTAATGAGCAATGTGACTGCATCTACAAGGCGACTCTTGCATTGAAAATCATTTATCGACGGTCATATTTAGCGTATATTAAAGTATTCAAATTATGTGGCCAGCCATGTTGGACTTACGTCAGCCCGAAACCTTGGTAATTGAGTTTGACATTAATGCCATGTGCGCTTCCTCTTTTAGCCTTACATATCTCCCCGATGTTATCCGTATTGAAATATGGGAGCACGTAATTCAGTTGGAATCGTTTACAAGTCTTATATTACGCATCAATCAATGGTACGCCCTATCGAAACTTTGTTGTGCTGCAACTTTTATTGCAGTTATTTATGTCTAATTTCAAATATTCTGAGTCGCTGGGAAAAAAAGATATTTCTCGTTGTCAATATTTAAAGTAGAAATAAAAATAGAGATACGGACTTAAAAGAATATATCATCATCATCATCATCATCATCGTCATCCTCCTCCTCCTCATCATCATCATGATCCTCCTCCTCCTCCTTTTTCATCATCATCATCATATTTTTAATTTCTCGGAATTTTTTAGATGAGGCTTGATAATTAGTATTATTTGTATTATTCGGACTATTGTTCTCATCTCCATTGTTACCTTTACAACATTTCGGCCGATGTGTCCTCCGACCTTCTTCAAGTACTTCTTTTCGGGCTCAGGAACCTTCTTGTCGTAATCGGGAACCTTCTTGTCGTAATCGGGAGCCATCACGGAACTTTGAACCAAACCCTTTATTCAGTCCACGGGTGTATCTTGTTCTCATTCCGCTAACCATATCTGGGGTACATGTGTTAAGCTGTGTTAATTATTATTCTATCTTACTGCTGCTCCTGACCAGGATTGAACCTGCAATCGCTTAACCTAACTCATTTATCCACTAGGCTATGTGTCCAATTGGTTCCCGAGTACGAAAAGGTTCCAGAGTCCGACAAGAAATACCTGAAGAAGGCCGAAGGGCACATTGGCCGAAACGTTGTACAGATATCAATGAAGGGCTCATTTCTTCGGGTTGGTCTTTTCTTGTTTTAATAACTTAATAAGACTTTGTCGTTTTTCTTCTAAGTTTATTAACAACAACCCCAGCCCCTATAAACCGCAGCAGTGAGTGCGACAGCTCGAGAGCTAACACGTCTGCTCTCGGCCAGTAACTAGTCGCATCTAAACTAAAACTATCTGACACCCTACTGGCGAGCTTTATGAGGGGTCAAGCGTAATGTCATAAGGGAAAGGGTGGGGAATTAGAAAGAAAGAAAAAGAAAGAGTAGGAAAACGGAAAGAAATAAAGAGAAAGAGAAAGAGAAAGAGAAAGAGAGGGGTGAATACACAGTGAGGAGAAGGAAAGAAAGAAAGAATGCAAAAATGAATAAAAGATAGAGTAGGAGAAGACTAAAGAAAACGTGTGGGAAAGAAAGAAAGAGAAAGAGAAGGAAAATAGAAAGAAAGAAAGAAAGAGAGAGAGAGAGAGAGAGAGAGAGAGAGAGAAGAGAGAGAGAGAGAGAGAGAGAGAGAAGAGAGGGGTGAAGACAACGAGGAGAAAGAAAGATAAACGAATGAATGAATGACTAAGGTAAAAGAAATAAAGAATATTTGGGGAAATAGGAAGAAGGAAAAAGAGTGGGAGAAAGAAAGAAAGAGAGATAGAGAGAGGGGGAGAGAGGAAAGACAGAAAGACACAATTAGGAGAAAGAAAGAAAAAGAAATAAAGAAAAATTGGGGAAATAGTAGGAAAGAAGAAATAAATAAATTTTCCACTTTATTTTGAATCTAACAAACCGATTCAAAATATTCTTACTATAGTACGTACATAATTCATAAGCTGTCTATGAATTATGTAACACATGCAAAAACTGTAGATATACCACAGAATGATAATTCAATTATTACAACGTTTGATATGTTTACTTTCTTTCCTTCTTTTCATCTTTTCATTATGTTCGATTAAAACAGATTAGCGTTATCACTTCTGCGTGCTCATCCCCTCTCTCTATCTTTACCCCACTTTCTTTCTTTCTTTCTTTCTTTCTAATATTTTATATGTAGCATGTCATTTTTCTTTCCTCTCTTTCTTTATAACAAAAAAGGGAATGATCCATTATTTAGCTGAAGTGAAGAAACTCATGAGATATAAGAATTCGACGATTAAGCGATACCAGATGATCAGAACTTATATTTTTGCATTTCCTCCTGAACGATTTGGGTGGTCTAAGTTTTAATCTGAGGGTGTTGCAATATGATAACGGTCAGAAAATTAAGGAACACCAGTCTCAATATATAAATGTTAGATTTATCATTAACTTCATTTGTATCAATCGGTGTCGTCGTCGTCGGGGCGGTCTAACGTCGCTATCAGCCAGACAGCGTGGGAGTCTATCCCTTTTCACAAGCGTTAGACCAAGGAGATTGTTTTAGCGTCTGAGATGGAGCGCTACACCTACCATCAGCTCCTCGCTTTACCGCACATATCCCTGTGCTACTCATACGTTGAGTTGGCGAGGACCGGTATCGAACCAGGAATCTCGTGATTCATAGCCGAACTATCTACCGACTGAGCTAAACCGGTCCTCATTTGTATCAATAAACTGGTAGAAATGATGTAAATTAATCTGCAGTCAGATCCATTTGACCTATAGATGAAACCCTAACAGGTACTACCACTCCGGATCAGAGTGAACCTGGTAGTAATGGTACTCAACCAGAGCTCCAGAATCGGAACCTCACGACTAGAGGCAGTTTAGCGTCATACGCAGGACACGAATCCCTATCTAAAAATGTAAAGTCGTCGGGATGGCTTAAATCGGTATCAGCCAGACAGCGAAGGAGTCTATCCGCTTTTCGCTAACACTAGACCAAGGAGATTATTTATGGCGTCTGAGGTGGAGCACCAGATCTACCTCCAGCTCCTCAATATATCGCACAACCGTCGGATATCATAAATCAGTATCAGTCAGACAACGAAGGAGTCTATCCCATTTTAACTAGCACTAAACCAAGAAGATTGTTTTTGGCATCTGAGGTAGAGCGCCACGCCTACCATAATCTCCTCAATATACCACACAGACACCTGTGCTACTCATGTTCTGAGTTAGTTGGCGAGGGCTGGTATCGAACCTGGAACCTTGTGGTTCCTAGTCGTATGCTCTATCAACTGAGCTAAACCGGTCCTAGTTAACATAAAACAACACAGCTTTTTATGTATACTTGAGACAGAGACTGATAAACATTTGTAAATATATTTCGATTTATCATAGAATTTATTTGAACTGTCTGGTCCGTCTTTCTCTGAGTGTCATAGATCGTTTGTAATATTTGCCAGTGTCAAGTCTGCCAGCGGTGATTAAATTTCTCGTGGATGCATAACGACCAGGAAATATGATTGTATTACTGTATCTCTCTCTCTCTCTCTCTCTATATAATATATATATATATATATATCTTACCCCCTCTCTCTTTCTTTCTCTCTCTCTCTCTCTCTCTCTCTCTATATATATATATATATATATATATATATATATATATATGGTAAAGTAAAAGGCTTACAAATCGTTTATTTTACGGTTATAGATCGATTTCTGCCCAGATATCTGAATATACCTATGGGTTTCATCAGACTGCTAACTTTATTGAAATATATTTTTCCTGTTGACCCCTGTGATGATATCGAGTTTATATATATATATTTGAGTGTGTGTGTGTGTGTGTGTGTGTGTGTGTGTAAGTTGAAAATGGAAATGAATCCGACGATATGTTGAAAGAAAAAATAAATAAAGGAAAGAAAATGTTGAATGGATAAAATAAAATAATAATGATAGAAAAGTAAACTCTGATGAAGGCCGTTATTCTTTGTATGCTTAAAGGTTTTATAATTTTCTATTATTATTATTTTATTTTATATTTAAAATGATAATAAATAGAATACATAAACAAACTCCTGGCCGAAACACGTGTTAGTAAATCTGTTTTATCCATACTACATTTTCTTTCCTTTATTCATTTCAACACACACACACATATATATATATATATATATATATATATGTATGTGGTGTATATATACATACACACACACACACACACAGACACACACACACACACACATATATATATATATATATATTGTTTGTAGATAATATGGGCTATATTTCTAAGCAGACAGTGCTAAATATCCATTCAACATTTTCTTTCCTTTATTCATTTTTCCTTTCAACACACACACACACACACACACACACATATATATATATTTGTGTGTGTGTGTGTGTGTGTGTGTGTGTGTATGTGGGGTATATATATATATATATATATATATATATATATGTTTGTAGATAATATGGGTGATATATTTCTGAGCAGACAGTGCTAAATATCTTTGATAGAGCGTTTATATTTGAGTTAAGGTAGCGTGGACATGGTGTCAACACCCGGTTGCTGACAGTTTCTCACTTATAAGTGTATAGGCTAAAAGATGTTATCATTGTTATCTTTCATCCCAGCAAAGTATATGGAACAGCCTGGAGCCGCGATGAATGACGGCGCGATAGAACGACCGCCGGAAAAGAAGAACAAGATGACAAGATGGCGTTGTGCCATCTCACTCGAACTGGTATGTAGTGACCGACTTTGCAATATAAACCCTATATATTCGTTTATATCGGAGGCGCGAGGTGCAATGGTTATATTCGATGTGAAATGTTCATTGACATTATAACATGTTATTTGCAAAGGATTTAGTATTACCTTGTAATTAAAGTCGAGGTTTCGAGTCACACACGGAGCAGTCTCCCATGTCTATAACCTTGCTGATGAGACCTAATAGGTCGAAATGTACATTCAGGGATTGACAATTTCTCGATTTGTTTAGCCTTACATTTGAACATATATGCCCGCCTAAAACTCATTAATTATTAACTAATTAATATTCAAAATTAGGTATGCCTTAAAATAAGTCTTTATGTAACTCATATTTCAGGATTTTAAATGCATTAATGATATAGGCAGTTTGCAGCGAATCTAACTTAGCTATACTTTAATAGAGAACGTCGTTAATAAATAAGATGCTAATTAACATTAAATAATGATTATGTAATAGCCATTGAGAATATAACGTAAATAACTAAGGGAATCGTGATGTTAGTAGTGACATAAAGTAGTGACAGAGAGACACATAATCTTCATTATAATAAAATTCAATGGCCTATCTTTTTTTTTCAAATATGCAATCATTGGAAGGAATTCGCAGCAAGAGGTTTTGAACATTCAAAGTTAATTAATAAGCTTCTGAAATTTATTACCACGAGGAGAAGTAAAATAAAAGACAAAAATAAAAAAAAAGATTAAAAAAGAAGAAAATAAACTATTTTCTTTAATGAGCAGCTTTACGATTAGGAGATTCCCTATGGAAAAATAATTTTCTTTTTAATAGACGCACCATATCTGTGATGCTAACCAACCAGCAAAAAATGAATAAATAAATAAAAATAAATAAATATAAATATAAATAAAATAAATATAAAATAGTAAATAATAAAATAAAAATAAATCTTATTCTAATGGAGATTGTGTATTTGTCTGTCTGTAACCGAAACTACATCACTACTCAAGTCACAATTCCCTTAGTTATTGACATCACATTCACCATGAATTTATATTTATTTAAACCTCAATTATTGATAAAATTGTTATACATTATTAATACTGTTGGATTAATCTACATACTATCAACAAGCAAGTATATTCATATATTCAACAAAATAGCGGTTTACAGTGAGAACGAGAAGGCTAATTTGCATATTGACATTAAGAATTTGATTTAAATGAAGATCTGCTTAGTATTATTGATTTCTAATTGTTTGTTTTTTCTTAACGAATCTGAGCAAAAATCTCGGTGATAAATCTTTAAAGAAATCCATAAACAAGACGAAAGAACTGTAATTTTATTAAATAATTCATAATCTAACTAAACAGATAAATTAGGAAAAATGAAAGACGGGAGTGATGGAAAATGATGGAAGAGTTAGATTTGAAGCTGTTCTATTTTTCGATTATACTCCCTCAGTTTATCCTTTTCTAAATAGTTTCTAATTTTATATAATATTTTATTACATCAAAACCTAAATACTTGCACCCGAAGGATGCATGTATTTGCTAGTAAAAATAAATAAATAAAAATAAAAACTTGCTTCGTTTTGATTTTTTGGACATATTACCAATAGGCACCCCTTTTTGATCTCGATTAAGAAAGGACATGTTTTTCATTTACACCGTCAATATCCGGTTGTTTTAGGTTAGGGGTTAGGGGTTAGGGGTTAGTTTTATAATTAAAAAAAATCTAAAAATCGTCTGTTAAAACAACCGGATATTGACGGTGTAAATGAAAAACATGTCCTTTCTTAATCGAGATCAAAAAGGGGTGCCTAAAGGTCATATGGTCTGATTTTTCCCCTGTCAGCCTATTGTATCTTTATCGGCATTGCAGTCTCGGAAGACTATTTAATTCTTGTGCACCTGAAGTTACAACGCCACCTGTGACTGTGAAGTCCAATGTTCGAAAAATAGCGTCGACCACAGATGTGAAGGCTACCACTGAAGATATTGATGTGCCGGTGCTTTGTTGTCGCCACTTTCTTCTGGACTTCTTGGCTTCATGTGTTGCGCCAGGTGACTTCAGATATGAACAGTCCACTACGGAGAGCCTGCCCAAACGCTAAACTATTTGCCAAGATCATAGCCGCTTACAACGCTACAAAAAAAAAAAAAAGATCACAAGAAGGATTTGGATTTTAAAAACAGTTTTTAGTTTCGAGGCTTTAAAGATCTATCAGCATCCTGATGATAAGAATATCAAAGATA
>CM042155.1:8349172-8369172 GCA_023376005.1 Doryteuthis pealeii
TTGGAAATAACTTCTTAAATACTTGCTATGTTGTATTACATACCAGACGTAAGCTCTCCATAGAGGATGTCTTTCGGGATTCGTCCATCATCCATCCGACGTACATGACCCAACCATCGGAGACGACGTTGTCTCAGTAGAGAGTACAGGCTGGGGAGTTGAGCTCTGTCTAGGACTGCTGTGTTAGTGATTCTGTCCCTCCAGGTGATGCCCAGTACACGTCTAAGGCAGCGAAGGTAGAAGTTATTTAGCCGCCGCTCTTGGTGGGAGTATAAGGTCCATGTTTCACTTCCATACATCAGGGTGCTGATAACGTCTGGTAAAAGACAGATCGGTCGCCCCCTGCTGCGGTTCAAGGATGTCTGCATGACATATCAGGTGCTTTGGCATTGTCCCTTCCAGCTGGGAAAATTTGCCTCAAGACCGCCCTCGGCGGTAGAATCTCCATAGAGGACTGTACATGTCAGAAGTCACCCTGATACAACATAATGAAGCTAAGGGGTCCATAAGAAAGCAACGGCAACAAATCATCTGAACATCATCATCTACCGGGCAACCTACAAATGCAAAATCTGTGGTCGTGGATGTTTCTCAAACATCGGACTTCATAGTCACAGGAGGCGCTTCAACTTCAGGGGCACACAAAAAAAACTTTATCATAGTCTTTCGAGACTGAATTGCCAATGAATGAATGAATGTATTACATACACGAAATAGAATATCTATTTACATCATTTACATCAAGGTCAATTTTTAAGCAGAGTTTGAATTCAGAGTTTTATATCTCCTAGACATACCAATGTTAAAAAACCCAATCTACACTAATATTTACTCTTAGCTGGAGCAAGAATGTTTAGATGCATACCTTTTTCAAGGGTATTAGCACTATGTGAAATCCAAACAGCCATGTCCAGGATTTGAACTCTAATCAACGTGTCCATTTCCTGCCCCGATAACCATTATACATTTAGCGCCAAATACATATTTACCAACCCATCCGCACGAGTAGGATGTGACACAAGCTCAATTTCTTAACCGGAGTTTAACAGGTCTGAGTTTTTCTTCTCCTAGACTGGTTGCCTAATCAAGGTTAAAGATCCCAGTCTATCCTACTATTTACCCATAGCTGGAGGAAAAATAGTTGGATGCATACCTCTTTCAAGTGTATTAGAAATAGTATGTGAAATAAAAACAGCCTCGCCCAGGATTCAAATTCTGCTCACCGCGTCCACTTCCTACGACGATAACCATTACAATGCAAGCGCCTACTACTATTTTATTGTAAAAATTATTCAACTGGGAACATATTTCCATTTGAATTATAAAATCCAAATATCTAAAGATTCACTATCGATAATTTTTCTGCCGTATCGTAAATGTGTATGAGAGAGACTATAAAACTTTGTTATGGGCTCTAAAAAGAGTTTTTTCCCCCAAACATTAAATCAATCAATTGCAAATCGGTCAAATGTATTGGACTTTTTGAACATTTTACAAACTTGTGATTATATTCTATTGAATCTGAGACAGGGATACCAAGTAAACAGACTGGTTTTAATGTGACTAAAAGGTCAGACAATAGTAAAATTATATAAAATGAAAAATAAATAAAATCAAGTTCATAAATGGTTATTTTACATAATTGATAGGTTGCCCATAAATCATGAAGATATTAAAAATAGCCGTAATTCTGAATCATGAAAAAAGAATAAAAGTAAATTTCCAGACCCTTTCACTGATCTTTTAACGGTTCTATGATTGACCAAATAAATTCGTGAGAAAAGGAAGTAGACTTAGAAAAAGAGCTTTTTTTTTTTAGCTTGGCTCTGGCTACAAGCAGGATGTGACAAACGAGGAAGAGCTGGTTTGAATTCTGATTTATCCTTCTCATAGACTGGTTGCCACTCCGGGAATAAAAAGCCATGTCTGTCCTACTATTTATCCATAGCTCAGAAGAGCATAGTTAGATGCATACCCTTCCCAGGAGGATTAGCATTACGTGAAATTAGAGCATCGTCCAGGATTTGAACTTGAATTTGCCGTGTCCATTAGCTAGAACGATAACCGTTGTATCACGAACGCCTCTATCTATAACTATGACCAAAGCTGATGCTGTCTTCCCGACTCTTATTTCAAACATGTCTTGGGCAACATGACTGCCGTGATCCTATTTCTTGATTAGCGGTAAGCACCTCCCCCCACACGCACGCACGCACGCACGCACGCACACACTTTCTTTCTCTCTCCCTTTTCTTTCTAATTTTTCTCTGTCAACACTGTAATGACTTTCTTGTACGCGTGCTGGTCTAATTTGGTTTGAATAAAGACATCTAAAAAAGATTCCAAGTCTTGTGTTCGTTACTAAGAAGAGTAACGAACATAAAGAGGAAGAGGGACCCCAGAAAGCAGACCAGAAGAACGGAGACTCGGCCCAGATACCCAGATAGGGAATATATGACCCGATCCAGCTTATAAACATTTCTATATATTTATATATTTATATTATATATTTATATTATATTATATTATTAAATTAAACTAAATTAAATTAAATACTTATTAAAACATATTATTTTATATTATATATTTATATTATATATTTATATATTTCTATATATTTATTTTGGATAATGATTTATGACAGCTTATAAATATAATTTATTATGAGATAGTAAGAATAAGAATGGTGATACAACAACTATACATCTGTCTTGGATGTGACACAAGATCAATTTCTTAAGCGGAGTTTATCAGGTTTGAATTCAGAGTTTTCCTTCTCTTAGACTGGTTACCTAGCCATGGTTAAAGAGCCCAATCCGTCCTACTATTTGCCCATAGCTGGAGGGAGATTAGTTGGATTCATACCTTTCCCGATGGTTTTAGCGCTATGTGAAATGGAAACAGCTTTGTCCAGGATTTGAACTCTGGTTGACGAGTCCATTTCCTAGGACTCTAAACATTACACCACGCACTTGGGCCCAGATACCCAGATAGTGAATAGACGGCCCGATCCACCTTAGAAGAAACCAAGTATTATGTGATATTATTTCATTTGTATCTTGGTAAATACAACTTTAAACTTGGTACTTTTTTGACACACCTTGTATTCTGACAAAAAGCTAATGAAAGGAACGTTATTTTTTTAAGAATACAAGCTGTGTCAAAAAGTAAAGAGAATCTCAATACTTTTTAAACACATCTCATATATATATATATATATATATATATATATATATATATATGAGATGTGTTAAAAAAAGTATCGTATATATATATATATGAGCTAAACCAGCCCCAGTATCTATCTTTTTATCTATCTATACTCAACATAAACCTCTCTCTCTCTCTCTCTCTCTCTCTCTCTCTCTATATATATATATATATATATATATATATATATATAGTGTGTGGGATTGTCATTGTTTCAGCTTTTACTAGAACGGTGTGCCAAACGCAGTATTATTGGTAGAATGCTCAATATAAAATAGAGCTGTTATATAATATAATAAGATAAATATATAAAGGTTTTACATATCTATTCATTTGGTGACAAAGGAACATTCACGACCATTTTGGTTTCATGCGTCAACAATCGTCAGGTGAAGATGTTACAAATGCAACGAAAATCGAAAAATTGCAAAAAATTTTTTTCGATTTTCCTTGCATTTGTAACATCTTCACCTGACGATTGTTGACGCATGAAACCATAATGGTCGTGAATGTTCCTTTGTCACCAAATGAATAGATATGTAAAAACCTTAATATATTTATTATATTATATATATATATATATATATATATATATATATATATATATATATATATATGTTCTTGATTTTTTATTTTCCGTTTATAAAAACCTTTGGGTTTCAGCAAGCAATTTAAAAAAAAGGTTTAGTCTTCTTGTTTCGCAAAAAAATCATAATCAGCTCTTATTCTAAATATATTTTTATTCAGTGATATTCCACCTATCAAATCAATTTCAAGTAGTTGGGACAAATAAATATGATTGAATTTGTGTTTCAATGAGAAAATAGTTGTTTTTTCTCCGGGATTATTTATTTCTTCGAGCTATTATTATTTTTTTTAGAAATATTATTTTATGTTGAGTTTACGCGTACACATACCGAAACATAAATATACTTTTTTGCGCTAGAGAAATACATAGATTTTTAAAAGAATTGTGTAAACATTTTTTCTTTTAAATTATACTTCGAAACAAACAATGAAATTGGCTCTGATATAATTATCTCAAGGAGGACCATTTAAAAAAAGATATGTATGTAAACACGTTCACATTTTCTCATAATTAGATAAGCCCACGCGCGTGTGTGTAGGGGGTGTGAGAAATATAATTTTTTCATAAATATTACAATATATGAATATGAAATAAATACGCATACATACACTCAAACATACACACACACACAAACACACACACACACACATATATATATATATATTGTGTGTCAAATAGTAACGGGACTTTCTGTACTTTTTGACACACCTTGTATTCTGAAAAAAATAACGTTCCATTCATTCTTCATTTCTATCTTGGTAAATACAGCTTTAAAATATGTACTTTTTGACATCTTATATTCTGGAAAAAAAAAACGTAACGTTTCATTTATTGTTCATTCTTATCTTGGTAAATACAGCTTCAGTCTCACTATTTTTATAACACACCTATATATATATATATATATATATATATATATATATGTTCTGGTTCCAACGGGAGAAAATTTAATATTTTATAAAAAAGAAGAAGGTCCGCAAAATGTATTATGTTTTCAGAAAATTTATAAAATTTTTTTTTATCTTACATATACAACACGTGTTTCTGATCTGTTGTCTTCTTCAGGCATTGAGTTATTATTTTGGCAGAATATGTCCGATATTTGATAGGTTGTGTGTGTTTCTGCAACTTTTCTATTATAATGGCTGTGTAATAACAGTTGAATGCTATGTTATTTTTTCAATGCTTGCGTGCAATTTGCGCGTGACTTGCGTTCGACTAGCGCGCAAAAATTGAGAGAAAATGATGTAACTTTCCACAATCTTTGCACGTAAGTCACACGCAGGTCACGGCTTGGTAATAAATTCATTAACTGAGCTTTCATTACTCTTTTATTAGATGTATTTCATCAGATGTTCATTTGATATGATAGGTGTGTGTGTTTGAAATTTGGTTTTTTTTCTAGAGAATTTCTGTGTTTTTCTACTTAATATATATATATATATATATATATATATATATAATATATATATATATATATATATATATATATATATATATATATATTCTTCAAATGCTTCTACCAAGTTTTCGGTGTGTAGTAGCATTTGTATTTAATTAAGAAAGTGCTCAATATATTTCGTAAAGTGTGGAGCATTTATAATAGTGGAAAAAAGTTTTTCACTTTACCACGGTTTCAGTTCTCCAGAAGAAGGTGTACCTTGAACCCCGAAACCGCTGCAATGAGAAAAAACAACTTTTTGTACAACTATATATACATATATATACTTTTTCTACAAATATATATATATATATATATATATATATATATATGTATATATATATATATATATATAGTTGTAGAATATTTTTTCTCTCTACCATATATATATATATAATATATATATATATATATATATATATATATATTATATATACTAGCAAATATATGCACCCTCCGGGTGCAAGTATTTAAGTTATAATGTAATAAAATATTGTATCAAATTAGAAATGCTAATGAAACTAAATAAGAATGCAAATAAAGATTTGAAACTGAGGGTGTATAATCACAAAATAGAACAACTGAAACTTACTCTTCCCTTACTCCCGTCTTTCATTGCTAAATCTTCCTAATTTAACTATCTACTTAAAATAGGAAGTAAAGAATAAAATTACAGTTATTTCTTCTTGTTAATGGATTTCTTTTAAGATTATCCCTGAGATTTTGCTCATATCATTAAGATAAAACCAAACAATTAGAAATCAATAATACTAAGCACATATTTATTAAAATCAGATTTTTATATCAATATGCAAATTAGCCTTCCCATTCACACTGTAAACTGCTATTTTGTAGTATATATAAAAAAATGCATGTTATTTATATGTAGATATTGTCAACAGTATTAATAATGTAAACAATTTTATTAATAATTGAGGAATAAAAAAAAATAAATCATGGTGAAATGACGTAAATAACTAAGGGAATTGTGACTTGTATAGTAATATAGTTTCAGTTACAGACAGAAAAACACACAATCTCCATTATAATAAGAATATATATATATATATATATATATATATATTATATAGGAACTGATTTAGCTTAGTCGGTAGAGCATTCGATTAGGAATCCGCAAGGTTTGATACTGGTACACGACAATTCACCGCATGAGTAGCATAGCTTTTGTAATATATGTGCGGTAAAGCACCTGAGAATTGACGGTGGGTGCTATGCTCCGCCCAACAAAAACATTTCCTTAGTCTAGCGCAAGCGAAAAAGGGATAGACTCCATCACTGTTCGGCTGACACCGACAATAGCCCACACTACAGTCATTATATGACATAGTATCTATCTATCTATCTATCTATCTATTATCCAAATGTCCAGAGAAGAAATCTTTCTTTACGACACAAGAGCTTTATTTAAAAAAACCTGTTGCAGTTTGAGAGCTCAATGTGTGCTCTTAATGTTAGAGTCGCACTTTGTCTAAGATCCCTGAAATAGACTAAAATGCTAAATCTCTAAGTTATTTTTTATTTCTTTTCTTATTATATATATATATATATATATATATATATATATATATATATATATATAAGTAAAGAAATATATAAATATATATATATATATATATATATATATATATATATAAGTAAAGAAATATATATATAACTATATATATATATAAGTAAAGAAATATATATATAATATTATATATATATGTGTGTTGTGCTGTGTGTGTGTGTGTGTGTGAGTGTGCACACGCGCCAAAGATTACATGTTTATATACCCGGACCCCCCCCCCACACACTCTGTAGGTCTATAATATTTTGCTTGCATAATTGTCACACGATATCAACTAACTAACCATACAAACTATTTGCAGCGCGTGGGCCAGTGCTTTAGAATACGTCGACTGCCCCTCTGCAGAAGGGTAAGACCACTCCCTATGGGTCCACCTGCTGGCCGTGGTAGCGACCCATGATTGTAAGGACGAAATCCTGGTGGATGAGCATGCAACAATCAACATTGATCCTTACTTGGACGTGACAGGCGGTCGGAGAGTCCCCCTCCGATCAAACTACCGGTCACGTCAGGGACCTACCACCTATATGATTGTCCCGATTGTATTGCTGTTATGGAAAACCTGAAATCCTTTTCATCATATATGTGCTAGAAGGCGGTGAGTGAGGATCTTAGTATCCTAGGTATGACGTTACACTGCATCTGATAGTGAGACTCCAGTTTTGGAGGTCAGAGGGTAGGATGTAACCCGTCATCACCATTACTCCCAGGTCCACTCTGACCCGGAGTAGTAGTAGTACCACTTGGGGTTTTATCTATAGCTTAAATAGGGAAAATGTGTTTAAAAATGTGGTTTAAAAAGATGGTTTGGTTTGGTTTGGTTTGTTTTTACGGCATATCAACCCAGTGGGTCATTTTAATGCCGATAAAGTTTTTGAAATAAATCATTCTTAATGGATACTCAATTTTTTATTAATACATGTTTGTATTTAACCCATAGATGGGTCCCTAACAGGTACTACCACTCCGGGTCAGAGTGGACCAGGGAGCAATGGTGATGAAGGGGTGCTCCACATTCCCCAAACCTTCAAAACTGGAACCTCACCATCAGATAGAGTTTAACGTCATTCCCAGGACATGTAGACCCTCAGCAACCGCCTTCTAGCACCCATATAATAAAAAGGGGTTGGGGCTTGCCATAAGGGAAATAGGATTGGGGCAATCATATAGGTGCTAGGGCTTGATATGACCAGCTGACTGAATGGAGGGAGACTCTCCGACCGCCTGTCTAGCCTAAGTAAGAGCCTAAGTGGAGTGTTGCATGTCATGGACTTAAGCATTTGGGTGAGTCTTACCCTCTGTAGAGGTGCAGTCGGTGTATTCTAACACCCCAGCCGACAGGCCGATTTAAAAAGACGGTGGTGAGGGTATTAATAATCCTGGGTGTGACGTTACATGGTGAGGTTCCATTTCTGAAGATCTGGGGAGTGTGGCAGTACACCTTCATCGTCATTACTTTCAGGTCCACCAACTGGTAGTACTTGTTAGGGTCCCATCTATGAGATAAAAAAAATAAAAAAATGAGTTATAAAAAATGTATTTACAAAAATTGAATACCCAACAAGAATGAATAAAACACAAACGTCTTTGGAATTTAAATAAACCAATAAGGGTTAGCATGCCGTAAAATCCAACCAACCATCAACCATGAACTCAGTTGATTTAAAAAACGAAATCCCTAATATTTACGATCGACTCAAAATGACAGTATGGATGTCAGGAGATCAGGACTTTGTAAAGATTCTCTGACTGTCATGATGGGACAAAAATAGGAGCTCTTGGCAGAATGCCAGAGGTCTGAAATATTTTGCGAGAAGGGTCATTGCAATTCCTTGAATAGATGGAGGCTAAACAAATCACTGTTCATCTATGACAGCAAAACAAGAGAGAGAGGAAAAAAATTCTAAATGTCTCAAAGAAATGTTTTGCTTCACTATCAACCATCCACCCTATTTTAAGATGTGTCATGATTTGCTTTCTGCTAGTGTACGGAGCGTAAAAAATTACACTTCTTTTAATCTCTTCTCACACCCCACCTCTCTCTCTCACACACACGCACACATACACAAACACACGCATACACATACAATCGGGCTCACACACACACACACACACAACACACACACACACACACACACACATCGTTTCAATATACTGAAATATACATTTATTTTTCTTTTTTACGTTTGTTGATCCCAACATCTAGGATGAGAGCTTATTATAGTCATTTACTAAGATTAGCTTAGCTGTGGCACAAGGACAGAAGTATGGGGCACCCAATGAGAATCGAACTCACTAACAATGGTCTGCGACGCGAGCTTCCTAACCATTACACCGCATGAGGTGTCCAAATGAGAGCTTATTATATATGTGCTCTGTTTAGGATTAAAATTAGGTCCCCTGATACATCTAAGTGTAATACCTGTATAGATATTCTTACATAATTTACAAAAAAATATTTACAAAAAAAATTAGAGAGAGAGAGAGAGAGAGAGGAGAAGAGAGAGAGAGAGAGAGAGAGAGAGAGAGAGGGGCAAAGAAGAGATAAGACTACTACAGTTAAACTCTCTCTCTCTCTCTCTCTCTCTCTCTCTCTCTCTCCGCTCACCTTCTATTCTTTATACATAAGTTTTTTTAATATATTTATACTCTTCGAGCTCAAACTTCACGGCTTATTCACTCAGAACCAAGAAAACTGGACGGAAAGAACGATTCATGACTTAAACAGGCTATTGATAGTTCCAAACACCAAATTGATCTGCCATTTTCACACTTAGCAAAGGTTAGTATTGAAAATCCAGTATGGACACCCAGGTTCGCTAGCATTTTCAGATGTATTCTAGCAACTGCGAATAACCCCAACTTTCCCGGGTGTTACCAGGTACTGCAGCTAGTATAACATGGCTCTGACAGAAATGATAATTACCAGCTTACCATTAGTTCTTAGAAATAGTTTTATTATCATCATAACTCTGATTCAAGTTTAATTTCTAAAGTTGGTGGATATTTCAATTATTTTAAAGATTTTAATTAATTCTCAATATACATATATTCCATGTTTACAAGAACAGCCGTCTAAATATTTAGTAAGAGAATTGAAAAAAAGTACTATTTAATCAAAAACAGCAATCTTCTTAGACATACGTAATTAATTAAATTAAAAGTATTTAATTAAGGTGTGCGGTGTAATGGAATATCGTGCACGTGTACTTTGCAAATACTTGGTCTATAATAAGGGACGGATTAGATTTTTAGAAGACGAAAATAATATTTGTAAAATTAAACTTAAACCAGTGATACTAAATAACGTGTCCTAATAACTATAATTGTACATATATTGTTCAATAAACAAGCAGTATGTGAAAGAGGTACAAAATAGAAAAGGCTTACTTGATAAGAGTAGTTAATATAGTCATATAAATTTACCGTTCAACGTCTTATCGTGTTAGTATAGCATGTATTCTAAGGCTAGAAACAACAAATAAATGAATTAAATAAGTTTTTTTATAGTTTGTTTGAAGCATTGTATGTACGTGTAAAATAGAAATTTGAAGGCAATTTACAATGCAATGAAATAGGTGTTGAAACTGATGTTTATTTACCTTTTTATTCCTAAATATTTTCGGGATAAATCCCATCATCAGAGGTCATAGAAGTACTTGTGTTTTTTAGTACTTATCCCACGGCGCTGGCGTCATCGTTTGTTGTTTATTAAGTTGAAGGAACTTGTCATCACGGAAAAATCCGAACATCTCAAATATCTGGCGTTCCTTCAACTTAATAAACAACAAACGATTACACCAGCGCCGTGGGATAAGTACTAAAAAACACAAGTACATCTATGACCTCTGATGATGGGATTTATCCCGAAAATATTTAGGAAAAAAAGGTAAATAAACATAATTTTCAACACCTATTCCATTGCCTTCAAATTTATATTTTAATTGAATTACAATTTAGTTCCATTCTAACGATTTATTAATTTATCGTAAAATCAAACAGACTAACAATTTTGTACATTTAAGAAGAGAGATTAATCAATTTGACTTTAATGGCTGGTTGGTTGGATTTTAATTAAAGAGTTTAATTAGTCTGAAATTTTTTTTTAGATGAGACTTGATAATTTGTATTATTTCGGCTGATGTACACTCCTAGCTTCTTCTGATGTTTCTTGTTGAAGTATCTATCTATCTACCTATCTTTCTAATATTTAATGCTATGTCTTCTGTTATATCTGTAAGATATAAAATGTGTTTGTATGTTTTTCTTTCGGTCTGTTTGTCTGACTATCTGCCTATATATTTACACATACACACACACACACACACACACACACACCACCACATACATAAATGTATATATATATATATATATTAATATATATAGGATATATATATATATGTGTGTGTGTGGTGTGTCTCAGTCGGTAGAACGTCCGACTAGTAACCCACAAGATTCCGGCGTTCAATATCGGCCCTCGCAAAATCAGCACATGGACTAGCACAGATCTGTGCAGTAAAGTGAGGAGCCTATGTATGTGTGCTGGTCCACTCAGACGATCAAAAACAATCTCCTTGGTTTAGCACCTAGTGAAAAACGGGATAGACCCCCTCGCTACCTGGATGATGCCGAACTTACACCACCCCGATGACGTTCCTACTTACTTACTTTACTATATAGTATATATATATATATATGTATATATATATATATATGTATATATATATATATGTATATAATATATATATATAGTATATATATTGTAATATAGTATATACATATATATATATATATATATATGATATATATATACATATATATATATATGTATATATATATATATGCTATAATATTATACATATATATATATATAGATATAATATATAGTATATATATATATACAATATGTATATTATATATACAGTATATATATATATGTTATATATTATACATATATAATATATATATATATATGTATATATTAATATATATGTATATATATATATATACATATATATATGTATATATAGTACATATATATATATGTATATATATATATATACATATATAATATACAATTATATATATATGTGTTATATAAACATATATTATATGTATACATATATATATACATATATAATATATACCAACACATATATATATATCATAATATACTATACATACTATATTATATACATATATATATGCAGTATACTATATACATATTATATATATACACCACACAATATTATATATATGCATATATATCTGCAGTAGTTATAACCATACATATATATAATACAATATATACATATATAACATTATATATTATATACATATATATAATAACATATATTACATATATATATGCATATATATATGTATTATACATATATATATATACATATATATATACATATATATACATTATCTATATATATATACATATGATTACATATATATATATACATATACTTATATATAAGTTATATGTATATATACACATATATATATATACATATATATACATATATATATATACATATATTATATAACATATATATTATAACACATATATATATACAATACATATAATATATATATACATATATATATTTATATATATAATTATATATATATATATATATATATATATTTAAAGAGTGAGTAGGTAAATGGATAGTGAACAAAAAATAATTGACTCAAAACAAGTCTTGAAAATATCGCACTATCGTTTTACCTACTCATACTGTCGAATTTTACTCCAACCATCCTATCTTCACATATAAAGTGTGTCCCCAAAGTTCGCGCACCATCCTTGTTTTTAAAACATTAGAGGTGTCTTTTTAAATCAATAAGGGTTTTTTTTGAACAGCAGGATAATACACGACTCCTGGGACAAGCGGTATATATTAGTCATGCACAGTTTATGTGGGACATGAAGTATCCACCACTATTGATTTCCTTGAAAATGCTGTAAGTATAAACAGTGCTTCATTATGTCTAGGCTACCATAGGGTTAAATATATGTATGTTCTATAAATGATCACATGATATGATTACTTAAATATAGAATATATATATAATATATATATATATATCAATATCAATATATATCTGGTATTATAATGGAGATGTGGGTTTGTTTGTCTGTAACCGAAATTATATTATTATACAAGTCACAATTCCCTTTGTATTTACGATCACATTTTACCGTGATTTGATTTTTATTTATACCTCAATCATTAATAAAATTGTTTTACAATACTTATAATGGCGTGTGCGGTCTACATGTCCTATGAATGACGTTAACTCTATCTGATGTGAGGTTCCAGTTTGGAGTTTGGGAATGTTGGAGCACCATTCATCACCGATTGCTCCCGTCCACTCTGACCCGGAGCGTGAATACTGTATAGGTCCCATTATGGGCCAAATAGAAAATGTATTTATAAAAAATTGTATTATCTTAAGAATTGATTTATTATTTCAAAACTTTATCGCATTAATTGACCCACTGAGCGTCTGATATGCCGTAAACAACCACCCAAAACAAACCAAACAAACGAATCAAATCTCATAATTTTCATAAAATCAAGAAACCGTTGATATTTAATGTATTTTACTTTGTCGTTAATTATTGTATTTCTGTTATTCTCCGAGAAATAGATGCATACATGTGGTTGTAGTTGCTTATTACATGGTTGTTGCTATCCGCGAAATTCTTATATCTTAAGAGTGTCGATCAGCTCAGTATAATAATGTACTATCCGTTTAATTACAAAGAGAAAGGGAAGGAAAGGAAGAAAAAAAGCACACTTTACACTAGAAAAAATATAGATAAGAAAGAAAGAAAGAATAGGAAATATATATAGAGAGAGGGGAGGGCGTGCAAGAAAGCGATAAATGTAATCTGTTTCAATACTAGACTTAATGAAAAGAGGAAAATGAGGAAGAAAGAAAATAAAAAAGTCAGAGAGATGTAAATCAAGATATAGTGATACTTACTTTACATATGTGATATCTATTTTGGCAATATCTGTGAAGTATAACTTGTCCTGGGTATGACGATAACTATTTCTATGGTGAGACTCTGGGAATGCGGAAGTACCCTTTATCATTCATTACTCCCAGGTTGCACTCTGACCCATGAGTGGTAGTACCTGTAGATAGTGTACCTATCTCATAAGTAAATAGGAAATAAAAAATGAATTTTTAATAAAGAGTCCAATTGCCAAAGCGCTACGGGTATATGTAATCCCAGGTACTTGTTCAGACTGCACGCATTCATTCTTGTTGCAGCTCACCATCTATCTTATTCTCAGACGCTTCTTAGGGTCATAGTGTGCAGCCAATATTAGCACACTGATACAAAACCACAGTCTGGAAGAAGCTGTCGCTTCAGCTAGTCAGAGGAGATCGGACTCCATAGTGACTGAATAATTGTTTGTAGCCGACCATGCTTTGCATTCGTGTGNTATTAACATCGCTCTCTGTGGATGAGATATAACTACCTAGGTACGTGAATTGTTCTACAGGCTTGAGAGGCGTGCCATTGAGTGTGGAGATGTTTCCTTTCTTTTTAAAACTTATGAACTCCGTTTTACTGGAGTTCACATAGAGGCCGATATTTTCTGCCGCCTCCTCCAAGCTATGTAGCAGTGACTCAGCCTGTGCCGGTGTATCTGCAAGAAGTGCAATGTCATCAGCATAATCCGCATCTGTGACTGTTTGTGCAATTTTGATAACACTTGGAATTCTTATGTAAAATTGTATGTTCTTTCTGATTCTGCATTCAAATTGTATGTATCTCTATGCTGTAACCCATCATTTAGAGAATAAGAGGTACAGATATCAACATTTTTTGTTTTAAGTTTATCACAAGATTATGCAAGTATTATCTGCGTTATTCGGACTATTATCCCCATCTTCATTGTTATCTGTACAACGTTTCGGCCGATATGCCCTCTGGCCCTTTTCAGGTATTTCTTGTTGGAGTCGGGAACCTTCTTTTCGGACTCGAGAACTTTCTTGTCGTAATCGGGAACCTTCTTGTCGTAATCGGGAGCCATCACGGAACTTTGAACCTAAACCTTTATTCAGTCCACGGGGGTAACCTGTTCTCATTCCGCTAACCATAGCTGGGGTAGGGGTGTTAAGCTGTGTTAATTATTATTGCATGTTACTGCTGCCCTTGATCAGGATTGAACCTGCAATCTAGAGATAACTAAAGAAGGCCGGAGGGCATATCGGCCGAAACGTTGTACAGATAACAATGAAGATGAGGACAATAGTCCGAATAACGCAGATAATACTAATCCTCAAGCCTCATCTCAAACATTCAGAGAAAAAGATAACCCAACATTTTCATTTTGATATACATATATATACATATATATATATATATATATATATATATATATATATATATATATATATATATACATTTATATGTATATATATATTGTATACATATACATGGTATTAATTTAAATAAATAACATCACTTTGAACTTAGAAATACCTTCTTAAATACTTGCTATGTTGTATTACATACCAGACGTAAGCTCTCCATAGAGGATGTCTTTCGGGATTCGTCCATCATCCATCCGACGTACATGACCCAACCATCGGAGACGACGTTGTCTCAGTAGAGAGTACAGGCTGGGGAGTTGAGCTCTCTCTAGGACTGCTGTGTTAGTGATTCTGTCCCTCCAGGTGATGCCCAGTACACGTCTAAGGCAGCGAAGGTAGAAGTTATTTAGCCGCCGCTCTTGGTGGGAGTATAAGGTCCATGTTTCACTTCCTTACATCAGGGTGCTGATAACGTCTGGTAAAAGACAGATCGGTCGCCCTCTGCTGCGGTTCAAGGATGTCTGCAAAAATGATCTCATGTGCTTTGGCATTGTCCCTTCCAGCTGGGAAAATTTGCCTCAAGACCGCCCTCGGTGGCGGCAGAATCTCCATAGAGGACTGTGCATGTCAGAAGTCACCCTGATACAACATAATGAAGCTAAGAGGTCCATAAGAAAGCAACGGCAACAAAGCATCGGAACATCATCATCTACCTGGCAACCTACAAATGCAAAATCTGTGGTCGTGGATGTTTCTCAAACATCGGACTTCATAGTCACAGGAGGCGCTGGAACTTCAGGGGCACACAAAAAAACTTTATCATAGTCTTTCGAGACTGAATTGCCAATGAATGAATGAATGTATTACATACACGAAATAGAATATCTATTTACATCATTTACATCAAGGTCAATTTTTAAGCAGAGTTTGAATTCAGAGTTTTATATCTCCTAGACATACCAATGTTAAAAAACCCAATCTACACTAATATTTACTCATAGCTGGAGCAAGAAAGTTTGGATGCATACCTTTTTCAAGGGTATTAGCACTATGTGAAATCCAAACAGCCTTGTCCAGGATTTGAACTCTAATCAACGTGTCCATTTCCTGCCCCGATAACCATTATACATTTAGCGCCAAATACATATTTACCAACCCATCCGCACGAGTAGGATGTGACACAAGCTCAATTTCTTAACCGGAGTTTAAACAGGTCTGAGTTTTTCTTCTCCTAGACTGGTTGCCTAATCAAGGTTAAAGATCCCAGTCTATCCTACTATTTACCCATAGCTGGAGGAAAAACAGTTGGATGCATACCTCTTTCAAGTGTATTAGAAATAGTATGTGAAATAAAAACAGCCTCGCCCAGGATTCAAATTCTGCTCACCGCGTTCACTTCCTACGACGATAACCATTACAATGCAAGCGCCTACTACTATTTTATTGTATAAATTGTTCAACTGGGAACATATTTCCATTTGAATTATAAAATCCAAATATCTAAAGATTCACTATCGATAATTTTTGTGCCGTATCGTAAATGTGTATGAGAGAGACTATAAAACTTTGTTATGGGCTCTAAAAAGAGTTTTTTCCCCCAAACATTAAATCAATCAATTGCAAATCGGTCAAATGTATTGGACTTTTTGAACATTTTACAAACTTGTGATTATATTCTATTGAATCTGAGACAGGGATACCAAGTAAACAGACTGGTTTTAATGTGACTAAAAGGTCAGACAATAGTAAAATTATATAAAATGAAAAATAAATAAAATCAAGTTCATAAATGGTTATTTTACATAATTGATAGGTTGCCCATAAATCATGAAGATATTAAAAATAGCCGTAATTCTGAATCATGGAAAAAGCATAAAAGTAAATTTCCAGGCCCTTTCACTGATCTTTTAACTGTTCTATGATTGACCAAATAAATTCGTGAGAAAAGGAAGTAGACTTAGAAAAATAGCTTTTTTTTTTAGCTTGGCTCTGGCTACAAGCAGGATGTGACAAAGGGTCAGTTTTTAAACGATGAATAGAGAGAGAGAGAGAGAGAGAGAGAGAGAGAGAGAGAGAGAGAGAGAGAGAGAGAGAGAGAGAGAGAGAGAGAGCCGGGAGAATTTGAAATGTATTTTTATTCTAAATTTCACAACCACTGTGTTTTTCAGCTTAAATGAGGGCAAACATTTACTTTCTTAGCTTACAAAATTATTTTAAGGTTTCATCTGGCTGTATTTATTTTTTTAAAGAAATGTTATTCGCTTTGCTAACTCCCTTTTCCCTAATCTAAATTATCCACCAAGAGCTGAATGGGTGACCCAATGGTCATATATATATATATATATATATAGTAAATTTTTTGTTATTATTATTGGAGAAATGATTATAAAGTGCTCAATTACTTCTGTAAGAGCTGTATTTATTTGAGTGAACGTTTCTGATGACGGATAATCACCTAAAAGTGATGTTCCGAAACCATTGGTAAGACAAACTTTTAATTGTATTGGTGACTATAAAAATTTTTTTTAAAATGAATATATATATTATATATATATATATATATATATATATATATATATATATGTGTGTGTGTGTGTGTGTGTGAAGAAAAGGAAGTGAATCCGACGGTATGTAGTATATTATGAAAGATTGAAAAAAAAAACACAGATTTAAATGAGTTAAGTGGTGAGTTTATTGGCCGACGCTGCAGTGTTTCGATCTATTAATTAGATCATCTTCAGGGCATTTGTTGGTTTGAATTCTGATTTATCCTTCTCATAGACGGGTTGCCACCCCAGGAATAAAAAGCCATGTCTGTCCTACTATTTATCCATAGCTCAGAAGAGCATAGTTAGATTCATACCTTGCCCAGGAGGATTAGCATTAAGTGAAATTAGAGCCTCGTCCAGGATTTGAACTTGAATTTGCCGTGTCCATTACCTAGGACGATAACCGTTGTATCACGAACGCCTCTATCTATAACTACGACCAAAGCTGATGTTGTCTTCCCGACTCTTATTTCAAACATGTCTTTGGCAACATGACTGCCGTGATCCTATTTCTTGATTAGCGGTAAGCAACACCCCCCACACACGCACGCACGCACGCACGCACACACTTTCTTTCTCTCTCCCTTTTCTTTCTAATTTTTCTCTGTCAACACTATAATGACTTTCTTGTACGCGTGCTGGTCTAATTTGGTTTGAATAAAGACATCTAAAAAAGATTCCAAGTCTTGTGTTCGTTACTAAGAACAGTAACGAACATAAAGAGGAAGAGGGACCCAAGAAAGCAGACCAGAAGAACGGAGACTCGGCCCAGATACCCAGATAGGGAATATATGACCCGATCCAGCTTATAAACGTTTCTATATATTTATATATTTATATTATATATTTATATTATATATTTATATTATATTATATTATATTAAATAATATTATTAAATTAAACTAAATTAAATTAAATACTTATTAAAACATATTATTTTATATTATATATTTATATTATATATTTATATATTTCTATATATTTATTTTGGATAAGGATTTATGACAGCTTATGAATATAATTTATTATGAGATAGTAAGAATAAGAATGGTGATACAACAACTATACATCTGCCTTGGATGGGACACAAGGTAAATTTCTTAAGCGGAGTTTAACAGGTTTGAATTCAGAGTTTTCCTTCTCCTAGACTGGTTACCTAGCCATGGTTAAAGAGCCCAATCCGTCCTACTATTTGCCCATAGCTGGAGGGAGATTAGTTAGATTCATACCTTTCCCGATGGTTTTAGCGCTATGTGAAATGAAAACAGCTTTGTCCAGGATTTGAACTCTGGTTGACGAGTCCATTTCCTAGGACTCTAAACATTACACCACGCACTTCGGCCCAGATACCCAGATAGTGAATAGACGACCCGATCCACCTTAGAAGAAACCAAGTATTATGTGATATTATTTCATTTGTATCTTGGTAAATACAGCTTTAGAATTGGTACTTTTTTGACACACCTTGTATTCTGACAAAAAGCTAATGAATGGAACGTTATTTTTTTTAGAATACAAGCTGTGTCAAAAAGTAAAGAGAATCTCGATACTTTTTAAACACATCTCATATATATATATATATATATATATATATATATATAATGAGATGTGTTAAAAAGTATCGTGTATATATATATATATATATATGAGCTAAACCAGCCCCAGTATCTATCTATTTATCTATCTATACTCAACATAAATCTCTCTTCTCTCTCTCTCTCTCTCTCTCTCTCTCTCTCTATATATATATATATATATATATATTATATATATGTGTATATATATATATGTATATATATATATATATGTATATATGCATATATATATATAATATACATATATACATATGCATATATATATGTATATATATATATATGTATATATATATATATGTATATATATGTATATATATATATTGTATATATATATATATATATTATATATATATATATATATATAGCGTGGGATTGTCACTGTTTCAGCTTTTACTGGAACGGTGTACAAAAGGCAGTATTATTGGTAGAGTGCTCAATATAAAATAGAGCTGTTATATAATATAATAAAATAAATATATAAAGGTTTTACATATTTATTCATTTGGTGACAAAGGAACATTCACGACCATTTTGGTTTCATGCGTCAACAATCGTCAGGTGAAGATGTTACAAATGCAACGAAAATCGAAAAATTGCAAAAAATTTTTTTCGATTTTCCTTGCATTTGTAACATCTTCACCTGACGATTGTTGACGCATGAAACCAAAATGGTCG
>CM042155.1:8374172-8376672 GCA_023376005.1 Doryteuthis pealeii
CTAACAATGGTCTGCGACGCGAGTTTCTAACCATTACATCGCATGAGGTGCCCAAATGAGAGCTTATATATGTGCTCTGTCTAGGATTAAAATGAGGCCCCCTGATACATCTAAGTGTAATACCTGTATAGATATTCTTACATAATTTACAAAAAAATATTTACAAAAAATTAGAGAGAGAGAGAGAGAGAGAGAGAGAGAGAGAGAGAGAGAGAGAGAGAGAGAAGAGAGAGAGAGGGGGACAAGAAGAGATAAGACTACTACAGTTAAACTCTCTCTCTCTCTCTCTCTCCTCTCACCTTTCTATTCTTATACATAAGTTTTTTTAATATATTTGATACTCTTCGAGCTCAAACTTTCACGGCTTATTCACTCAGAACCAAGAAAACTGGACGGAAGAACGATTCATGACTTAAACAGCTATTGATAGTTCCAAACACCAAATTGATCTGCCATTTTCACACTTAGCAAAGTTTAGTATTGAAAATCCAGTATGGACACCCAGGTTCGCTAGCATTTTCAGGTGTATTCTAGCAACTGCGAATAATCCCAACTTTCCCGGGTGTTACCAGGTACTGCAGCTAGTATAACATGGCTCTGACAGAAATGATAATTACCAGCTTACCATTAGTTCTTAGAAATAGTTTTATTATCATCATAACTCTGATTCAAGTTTAATTTCTAAAGTTGGTGGATATTTCAATTATTTTAAAGATTTTAATTAATTCTCAATATACTTATATTCCATGTTTACAAGAACAACCATCTGAACATTTAGTAAGAGAATTGAAAAAAGTGTTATTTAATCAAAAACAGCAATCTTCTTAGACATACATAATTAATTAAATTAAAAGTATTTAATTAAGGCGTGCGGTGTAATGGAATATCGTGCACGTGTACTTTGCAAATACTTGGTCTACAATAAAGTACGGATTGGATTTTTAGAAGGCGAAAATAATATTCGTAAAATTAAACTTAAACCAGTGATACTAAAAGAAATTATACATAGACGTGTCCTAATAACTATAATTGTACACATATTGTTCAATAAACAAGCAGTATGTGAAAGAGGTACAAAATAGAAAAGGCTTACTTGATAAGAGTAGTTAATATAGTCATATAAATTTACCGTTCAACGTCTTATAGTGTTAGTATAGCATGTATTCTAAGGCTAGCAACAACAAATAAATGAATTAAATAAGTTTTTTTATAGTTTGTTTGAAGCATTGTATGTACGTGTAAAATAGAAATTTGAAGGCAATTTACAATGCAATGAAATAGGTGTTGAAAATGATGTTTATTTACCCTTTTATTCCTAAATATTTTCGGGATAAATCCCATCATCAGAGGTATTAGAAGTACTTGTGTTTTTTAGTACCTATCCCACGGCGCTGGCGTAATCGTTTGTTGTTTATTAAGTTGAAGGAACATGTCATCACGGAAAAACCCGAACATTTCAAATATCTGACGTTCCTTCAACTTAATAAACAACATACGATTACGCCAGCGCCGTGGGATAGGTACTAAAAAACACAAGGACCTCTGATGATGGGATTTATTCCGAAAATAATTAGGAGTAAAAAGGTAAATAAACATCATTTTCAACACCTATTCCATTGCATTGTCAATTGCCTTCAAATTTATATTTTAAATGAATTAAAATTTAGTTCCATTCTAACGATTTATTAATTCATCGTAAAATCAAACAGACTAACAATTTTGAACATTTAAGAAGAGAGATTAATCTATTTGACTTTAATGGCTGATTGGTTGGATTTTAATAAAAGAGTTTAATTAGTCTGACATTTTTTAGATGAGACTTGATCATTTGAGATTAATCCATTTGTTTGTTTGTTTTGTTTTACAACAACCCACGGCTAACAGGTGGCTTACACATATTGATGAAATAAATTGATATTTTTTTTGTTAATTTGAATATTATTAGGAATGTTTATTTGAACTTTAAGGGGCTCTCTTCTCGTTAGTTAAACTAATTAGAGAGCTCCAGCTAACAAATGTAATATACTAATTTTCATGAATATAATTACACTAATTTTTCATGAATGTAATACTAATTCTTATCTATGTAATATACTAATATTCATGAATTTGGTTGTAATTTTGTCTGTCTTTATTAATATGTTAGCGAAATTGGGGGAATATTTTGTATATAAGGTGTGCTACAATACACCACTTAAATTTATAGACTAAGCGAGTTCACGTAGTTTAAACCTCAATCAATCAACAGCCCAAATGCGTGGCTGGTTGACTACTTAATCACTGATACGGAGAGGCGTCCGTTTGCAATCATTGCTGGAGACACTTGCAATAATGAGGAGCACCAAGGAACAACCAAAGGATTTTTTACCAAGGATTTCCGCTGGACAAGCGCTCCTGCTTGAAGCCTTAAGGATGGCCACTAAAACCGTAACAGTTTTACTCATCTGCAGAGGTGCAGTCGGTGTATTCTAAAGCCCCAGCCGACATGGCTGAGTCGTAG
>CM042155.1:8386672-8396672 GCA_023376005.1 Doryteuthis pealeii
AATATATATATATATATATATATATATATATATATATATATTCATCCACTTACACGTCTATCCAGGAGAGAAAAGACTGATTTTTCATCAGTCCAACTCCTTACCTTTCGGCAGTCTGTAGCTCTAATAAAGAGGCGAACATTTATCTGATAAATACATACATCGGTAGATGTATGTAACGACCATCAGGAGACTCAAGTCTATTAACAACAGACGGGTCTCGATAAGGGGCAGACACCGATGATAGCTGTAAGAAGTTTAAGGTAAGGTGACTCGAGCCCTCCATTCTGAAGCGAACATGACGGAGCCATGGAAACATTTCCTACAAGGAAGTTTGACCTGTGTGGCAGCGCCTGCATGTCGAGGATCTCATGTGTGACTGGGTACATAGAAACAAACTGGTTCCGTGGCCATCTGCGTGCTCACAACTGCTCACATCTGGACTACTTGTAGAAATGGCCTTATTCTGTCAAGAGCGGCAATCACCATATATAAGAAAATATATAATCACCATTTTTATTGACCTCCCACCCATAACAATTTTTACCAGACAGTCGATATGTTTCACCCATGGACTGTCTTTTCGTTACAGGTTTGTTGTAGTAAATTCAGTTTTCACAATTGTAGACGCCATGGAAACATTTCCTACAGAAAGTTTGACCTGTGTGGCAGGCGCTGCATGTCGAGGATATCATGTGTGACTGGGTACATAGAAAAAGCTGGTTCTGTGGGCCATCTGCGTGCTCACATCTGGACTACTTGTAGAAATGGCCTTATTCTGTCAAGAAGCGGCAATCACCATATATAAGAAAAATATATAATCACCAATCACCACTATATAAAAAAAAGAAAGGAAATATAGTCAGGATAGGGATATAATCATCAGAATGTATTTATTATTATCATGTGTAGAAATAAAAAATCAAATAGAATAAGGAGACGTGTGAATGATACGAATGGCTTCTGATTGTCCGAGCCAGAGTCACCAGAGTAAAGAGTAAGACGATGGTGTTTAGAGAAGACAGACGCAAGATGGTGGTCTGTCCTCCGAGTCCATTTATATAGATTGATTCAATAAAGAGCTCAAAGAAAAAGAACATCGTCTTGTGTTCGTTATTAAAATCTATCAACGGACACAACGAAAAAAGATCCAAGACGAAAATCTCAATTGGTGTTACATAATCTATGCATAGATTATTTTCAACCCCTGTATTTCTTTTCATATCACGGGCGGACTTTCCAGGGAATATACAGAAGCCCGCGAAGTTCGTGAATTCACGTGGGACCAAGTTAACCCGTTAGTTTCAGTTTGGACGTCAGCAGAAAGGCATATCTGCTTTAGATGGAGCTCACTTGCACACGCGCACTGTGTTTACTTAGAGAAATAGTTTAGTTAGGTAAATAAAAGTTTAAATAAATAATATGGTTTTGTGGTTGATGAATGTCTTGGCAACAAGACTGACATAGAAGAAGAAATGAATCAAGGACGACCAGCCAGCAAGAACAAGAGAAATAGAAGTCATAGACAAAGAATAGAAACGACTAGAGATCACCAATGGCCAAAGAAGTAAGTTATGCGTCCTCTATCTACCTGTGTCTATTCTCCCCCTCTCTCCGGCAAAAGAACACTTGTGTATGTACCCAACATGGGTATATGTGTATGAGTATGTAACATTGGTTCCAGACAAAAAGAAGAAAACAGATAATCCAGAAACTCAACAGCCCAGATCCAAGATAGAGAGACAATAGATAGCAGAGATTCATACCCAGATAGACGTTAGACAACCCAATTAGATTCATAGCAGAAGTTATTCATCAAAATAGAAAAGGTCAATTAAAATAAGAATGACTATGCGTAATTCAACATACATTTTCTATTTGGAGTCACAATGTTACATTTAATGCATTGCTGCAACATGAACAGTTATATCGGAATTATATAGTTATTTACTAAGCTTAGCTTAGACGTGGCACAAGGCCAACATTATTGGGCGCACAATGAGAATTCAAACTCCCTAACAATCGTTTGCGAATCTAGCTTGCTAACCATTACATCAACGTGAGGTGCCCCTATTTTACTTAGCTTAGCTTAAATGTGGCACAAGGACATGAGTATAGGGCATCCAATGAGAATCGAACTCACTAACTGTTATAGGTGATATAACCTATGGAGAATAATGGAATGCGCCGACGGCTACTATAAGTAATAGGAACAATTGTGGCTTGACGGAAGCAAATGCGACTCAGCTCGTAACTATATTGGTCGGGCGCAATCTCCACTTTCTTGCTGTAAATTTCTACTCTTTTGTTAAATACATTTGTCTACATTGATACCCGTCGTGTTTGTCTTATTTTGTCCCCTTAAAACTCCACAACACTAACAATGTTTAAAATGTTTTAAATCTAGCTTGATAACCATTAAGCTACGTGAGGTGTCTATAGTTATTTACTAAGCTTAGCTTAGACGTGGCACAAGGCCAGAATTATTGGGCGCACAATGAGAATCGAACTCCCTAACAATCGTTTGCGAATCTAGCTTGCGAACCATTAAATCAACGTGAGATGCCCCCTATTTTACTAAGCTTAGCTTAGATGTGGCACAAGGACAGAAGTATAGGGCACCCAATGAGAATCAAACTCACTAACAATGTTTAAAATGTTTTAAATCTAGCTTGATAACCATTAAGCTACGTGAGGTGTCTATAGTTATTTACTAAGCTTAGCTTAGACGCGGCACAAGGCCAGAATTATTGGGCGCACAATGAGAATCGAACTCACTAACTATGATTTGCGAATCTAGCTTGCTAACCAATACATCACGTGAGGTGCCCTCTATTTTACTAAGCTTAACTTAGATGTGGCACAAGGCCAGAATTATGGGGCCCCCAATGAGAATCGAACTCATTAACAATGTTCTGCAAACCTAGTTTGATAACCATTAAGCTACGTTGCTAACCATTACATAACATGTGGTGCCCTCTGTCGGAATAATACAATGTGATCAAATCGAATTGCCGCCGCAAGTCCCAATGTAGAAGGAAACGACAGAAAGAAATATAGAAAAATGGTTGAGGGAATGACATAAGAAATAGAACATTGTTGCATACTGGCATCAAATTCTATATGTTATATAGCGGCTTCAAATTCACCGCCTTACTTTATGTATCTGCATATGTAACGGGTATCGATATATGTAGTGGTCGCTTAATGAAATCACAACACATGATCTATAGTAGGAGTTTTGACTGTATTTCTTCTTCTCGGCTGTACGTTAGTGGGTGGCGAGCGTTGACAATGGGAACTGCCCAAGGGTTGACGATGACTACTACTACTACTGCTGGGATGGTCTGGCCATGTTGAGGTAAAGGGGTGGACGAACCTCACTGCCCACTGACGGTGCTCCTTGTGCTCTGTTCGCCGTCCGTCCGCTGTCTGACTGTCCAACTGACTGACCCTCTGGCTTTTGTATTGACGACACGCCTACGCATCTTTATCTTTTGATCTGATAACGGACCTTTGTTATATCTTTCTTTATCTTCTCCCTGTTTCTTTGACCGGAAAGCCTAGCTTCCGTTTTTAAAGGAAAAAAGTCCTTTGTCATTTTTTTTCGTCTTTTCTTTGTTTAATTTAACCAGAAATCCTATTTTCGTTTGTACAATATACAACAACATGACTAAACAAGATTAAAAATGAAGAATAAGCAGAAGAAAGAAAAATATAGCAATGAACAAGAAAGAGAGAAGAAAATAGGCGAATAAAAAGGTTGAGAGAAAGAAAGCGAAGTTGCAATGATAAAGAAAAATAACAGGAGAGTAAGATAAATTTAATTATTACAACGTTTGATATGTTTACTTGAGCGTTATTGCCTAATAGTTCCACATATAAAAAGTATAATAATCTTGATTTAACTCTCTCTCATTCTTTTTTCTTTCTTTCTCTCTTTTCATCTTTTCATTGTGTTCGACCGAAACATTAGAGTTATCACTTCCCGCGTTCACCCCATCTCTATCTTTCCCTACTCTCTTTCTTTCTTCCTTACTTATCATATTTTTTCTGTGTAGCGAGTACTTTTCTTCCCTTTCTTTCTTTATAATAAAAACGCATTTATATATATATTAATATATATTTAATTATATATATATATATATATATAATATATTAAATATATATACATTTATATATATATATATAATATTATATTATATATTTAAAGTAAATTTGTCGGATTGCTTAATTGTCAGCATCAGCCTGAAAGCGAGGGAGCCTTTCCCTTTTCACTAGCGCTAAACCGGGCAGATTGTGTTGCTGAGGTACAGCGGTGCACACACACAACACACACACTCACGCACACACACACACACACAAACACACACAATATATTATATATACTATTATATATATATATATTATATATGGATATTTTAGTGAGGAAGGAAACTATTATATGACTAATATATTAGCAATGAATCGACCATTAAATTATATATTAATATATAATAATATAATAATAATATTAAAATATTAATATAATAATAATAAATATCTGGACCTTGACCAGAGAGACTGAAAAAGTTATGGAATATGAAAGTGAAAGTATACCCAATTGTAGTTGGTGCACTTGGAACAGTCCCAAAAGCATTGAAAAGGTTTGGAAAGTTTGGATATCAGAGGAAGGATTGAAACCATCAGAACACTGCACTGCTGCAAAATCTGCCAGATACTCAGAAGAGTCCTGGAAGACTGAGGAGACTTGCTGTCACTCAGACTCCAGTGAAAGACCATCGCTAACACTGATGTGGAAAACTCAAAAGGAGTAAATAATAATAATAATATAATAATATATATATATATATATATATATATATATATATATATATATATAAAAGTAATTGGTAATTGGCTTGAAGCATTGTTAAGTATGTTAAATATTTAATGATTTGAAGGCAATTACAATGCGTATAAAAAATAAAAAGATGTTGTTTTTTGTCTTATCGATTTCAAAGTAGAAACTCGTTTCTACTTTGAAATCGATAGACAAAAACTTCCTTTTTTTTTCATTGTATACGCATTGTAATTGCCTTCAAATCTTAATAATATATATATATATATATATATATTATATATATATATATATATATATCAGAATTATCCTAATGATTCGTTAGGAGAAATCGATGTAGACTTTTTCTGACTCATTAGGCTTACTTTATTACTTATTAGCTCTACTTCTTGTATTGAGCACTTTAGTATATTAAACTTAGGCAAGTCTTACAGAATTTTTTCTTTTGGCCATTTTTATAATGCCATCTGATTATTTTCAGGAGGTGCGGATAATTTCGTCTTTTCTTTTTATATATATATATATATTTTTCTCCAGGCAAAAATTTTTGATGTGTAATTACAAACTATAAAGCCGGGATTTTTTTTATACTGTCGGAGTTTAAAATACATATATATATATAGGATTTTTTTTTTAAGTTGGAGGAAGGAATTTTTTTTTTACTAATATATATTGGTAATGAATCGGTCATTAAATGTATAAATAATAATAATAATAATGATAATAATTAATAATATAATAAATAATAATAATAATAAATTGTAAAACCGTGATTTTTATACAGTCTAAGTTTAGAAAATAAATATATATATATATATATATTATATATATATGGGCTAGTGGTTAGAGTCGTGGGAATTGGACTCGTCGATTCGAGTTTATTTCCTAGACGAAGCTGCTGGCATTTCACATAGCGCTAATACCCTTGGGAAAGGTATGAATCCATATATTCTCCCTTCCTGAGGTTGGTCGTTGATTGGGTTTGTGGCAACCATTGATGCACCAATTCTTTCCTATCGACTATGCCAAAAAGTGTGGATGGTCCAACACAAGCCTTCACCACTATAAACAAATCACTGTGTGGGTGTTCATTGTGTCTGTGAACCCTCATATGTCGAAAATCGACGAGAGAGTCCATATATATTATATTATTATATATATATATATATATATATATATATATGTGTGTTGTGTGTGTGTGTGTGTACTTTTAACTGTCTTTTCTGCTATATATTCTTCCCTGGTCTATTCTATTTCATAAAGTTTTCTAAGTTGATAAGAGTCCCATAGAATATTTTCTGTTTTATATAGTGTGAGTCCCTGATAAATTTCCAATTTGTTTTTGTCTCACTCTCAATCGACTCAGATGATGATGACTACTTGCTGCATGTCGCAATGTCATTTCTTCGTGTTTTTCATCTTTGTCGTTTTCTTTTATGGTTTCCGTCATTGACAGGCTTCCTTTCTGCCATTTGCTTCCAGAAAAATGGCTTCTCTTCTCGCGAAACTGATTAAAAAGAAAGAAAAAGAAAAAGAAAAAGAAAATAGAAAAAAAAAGAAGCAACAGAAAAAGAAAAAGAAAAAGAAAATGTAAAGAAAAAAAGATAAAAAGAAAAAGAAAAAGAAAAAGAAAAAGAAAAGAAACAGATAAAATAAGAAGAAAGACAGAAAAGAGAAAGAAAAGAAAAGAAAAGAAAAGAAAAAAAAAGAAAAAGAAAAGAAAAGAAAGAAAAAGAAAAAGAAAGAAAAATAGAAAAGAAAAGAAAAGAAAAGAAAAAAAGAAAAGAAAAGAAAAAGAAAAAAAAAAAAAAAGAAAAGAAAAGAAAAAGACAAAAGAAAAGAGAAAGAGAAAAAAAGAAAAAACAGAAAAAAAAAGAAGAAAAGGAAAAAAAAAGAAAGAAAAAAAAAAAAGAAGGAAAAAAAAATAAAAAATAAAATAAATGAAATAAAATAAAAGAAAGAAGAAAGAAAAGAAAAAAGGAAAAAGAAAAAAGAAAAGAAAAGAAAAAAAGAAAAAGAAAAGAAAAGAAAAAGAAAAAGAAAAGAAGAAAAGAGAAAAAGAAAGAAAAGAAAAGAAAAAGAAAAAAAGAAAGAAAAGGAAAGAAAAAATAAAAAAAAAAAAAATAAAAAAATAAAAAAAAAATAAAAAAAATAAAATAAAATAAAAGAAGAAGAAAAGGAAGAAAGAAAAGAAAAGAAAGAAAAAGAAACAGAAAAAAAAAAAAACAAAAAAAAAAGAAAAGGAAAAGAAAAAAAAAAAAAGAAAAGAAGGGGAAATAAATAAAAATAAAAAAAAAAGAAAGAAGGAAAGAAAAGAGAAAAGAAAAGAAAAGAAAAAAAGAAGAAGAAAGAGAAAGAAAATAGAAGAAAGAAAGAAAAGAAGAAAGAAAAAGAAAGAAAAAAAAAAAAGAAAAGAAAAAAAAAAAAAAAAAAAAAAAAAAAAAAAAAAGAAGAAAGAAAGAAAGAAGAAAGAAAAAGAAAAAGAAAAAGAAAGAAAGGAAAAGAAAAAAGAAAAAAAAAGAAAGAAAAGAAAGAAAGAAAAGAAAAGAAAAAAAGAAAGAAAAGAAGAAAGAAAAGAAAAAGAAAAGAAAAAAGAAGAAGAAAGAAAAGAAAAAGAAGAAAGAAAGGTAAGAAAGAAAAAAAGAAAGAAAAGAAGAAAGAAAAAAAAAAAGAAAAGAAAAGAAAAAAAGAAAAAAAAAAGAAAAGAAAAAGAAAAAAAGGAAAAGAAAAAGAAAAAGAAAAGACACGCTACATTATTGATTAAAGAGGCAAAAATATAGCGTTCTTTTTTTCTTTCTTTTTCTTCTTCATTTGTTTTAACATTTATTCTTTCACGCAAGGATAGAATGCGGCAGAAAGCCAATTTTTCAGCGGTGAAGTCCTGGGTTGAATTCTGAGTTTTCCTTCTCCCAGACCGGTTGCCGTACCAATGTTATATATCCATTCGTCGGGTATATAAACGAGAGAAGAAACTCAGGTAACACAGAGAGAGAGAGAGAGAGAGAGAGAGAGAGAGAGAGAGAGAGAGAGAGAGAGAGAGAGAGAGAGAGAGAGAGAGAGAGAGTTGAGCCTTACTTGTTACATTCTTTCTTCTTTACTACTTCTACTAAGTTCTCTAGCTATTTCGTTTACTACTTTTCTGGACGTCATGTTGTCTACTCTTCGAACTGCTTCTTCTAAGGGCTAGTTTTTTTAGTCATGCAATTAATTAATTCACAAGACTTTTATTTCCTTGATCAATATTTATTTAACCCATTCTTATTCACCGCGCGATGGGATCCAACATCAGCAGAGAGAGACAGATGCTCTCTACTCCCACGTCAGGTTGAAACTAAATCTTGATCAAGGAAACTCTGAATTCAACCCTGTTAAACTCCGCTCAAGAAAATGACCCTGTGACACATCCTACTCGTGCGAAACGGCTGGTATATATATATATTATATATATATATATATATATATATATATGGTAAATAGCAGGATGGACTGAGCTTTTTAATCTTTGTCATGGCAACCGCTGATGCCTAAGGACGGACCCATTTAGTCTGAGCAGTCCATGACAATAAACGCTCCACTTTGGCCCAAACTTAGGTTAGACGTTCGTTCGGAGCGGCCCCCTCCGAACAATCAGCTTGTCACGTCAAGCCCTAGCACCTCTACGATTGTCTCAAGCCAAGTCCCCCATCATTGGCTTGGCAATCGGTCTAGAAGTAGGAAAACTGAATTCAAACCAATCAAATTCCGCTTAAGAAATTGATCTCGCGTCGCATCCTGATTATGCGAAGGGGTTGGGTAAATACGTACAGTTTGGAAGTGATTTTAAAATGTTAAACATCGGTTTCGTTAATTTCAATGCCAACTTGAATAACGGGTTACAACAGCAGGATGTGACACAGGGTCAATTTCTTAAGCGGAGTTTAACAGGTTTGAATTCAGAGTTTTCCTTCTTCAAGACTGGTTACCAAACCATGGTCAAAGAGCTTAGTCTGCCCTGCTATTTACCCATAGCTGGAGGGAGATTTACTACTTTATTTCCGTTTTATTTGTATTGTTTATTTAAATAAAGTAGTTTACTCAGTCGGTAGAGTGTTCGGCTAGGAATCACAAGGTTCTTGGTTCGATACCGGCCCTCGCCAACTCAGCGTATGAGTAGCACATGAATCTGTGCAGTAAAGTGAGGAGCTGATGGTAGGTATGGCGCTCCGCCTCAGAAGCTAAAATAATCTCCTTGGTCTAGCGCTAGTGAAAAGGGGTTAGACTTTCTCGCGCTCTGGCTAATACCGACTTTAGGCCGCCTCGACGACTTTACTTTACTTACTATTAGCAAAGGGGTCGGTGAAGCTCAGTCGGTCGAGCACCCGCATTGGAATCACAAGGTTCCGGGTTCGATATCGGTCCCCCGCTAACTCAATACATGAATAGCACATAATGGGTAATCTGATCTGTGCGGTAAAGTGGGGAGCTGGCGGTAGGTATGAGGCTCTACCTCAGTAAAAAGACAAACAAAACAATCTCAAGCGCTAACGAAAAGGGGATAGACTCGCTCGATGTCCGGCTGATACAAACAAAAGACCACACCACCAACTTTATTACTTACTTACTATTAGCATTAGTGATCGTAGTGTTTCTAGTTGTAGTAGTAGTAGTATTACGGTGTCCGAATTTTAATTAATTTGTGAATAGATTTCTGTTTTTTTTTTTAATGTAATTTTTTGTCTAGCGCCACGCAGTTAGATTCCAAATAGCGATTAATTGATAAAGAAATAAAGAAATAAAGAAAAAAGATTTTCCATGATGAAGAAAGATCAATCGAAGTATTAACACATTAACATCTAATATAAGTCTGATAATATCACTCAAATTAATTTAAAACTTTAATAGATTAAATAATAATAACATGAAAAATTTTAAGTTGTAGTTTTCATAAGACACTTTATAAAAAAACTGTATTTCAAGTTATTTAGCCTGTGTTAGAGTAAAAAAAACAAAACAACAAAAAACAAAAAAACAACAAAAAAGAACGAGACATTATATATTGAAATTGTATGTTATCTTCATACAACACCGGCATTTGTGTCCCTAGGGGACAGTGGACGAATGTCACCGACACAGCAGCAGCAGCAGCAGCCATCCCTATCATCATAGTCACGTGGTGATCCT
>CM042155.1:8401672-8404172 GCA_023376005.1 Doryteuthis pealeii
GATGATAAAGTTTACTTTGAAATCGATAAGACAAAAAAAACATCTTTTTGTTTTTATTTACAATATGCATTGTAATTGCCTTCAAATCATTAATATATAATAACATACTTAACAATGCTTCAAGCAAATTACCAATTACTATTATTACTACATATATATTTTCGTAACCACAGAAGTCCCCAGTTGAACGCTTAGTAGTAGCATGGACAACAGACCTTAGAAAAGGAAAGCTCATCATGTACAATTTTGTATTCTGTACCCACAGACGTTTCCAATTGTCCAGAAAATTAGTGATCGCCTAGTGGCAGTGAAAGACACAGGTACCAAACCTCTCGAAAATTGCATGACTTTCATTGTTCCTTTATGAGTCCAGATCTGCGATACGGGTCGTGATTTTCCAGGCTGGTTCTGCTTGGAGGAGAGGAAATTGCAGTTTGCCGGCAATTCTAACACCGAATAGAAACTATTTCCGTGTCATATATTTGATTCAGTTCCTTCCAGGAATGACTCATCGATCTGATGGTCTGGGCTTAAATTGCTTAGGCCAAGCATTTAAGACGCCCAGCTTCACAGGATATTTTGTTTACTTAAAATTATGGTGATTTAGACCACGAATGGTGACAGACAAGTCAAAAGAATAAAACAAACACAAATTTGAATGAGAATAGACATGTATTACTGGCATTACATAACAATTGTTGCAAACTTTGGTTTGTCTCCGTAATGTTATACATAGAATAATAAACCACTTAGCTGAAATCCTGAGGTAGGGGAATTATCGAAGTCCCTTGCTACAGCTACTCTGGTCGTTCAGAAAGATATGAGAGAGGTCCTTTTTTTGACGTCTGACTCTGGTACTGGTCGATCAGAAAGAGGAAAAATTTGCCTCTTTGGCTTTGCCACCAAAGAATGCTGGCCCGTGATTGGTTGGTTTGATAGAGAGGCTCGTAGACGTAACCCCCACCTCAGATTTCTTTACAAAATCACTGTAGATTTTCTTTCAATACATCGTGTTTGGCGATATCAAACTATCATAATTACACACACACACACACACACACTCACAAAGACACACACAAACACAAAGACACACACAAACATATATATTTATAATAATTAATAGACAATATGGATGCTATATCTACAAGTAAACAGTATTCAATATCATTGATAGAGCGTTTACGTTAAAGTAGCGTGGACATGGAATCAACGGCGCCTGGTTACAGACAGTTTCTCGCTTATGCGATATTCAGACCAAGATCACATAGTGGAGAAACTGACAGTAACGAGGCTCCGTTGACCCCATGTCAATGCTACCTTAACTTAAACACACACGCGCATGTATGTATATATATATATATATATATATATATATATATATATATATATATATATATATATATATAGTATCCATGTTTAAATAATAATTTAAAATAATAGATTTGAATCGATCTGCAATTGTAGACATAGGTTAGGTAGGCCACTAAAATATTGTTAGAACTACATTACTAAATTTAACTAAATAATATATATATATATATAATTATTTATTTTAAATAGGGGAAATACAAAAATAAACAATAAAAACTATAAATTAATAATATTAAACCCCCAAAATATAATTAGAATTAAATTTTAACTGTTTTTACTAGCTATTATTTATAATTAGAATTAAATTTGTAATAATATAGAAATGTAAATTAAGGAATGATTCATTGTGTGGAACGATACATTGTTTTTCGCGTGCAGGCTGCACACAAAAATTGAGAGAAAGATAACGTAGCGTTCAACCGTTGTTATATTCAATTTAACCGAGGAATTACATCAACTTGGCTAATTAAGAGTGGGGTCCTGACGAGATCAATTTTTGATTGAAACCATGTTAGACCCTTTATTTTACATCTAACAATATTATAAGTATTATATCTGAATGGAGCACTCTATGACGGCCTTTACACACAAAGCGATGTGTGTATTAAAACAGTTAAAATCCCCTTCCCATTCTGTAAGTGAAGACAGCCTAATGGTTAAGGTGCCGGACTGACACCCAATCGACCGGAGTTCAATTCTGGCTGTAGGTAGCTTACAAAATGTCTAGCCACACTGAAGAGACTTGATAAGTCTGTGGATGACCCTATATATGTAAGAATGGAAAGGGATTTGAATCCGACAATATGAGAAAAAAATGAGTAAAGAAAAGAAATGTAGATGGATAAAAATGAATTTAATCGATATCACTTCAATCGATATCACTTACACATGTGTTTCGGTCTGTTTATCAAAATGTATACGGATTACGTTATTATTATTATTATTATTAAAATAATCAGATGAAATTGAAATAATGATAATAATAATAATAATAATAGGAAAAAAATAAAAATTCACTCTGATGAAGGTCGTAAAAAATCTCTCTGTGTACGGAATATTTTACATATATATATATATATATTATATATATATATATATATATATATATATATATAATATATATGTGTGT
>CM042155.1:8409172-8414697 GCA_023376005.1 Doryteuthis pealeii
AATGTGCTTGGTATTATTGATTTCTAATTGTTTGGTTTTATCTTAATGAATATGAGCAAAAATCTCGGGGATAAATCTTAAAAGAAATCCATTAACAAGAAGAAATAACTGTAATTTTATTCTTTACTTCCTATTTTAACTAAATAGTTAAATTAGGAAAATTAGAGTAAGTTTCAGTTGTTCTATTTTCCGATTATACCCGCTCCGTTTCAAATCTTTTTATTTGAATTCTTAATTAGTTTCATTATCCTTTCTGATTTAATCTAATATTTTATTACATTTAAACTTAAATACTTGCACCCGGAGGGTGCATATATTTGCTAGTATATATAACAGCACATGGAAACGATAAGATACATAATGTACAGGAGAATAGAACATGTAAATACATATACAATATTTAGGTATAAACAAGATACCCAAATGTACCTAACATATAAATGTTACAGACATGGAACTAAAGGATAGTCCATGCTGTATAAAGGACTTACAGTAATGTAAGGGAGGGGGCAAAAGCCACACCGAGAAGGGGGGGTAGATAGACTCTAGCCCATAGCAGTTCGTTGAGAAGCGTCCAGCTAAAAGAGGAAGACAAGTTGTAATAAACGCGCTTAACTACCCGAGATCCCCTATGGGAACAAACATCAACGCAGCGAGAAGATAACTCTTCCGGTAAAGGGAAGATAATACCCTATAAGAGAGAGAGAGAGAGAGAGAGAGAGAGAGAGAGAGAGAGAGAGAGAGAGAGAGAGAGGAGGGAGAGAAAGAAAGAGCAAGAGAGAGAGAGTGTGTGTGAGAAATAGAGAAACTGAGTAGTGGATTTTCTTCTCTCTAGATGGGGAGTGTTTATATGGTGATGCAGGTGTTGCCCCCACTGACAACCTACTGTTCTCACCATTTTGAAAATGTCCTTCATTGAAGCAAGAATTATATTCGAGACCTGAGGAAGGTCTAAATGACCGAAACGTTGCATCGTCGACAATAAACATCCAGTTTACATAACATCCCGTGTTTTCTACTTTTCTCCAATAATATATATATATATATATATAATATATATATATATATATATAGAGAGAGAGAGAGAGAGAGAGAGAGAAAGAGAGAGTGAAAGAGAGAGGGATAGACAGTGAGAACTGGAAAAAATGTCTCTTTTTAGAAAGTGTTTATCGTTGTGAGCATAAAAACATAGCTCTCTTGCACACTTTGCCACGTGACATCTATCGACCAGTAAAAAATGGTAAGGTAGCGTTGCGCTGACTCAGCTCCCAATTTTTCCATTATTATCTACACTATTATCTACACGTAACTTCTTGGATATTTTTTCCACCTTATTATGTTAAATAAAATAAAATAGTTTCAAACTCTATTGATAAGATTGATTGAGCGATGGGAAATACACCAAAATAAAATGTTAGGATAAAAAATAAATGTTCACTTGACTAACAAGAGACTTTCAAGTCGACACAATTTTTACTAAGATTACTGGAGATTGGGCCGGACCAAAACGCGGGAGAATCAACCTCGTAGTGGCACGTCTACTCTACGTCAATCTCAGATTGAAACTAAAATCTAAACTAGTTACATTTTTCTCATGGCGCGTGAGATTCGTGCCTCTCTAGGGGTCAGTTGGAGTCATTCAACGGAAATCTACCCATCTACGCTTTTAACTCCAACGAACCTATTTCAAACTAACAACAGGGTCTTGTCAACAATTTATGCTACCACATAAATTATGTAACACGTTCTCTCCATCATCTGACCTTCCTTGATTAAACGAGCAGGATGTGACACAAGGTCAATTTCTTAAGCGGTGTTTATCAGGTTATAATTCAGAATTTTCTTTTTCCTAGACTAGTTGCCTAGTCAACGATAAAGATCACACCCTGACATACTATCTATAGGCATTTTAAAATGTGTGTACTGCATTGGAAATTAATTTTGTTTAAGGATGGTTTGTATTGTTTTATGTATAATTTTTATGTATAATTTTTAAAATGCCTATAACACCTTTCTCATCAATTCTTCTCCTTCCAGTCTCCACATTAATATGATTAAAAAAAACCTGGAACACATCACCCCTGATGATGGCACTTCGAAGTGCCGAAAGTACTCGGGACCTGAACTTTGGTGGACTTATCCACTAATTCCACCCAAATATTAAAAGGTTGGCCAGAAAACTCGAAAAGATCAAAAATAAAATTGTTAAACAGGAGATGTGTCTTTTGTTTAATTCTACACACACACACACACACACACACATATATATATATATAATATATATATATTTATTAACCACTTTTATTTTAATATATTAGTCTAACTAGCAAATATATGCACCCTCCGGGTGCAAGTATTTAAGTTTTAATGTAATTAAATATCGTATTAAATTAGAAACGCCAATGAAACTAAATAAGAATGCAGATAAAAAGATTTGAAACAGAGGAGGGTATAATCGAAAAATAGAACAATTGAAACTTACTCTTCCCCCACTCCCGTCTTTCATTGTTATTTTTTCAAATTTAAGTATTTAGTTAAAATACGAAGTAAAGAATAAAATGACAGTTATTTTATCTTGTTAATGGATTTCATTTAAGATTAATTGAGATTTTTGCTTATATTCATTAAAATAAAACCAAACAGTTAGAAACCAGTAATACTAAGCACATATTTAATAAAATCACATTTTTAATATCAATATGCAAATCAGCCTTCCCATTCACACTGTAAACCACTATTTTGTTGTATATATAAATATAATTGCATGTTGTCAGTATGTAGATATGGTTAATGTAAAACAATTTTATTAATAATTGAGGTTTAAATAAAAAATACAATCATGGAAAATGTGATGTCAATAACTAAGGGAATAGTGATATGAGTAGTAATATAGTTTCGGTTACAGACAGAAAAGCATACAATCTCCATTATAATAAGATTTCAACTCTTCAGTTTTTATGATCGATTTTTTATAGAATTTTAGAAGAAAAAAAAGCAAACACTCAAGTAAATCCTTTCGATTGATACATACAACGTTTCTTTTCAAAACGCGGCATTTCATTTGGGAAAAAAAAATCAAATATTTATGATCGTGTATAATGAAATCCATCAAATGTCGGATTGTTCGATTTAGTGAGGGAGGGATGTTTATTCATATTGATTGATTAATTGAACGTTAATGTCTTTAGGGGAAAAAACATTTATCACACAAAAAAGATCAATATGCAAATGCACCTAACAAAGAATACAGCGTGAGAAATGAACACAAAACAAATCTGAAAGGGCGAGCAGACTTAAAATGTTTATACAGAGAGTTTGAAAGGTCACCATATAAACACGTGAAGATGTAATAATGATCACAATATTGATAATCTCCCGTTATGCGGGCTGATCAAAAAAAAAATCGAGGAGAAATCTTTATATCTTTTGTATTATATAATATAAAACGGGAAACTCCTATCACAAAATATCTAGGCTTACCACACACACACACACACACACACACACACACACATACATATACCACCAAATGCCCTGAAGATGATCTAATTAATAGATCAAAACACTGCAGCGTCGGATAATAAACTTACCACTCTACTTATTTAAACCGGTGTTTTTTCAATTTTCTTAATATAAATAAATAAATAAATAAATATATATATATATATATATATATATATATATATATAGTATGAACAAAAAGTAATAAGACAAGGAGGAATATTTTTTATATGTTGTTTATTCTCAACTAGTTTCGACCTTAGGTCATCGTCAGGAGAAAATTTTTTATTTGAAGAAATTGTTTATAGATTTTTTGAAAGGGAGCATTATAGAAGAACTATGTTTTTGAGGGTTTGACATGCTATTAAAATCCGGGTAGACGAGTGTGTTAGTTAATTGCAGAATATATATATAATATATATATATATATATATATATATATCGTAAGGAATAGAGGGATAAATGTGCATTTAAAAGAACAAGTCAAAACTTAAAAACTAAAAAACTTTGGTTTTTAAGTTTGAAAAATATTCATCCTCCAGATATGGCCAATAGTAGGGCAGACTTGGCCCTTTAACCATGGTTAGGCAACCAGTCTAGGGGAACTAACACTGTATTCAAACATGTTAAACTCTGCTCATATAATTAATCTGATTTTATTGTTTAATAAATTATTTCCTATCACTTGCATCACCCACACCACCATCACTGTCAACTGTCTTCTCTTCCTTTTTCCTGTCCTCACACTGCGACCAGATACCTTCCCATCGGAGTTGTGTTAATTATTTTTCTAACTCCTACCCCAGTTATGGTTAGCGGAATTTTAACAGGATACCCCCGTGGACTAAATAAAGGGTTAGGTTCAAAGTTCCGTGATGGCTCCGATTACGACAGAATGTTTCCGGGTTCGAAAAAAAGGTTCCGCAGTCCGAGAAGGTTCCCGAGTCCGAAAGGTTCCCTAGTCCGACAAGAAATACCTGAAGAAGGCCGGAGCATATCGCCAAAACGTTGTACAAATAACAATGAAGATGGGGAGAATAGTCGAATAACAGATAATACTAATCTTCAAGCCTCATCTCAAACATTCAGACAAACATACCTAATTCCCAGTTATATTTTACCTTTGAGAAAAAAATTAATTTCTTCCTTTGAATTTACCGAACTTTACTCGAGCACCTGTCATAAGGCAGAATAATAGATTTGTTCGTTGAAGTAGAGCAACTGATTGGTAATTATAGCTGAAGTCTTTTGTATGTAGACGAAAAGCAGCAAGACATAATTTAAACTGTAGAATTAATTAAATGGAATACAGTTGTAAAAGGTATTTCAACACCAACACACACACCACACACACACACACACCCACACACACAGACCACACTCACTCACTCATACACACATACACATACAGACACAACACACACACTTTACTACACCAACACTATACACTACAAACACTCACATACACACTCACACACACACTTACTCTCACACAATACACATAGACACTCACATACACACCACACACACACTCATACACACCCACACCACTCATCAATCAGCACACACACACACACACACACACAGATATACACTCACTCACACACACAGACACACACTCACTCATACACACATACACATACAAACACACACAGAACACACTCACTCACATATACACACTCACACACACGCAAACACACACAGACACACACTCACTCACATATACACACCTCACACACACGCAAACACACACAGACACACACTCACTCATACACACATAAACACAAACACACATGCCATCACTCACACACATATACGCACTCACACACCACACTCATCACACCACACACACACACACACACACACACACACAGAGAGAGAAAGAAAGCAGCAAATTTCCATATTATTCTGAGAGATATTTTCATTTTCCTTAACAGGAAGGCAATTTAACTTACTTTCTATTTGAATTCAAATTTAGATTTTCAAATTAAAGTTACATTAAATTAATGAATTTCATCTCCTCT
>CM042155.1:8419797-8454797 GCA_023376005.1 Doryteuthis pealeii
TGGCTCATGATTGGTTGGTTTGATAGAGAGTTTCGAAGACATGGACGATAACCCCCACCTCAGATTTCTTTACAAAATCGCTTGTAGATTTTCTTTCAATACATCGTGTTTGGCGATATCAAAAAACTATCATAATTACACACACACACACACACACCACAACCACACACACACACACACACACCACACACACACACACACACACACAAAAACACCACACACAAACACAAACACACACACATACACATATATTCATAATAATTAATAGACAATATGGGTGCTATATCTACAAGTAAACAGTACTCAATATCATTAATAGAGCGTTTACGTTAAGTTGACATAGAATCAACGGCACCTGGTTACAGACAGTTTCTCGCTTATGCGATATTCAGACCAAGATCACATAGTGGAGAAACTGACAGTAACGAGGCTCCATTGACCCCATACTACCTTAACTTAAACACCCACACGCATATATAAATATAATATATATATAATATATTATATATAATATAATACATATATATATAATATATATATATTATATATATAATATATATATATATATAATATATATATATATATATATATATATATATATAAATAATATATAATATATAATATAATATCCAGTTTAAATATATTTTTAAATAATAGATTTGAATCGATCTGCAATTGTAGACATAGGTTAGGTAGGCCACTAAAATATTGTTAGAACTACATTACTAAATTTAACTAAATAATTTATATATATATATATATATATATATATATATATATATATATATATATATAATATATATATATATATATGTGTGTGTGTGTGTGTGTGGTAATTATTCATTTTTAAATAGGGTAAATACAAAAATAAACAATAAATCTATGAATTAGTAATATTCAACCCCCAAAATATAATTATTATAACTATTATTTATAATTAGAATTACATTTGTAATAATATAGAAATGCAAATTAAGGAATGATTACAGGTGTGGAACGATACATTGTATTTTTCTCAGTTTTTCGCGTGCAAGCTGCACACAAAAATTTAGCGAAAGATAAAGTAGCATTCAACCGTTATTATATTCAGTTTAACCGAGGAATTACATCAACTTGGTTAATGTAGTGTGGTGTCCTGACGAGATCAATTTTTGATTGAAACCATGGTAGACCCTTTATTTTACATTTAACAATATTATTAGTATTATATATATATATATATATATATATATATGTAAGAATCGAAAGGGAATTGAATCCGACAATATGAGGAAAAAATGAGTAAAGAAAAGAAATGTAGATGGATAAAAATGAATTTAATCGATATCACTTTAATCGATATCACTTACACATGTGTTTCGGTCAGTTTATCAAAATGTATACGGATTACGCTATTGTTATTAAAATAATCAGATGAAATTGAAATAATGATAATAATAATAATAGGAAAAAAAATTCACTCTGATGAAGGTCATAAAAAATCTCTCTGTGTACTGAATATTTTTTACATATATATATATATATATATATATATATATAAGGCAATCTACAGACCCGCGTTTCGGGGTTTATCCCTCACCAGTGCAGCTATACTTATTTTTCAGCAGCTACCTCTGGTCGGGTTCGAGACCCGAACGAACTTTCGCTCGTGAAGTCTCTTACCGGTTGGTCCACAAGCAGCTGCCAAGAAGAGAAGGCAGAATAATCGCTATATACCCTAAACCGGAAATAAACTCACCAGAGGTCTCTAACTTATATAAACAAGTGAGACTAGCTTTGCGCCAAAGCGGTGAATTTTTGCAAGTAGTCCCTTCTAAACAGAGTGCTCAACCGAAAATTGGGAGCGTATATAAAGCAATCTACAGATATATATATAATATAATATATATATATATATATATATATATATATATTATATATATATATATATATATAAAGCAATCTACACACACACACACACCACACACACACACATATATATATATTATATATATATATATATATATATATATATGTGTGTGGTGTGTGTCAAAAAATTAGTCATGTCTGATGCTGCTGCATTGATGCAGTTGAAATACCAGCAATGGATCAAGCAACATCTCCCAAAACACACACGCATATACATATATATATATATATATATACATATATGTGTTTGAGTGTGCTTTTGTATGTGTGTGTATGTGTATGTTTGTGTGTATGTGTGTGTGTATGTGTGTGAGTTCGTGTTTGTGTATGTGTGTGTGTATGTGTGTGTGTATGTGTGCGTGTGTGTGTGCGTGTGTGTATGATCATCCACTTTCCGAAAATATAGACTTCCTTGCACTTATCTAGACTTCCTATTTCGGTTTATTTTGATAGTTGTTTAGGAATCTATGTTTAATCGATTTGGAGGCAAATCGATTCTAATAACAAATAATCAGTCGAATGGCAACATTTCCGATTTGTTTATTGATCTGGAAAAAATCATCGTAACTTTTTTAAACAATTAATTCATTTACCGACATATAAAAAAATCTGTCTGATGTTTACTTCACACACACACACACACACACATATATATATATATATATAATTATATATATATATATATATATATGAGTAATTGGTAATTTGCTTGAAGCATTGTTAAGTATGTTATGAGATATTAATAATTTGAATGCAATTACAATGCGTATGAAAAATAAAAACATAAAGATGTTATTATTGTCTTATCGATTTCGAAGTATAAACTTCATCATCAGAGGCTCATATCAGAAATTTCTGATATGAGCCTCTGATGATGAAGTTTATACTTCGAAATCGATGAGACAAAAATAACATCTTTTTGTTTTATTTTTTATACGCATTGTAATTGCCTTCAAATTATTAACACATATATGTATATATATATATATATATATATATATATATATATATATGTATATATATATATATATATATATACACAAACTTTTGGTACAGCTAAACTTGCATAAGATTTTGAAAAATAACGACATATTTTATTGATCAGAAATTTTTTTTATTTTTCCGAAAGAGAAAGAAAAAAAAAAGAAACTTATATCGCACTTATGAGGGTGTGACACAAGGACATTTTTATCTGGGCCCAAAAACAAGACATTAGGTTTATAAGTTCCCAAAGTTCCCAGTGGATTGTCAAATTGGACACATGGCCGAGTTAAGTTAAAACAGTTCTAAGTGACTATCTCTAGACTGCAGTTTCAATCCTGGACAGGGGCAGCAGTAACATAAAATAATAATTAACACAGCTTAACACCTGTACTCCAGCTATGGTTAGCGGAATGAGAACAGGCTAGCCCCGTGGACTGAATAAAGGATTAGGTTGAAAGTTCCATGATGGCTCCCGATTACGACAAGAAGGTTCCCGAGTTCGAGAAGGTTCCCCTGTCCGACAGGAAATACATGAAGAAGGCCGGAAAGCACATCGTTGTACAGGTAACAATGAAGACGAGGACAATAGTCCGAATAATGCAGATAATACTAACAAGTAACCAACGTTCTGTGATTAGAGAAACGTTGTATCGTCCTTGTTCACCGCCATGTTTTTCTTAAATATTTACACTCGACTTTGTGTCTGGAAAACTCGTCTCTCCACAGAAAGTGATGGATGTATGTCGGACAGATAAATTTGAATAAGTTACTAATATATCGGTGTGGAGAAAATGATCTATGATAGGAAATTGTGATTGATGATGGTCATGATTTTTTAAAATGTTTAGATTATGGGCAATGTGCAAACGGCAATTTCTTAACCTTTTGGTGCCCCCTGCCAGACATTTTGCTTTAGATAAATAGATAGATATAGAGTAAAAACACAACTAGATAGATAGATAGACAGATAGACAGATTAAAAATCACCACAACCACACACACACACACACACACACATATATATATATATATATATTTATATACACAACTCCCATGAACCTTCCCTCACATATATAAGAGCATTCAAAAAATAACCCACCTCAAAGAGGTTTTTCACGGAACAGATGGACTTGCTACTACTAACACACTCGTCTACCCGGATTTTAATAGCATGTCAAACCCTCAAAAACACTTCAATTTTTATAGTTCTTCTATAATGCTCCCTTTCTAATAATCTATAAACAATTTCTTCAAATAAGAAATTTTCTCCTGACGATGACCTAAGGTCGAAACTAGTTGAGAATAAACAACATACAAGAAATATTCCTGATTGTCTTATTACTTTTTGTTCATACTATATATATATATATACATATATATTTGAGATATATTTTTGTATCTGTATCCGTTTTTGGAAGTACATATACCAGGTCTGGGCATTGGTGTGAAGCATTAAAGTGCTATATTCTGATAATGTAGTTACCATAATATGTTAATCTAGGAATAAATATCAGAAAACTCGTTAGATTTTTTTGAGTTTATTTTTTTCTGACGTAGTGGTAAATTTTCAGGATAGGGACATTCCTTCTTCAAGACCCGGAATAGTAGTAATCTTCTGGCTGCTTGCATGATATGGGGGTGCTTGATGCTGATTGGTTAGTTGGTGATTAACGAGTTTGTACTGTGTGTGTAGTACTCTGATAGGGGTCATGGGGTTGGTGGTATGGGGGTGTCTTGGAAATATGTGTATGCTTTTAATGTGCCGGTGTCTGTGTTCAGGCCATTCATGTTCGTGTCTTGTCTGATGATCCATTTTAATTCAGCTAGTTTCCTAGCTTGTGTGGAGGAGAAGCCTTGCTGGATTAAGATGCATTTCAGGTTGTTTAAATTGTGGTGAGGGTATTATATATTATATATATATATATATATATATATAATATATTATTTATTATATACTCTTATATATATATATATATATATATTAATACCCCTCCAATGTTTTGTTTTCTGTAGACAGTATAAGTATATGATAAATGGAAATAAATTCGACAGTATAATTGAAAAGAGATAGAAAAACAAATGATAATACTAGTACGCTAATAGATATCTGTTTCGACCTTTTAAAAAACTTTTATCTTTTATCAATATTTTCATCAATATAGCTGCTTTTGACGAAGACCGTTTTTATCAAAGGACGAGACGGATATCTGTCAGCGTACTACTATTAACATTTGTTTTTCTATCTATTTTCAATCATATATATATATAATGGATTGAAACACTGCAGCGTCGGCTAATAAACTCACTACTTAACTCATTTAAACCTGTGTTTTTTCAATTCCTATTATACTACACACACACACACACACACACACACACACACACACACACTTATATATATATATATATTATATATATATATATATGATGGACTCTCCCGTCGATCGACGTATGAGTGTTCATACAATGAACATCCACACAGTGATTTGTTTATAGTGGTGAAGGCTTGTGTTGGACCATCCACACTTTTTGGCACAGTCGATAGGAAAGAATTGGTGCATCCAGGGTTGCCACAAACCCAATCAACGACCGACTGAAATTTTGAATTCAGAGTTATCCCTCTCCTAGACTGGTTTCCTATCCAAGGCTGAAGGGCCCAGTCTGTCCTGCTTAACTCCTAGCTGGAGGGGGAATATATGGATTCATACCATATATATATACATGTGGGAGGCTCGTGGTGTAATGGTTAAACTCGTTGCCCCGAGTTCAAATCCTGGATGTGGTAATTGCATTTCACTTCGCGCTAATACCCTTGGGAAAGGTATGAATCCTACTCTCCCTCCAGCTATGGATAAATAGTAGGACAGACTGTGCTCTTTAACCTTGGTTAGGCAACCGGTCTAGGAGAAGGGAAACTCTGAATTAAAACCTGTTGAACTCCGCTTAAGAATTGACCTTGTGTCACATCCTGCTCGTGCGGAGGGGTGGTAAATAAATATATATATATGGTAAATAAATAATAAATATATATAATATATATGTGTCTGTGTGTGTGTGTGTGTGTGTTTTGTTTTTGTATATGTGTTTGCAAGTAACAATAATCATCTTTAAAACATCATTGTCTGTGACAAAATGTCTTAATAGTTCGTTTTCATTATAGCTTTTATCTTTTATAGGCCGATCAGATAACATCACATGGCTGTTTTCTCTCGTTTTAATGGATTCAATATCATCTCATTTCTCCAAGCGCCAACGGCAGTGGAGTCGATCAGAATTCTCTCCTTTGATTGAAGCCATAGGATTTCACTCAGATTAAGAATATTCTTGAAGAGAATTATTGTTTTTTTCTTTACAAAGCAACGGGACGCCGGAAGTATTTAATAGCTGTCTGCAGCGCTTTTGATTACCGGGTTCTTACACTCCTTCCGGGCATCGGTGCTATATTTTAGCAGCTGGAACGATTTTTTTTTCCTTAACGAAATTAAGAATATGAAATCAAAGTTCAAGATAATCTTATCCTATCTCGAAAGCAGAAACGTATACGCTGAGAAACACAGAAGAATGAAAACTCATACATATTCATTTATAGATAGATGGCATTAGAGAGAGGGTGAGAAAGGTAGGGTGAAAGAGAGAGGGAGATGGTGAGAGAGAGAGAGAGAGAGAGAGAGAGAGAGAGAGAGAGAGAGAGAGAGAGAGGGAGGGAGAGTGAGAGAAGAGGGTGTAAGATTCAAAGTCATTTAATGAACATAGAATTCCGACACGTTGTGAGACAAAACATTTAATCTTATTATAATGGAGATTGTGTGTTTTTCTGTCTGTAACCGAAACTATATTACTACTCAAGTCACAATTCCCTTATTTATGTATGTCACATTCTCCATGATTCTATTTCTATTTAAACCGCAATTAATAATAAAACTGTTTGACATTATTAATACTGTTGGCCTTACCTAAATACTCATAACATGCAATTGTATTTATATATACAACAAAATACCAGTTTTCAGTGTAAGCATAGATCCCATAAAAGAAAAAGGCCTCATACTAAAAAAAGCAAGAAGCAGGCGATATCCCTCACATACTATTACGGATGCAGACTATGCTGATGACCTGGCACTACTCGCAAATACACCGGCACAAGCCGAATCCTTACTACACAGTCTAGAAAAGGCAGCACGAAATGTACGTGAACTCTGATAAAACTGAGTTCATGTCTTTCAAAAACAAAAGCGACATCTCAACCATCGATGGCAAACTCCTAAACTCTGTAGAACAATTTAGATACTTAGGCAGTAACATCTCCTCCACAGAAAACGACGTCAATGCACGCATAGGAAAGGCATGGGCCGCTATAAATAGATTATCTATCATATGGAAATCCAATCTCACAGACAAGCTAAAGAGACAGTTCTTCCAGGCCGTTGTCGTGTCGGTGCTGCTGTATGGCTGCACCACCTGGACCCTAACTAAGCGACTGGAGAATAAACTAGATGGGAGCTGCACAAGAATGCTGCGGGTGATCATGAACAAGACGTGGAAACAGCACCCTACGAGAAAGCAGCTGTACGGCCACCTACCACATATCACCCAAACCATCCGAGTGAGACGGACAAGACACGCGGGACACTGCTGGAGAAGCAAGGACGAACTCATAAGCGACGTCCTCCTTTGGAAGCCAGCACATGGACGGGCCAGTGTGGGCCGACCAGCAAAAACGTACGTTGATCAGCTCTGTGCGGATGCAGGATGCTGCATAGAGGACCTCCCGAGAATGATGAGCGATAGAGACGGATGGAGGGAGATTGTCATGGATATCCGCGCTGAAAGCGCGACATGATGATGATGATGATTTATTAAAATCAAATTTCTAATATCAATATGCAAATTAGTCTTCCCATTCACACTGTAAACCGCTATTTTGTTGTATATATAAATACAATTGTATATTATTAGTATGTTGATATGGTCAACAGTGGCTTCGGCCTCTGGACCATTGATATAATTAACGGCGTCGATCCCAGGGGGCCATCCCCCCAGGCAACACCTGCCCCCTTGATTTGTCACAGACAATGATGTTTTAAAAGATAGTTTATTGCCCAGCGCCTGAGGCGCCCCCCTTGAGGGGGAATGCCGACGGGATCGACGCAATTTTTCACCTGCCACCCCATGAGTCTCGGCTTGTGGGTGGTCCCACATAAATAGGGCCTTTGTGCCTGACCCGTACAAGTGGGGTACGTGGAAAATATCATGTAGATATGGTCAACAATTAATAATAAAAAACAGTTTTATTAATAATTGAGGTTTAGATAAAAAATAAAATCATGGAGAATGTGATGTAAATAACAAAGGGAATTGTGACTTGTATAGTAATATAGTTTCGGTTACAGACAGACAAACCCACAATCTCCATTATAATAAGATATATTAATCTAATTTCAACTCATCAGTTTTTATGATCGATTTTTTTATAGAATTTTAGAAGAAAAAAAAGCAAACACTCAAGTAATTCCTTTCGATTGATACATACAACGTTTCTTTTAAAAACGCGGCATTTCATTTGGGAAAAAAAAATCAAATATTTATGATCGTGTATAATGAAATCCATCAAATGTCGGATTGTTCGATTTGGTGAGGGGGGGTGTTTATTCATATTGATTGATTAATTGAACGTTAATGTCTTTAGGGGAAAAAACATTTATCACACAAAAAAAGATCAATATGCAAATGCACCTAACAAAGAATACAGCGTGAGAAATGAACACAAAACAAATCTGAAAGGGCGAGCAGACTTAACATATTTATATAGAGAGTTTGAAAGGTCACCATATAAACACATGAAGATGTAATAATGATCACAATATTGATAATCTCCCGTTATGAGGGCTGATCAAAAGAAATCGAGGAGGAATCTTTATATCTTTTGTATTATATAATATAAAACGGGAAACTCCTATCACAAAATATCTAGGCTTACCACACCACACACACACACACACACACACACACACACACACATATATATATATATACCACCAAATGCCCTGAAGAGGATCTAATTAATAGATCGAAACACTGCAGCGTCCGATAATAAACTTACCACTCTACTTATTTAAACCGGTGTTTTTTCAATTTTCTTAATATATATATAATATATATATATATATATATATATATATATATATATAGTATGAACAAAAAGTAATAAGACAAGCAGGAATATTTTTTATATGTTGTTTATTCTCAACTAGTTTCGACCTTAGGTCATCGTCAGGAGAAAATTTCTTATTTGAAGAAATTGTTTATAGATTTTTTGAAAGGGAGCATTATAGAATAACTATGTTTTTGAGGGTTTGACATGCTATTAAAATCCGGGTAGACGAGTGTGTTAGTAATTGCAAATATATATATATATATATATATATATATATATATATATATATCGTAAGGAATAGAGGGATAAATGTGCATTAAAAGAACAAGTCAAACTTAAAAACTTTAGTTTTTAAGTTTGAAAAATATTCATCCTCCAGATATGGCCAAATAGTAGGGCAGACTTGGCTTTTTAACCATGGTTAGGCAACCAGTCTAGGGGAACTAACACTGTATTCAAACATGTTAAACTCTGCTCATGAAATTGATCTGATTTTATTGTTTAATAAATTATTCCTATCACTTGCCATCACCCACACCACCATCACTGTCAACTGTCTTCTCTTCCTTTTTTCCTGTCCTCACACTGGACCAAGAATACCTTCCCATCGGAGTTGTGTTAATTATTTTTCTAACTCCTACCCCAGTTATGGTTAGCGGAATGAGAACAAGATACTCCCGTGGACTAAATAAAGGGTTAGGTTCAAAGTTCCGTGATGGCTCCCGATTACGACAAGAATGTTTCCGAGTTCGAAAAAAAGGTTCCCGAGTCCGAGAAGGTTCCCTAGTCCGACAAGAAATACCTGAAGAAGGCCGGAGGGCATATCGGCCAAAACGTTGTACAAATAACAATGAAGATGGGGAGAATAGTCCGAATAACGCAGATAATACTAATCTTCAAGCCTCATCTCAAACATTCAGACAAACATACCTAATTCCCAGTTATATTTTTGCCTTTGAGAAAAAAAAATTAATTTCTTCCTTTGAATTTACCGAACTTTACTCGAGCACCTGTCATAAGGCAGGAATAATAGATTTTCGTTGAAGTAGAGCAACTGATTGGTAATTATAGCTGAAGTCTTTTGTGTAGACGAAAAGCAGCAAGACATAATTTAAACTGTAGAATTAATTAAATGGAATACAGTTGTAAAAGGTATTTCACACACACACATACACACACACACACACATGCACACACACACACACACTGACACAGACACACACACACACACACACACTGACACAGACACACACACACACACACTTACTCACACGCACATACACACACACTTACTCACACACACATACACATACAACACTCACATACACACTCACACACAAACACACACTCACTCAATCACACACACAGACACACACAGATATACACTCACTCATACACACATACACATACAAACACACACAGACTCACTCACATATACACACTCACACACACGCAAACACACACAGACACACACTCACTCATACACACATAAACACAAACACACATGCACTCACTCACACACATATACTCACTCACACACACACACACTCATTCACGCACACACACACACACACACACACACACAGAAGAAAGAAGCAGCAATTTCCATATTATTCTGAGGAGATATTTTCATTTTCCTTAACAGGAAGGCAATTTAACTTACTTTTCTATTTGAATTCAAATTTAGATTTTCAATTAAAAGTTACATTAGGAATTAATGAATTTCCACACTAATTGGCCGAGTCCATATTACTATTCGTCCAACTTTTGTATTTAAAGCAGACGAAAAAATATATTTTTGTTGAACTTTCAAATTAATTTTAATGTCTATAATTATCCCGATTTCCGGTCTGTTCTTCTTTTCTTAGTTCGACTTGTAAAGACTATTTTTATTTTGTTTGTATTCAACATTCAAAAGAATAAACGAAAAGAAAAAGAAAGAAAGACTGAATAACGTTTTCTTTGAAAGAATCTTTAGACAAGTCTTTTCACTCTCGCCTCGTCGCTTTTTTTCTTTTGCTGTTGTCTTTTTCTGTTGCTATTTTAAATTGGCAAGTTGTTTTTAAACAATATCTTTCATTACTGTTCATTTACCCCCCACCTACCCCCAAGAAACAAAATTAAAACCATTTTAGCATTTTTTTAGAATGATCATCTGTATAATTATAGTTAGGTCAATCGATAACTTTCAGATGTTTGGATATATTCTATTTATCAACATAATCTCTTTTCTTATTACGGTCAAGTCCTGTTGAAAGCACCAGTTCCCGCTAGTGTTATATATATATATTTACCAGCCCGTCCGCACGAGCAGGATGTAACACAAGGTCAATTATTTAAGCGGAGTTTGAATTCAGAATTTCCTTCTCCTAGACCGGTTGCCTACCCAAGGTTAAAAAGCCAAGTCTACTCTACTGTTCACCTATAACTGGAGAACGAGTTGTTGGATTCATACCTTTCACAAGAGTATTTGCGCTATGTGAAATGCAAACACCCTCGTCCAGGATTTGAACTCGGGTCGACGAATTCATTTCATACGACTCTAAACATTACACCACGCGCTAGTGTTATATACACATATTTATGGGTATACCCGTCTTGATATCAATGTATCTATTATCATATAAGGGATATCCATAATTATATCTGTTAAGATTCTGGTGGCCATTATGGGGCTACAGGTGAGAGCACATTACAGTGGAGATCCCTTGTGGCATTACGTTTGATCCGTGTTGTGTAGTATCCTTTAATGCTTTTCCGTTGGTCCGTGTATCTTGAATCCTATGATCCTTGTGTTCCTTAGTGTTAAGCAGAATATTTGTTGGTCCGTTCGTCCGTGTTTAAACACAGACAACTGAATGCCTTTCCATGAAGGCCTTTAAATAGTTAACCAACCACGTATTCGAAGGTGTTAATTGGCCGATTAAATCCACGTTTAGACCAAACACAGATGCTACCAAATTACCAATTAGTCACAAATTATTCATTCTCTAATTTAGTTGCATTTTAGTTTTCTTTTTTCATCTCTTTAGGATACTGATGTTTACTGGGTTACGGTTTGTTAAGATTCTTGTGGCCATTTTTAAGCTGCAGGTAAGAGCACTTGACAGTGGAGATCCTTTGTGGCCTTAAGTTTGACCCGTTTTGAATGGAATCCTATGATCCTTGTATTCCTCAGTGTTAAGCAGAATCCTTGTGTGTTGGTCCGTTCGTCCTGTTAAGTACGAGTAACTGAACGCATTTCCACCAAGGCCATTAAATAGTTAACCAACCACTTATTCGAGCGTATTGATTGGCCGATTGAATCCACGCGGCCACGAAGTGTCTATACATTTAAGTTGTGACCTTATATACATCAAAACATTCTAACAACATCTCTCATACTAAATCTTCTTCGTCTGTACTTACTTCTTACTTGTGAATATCTTGGTTGATGACCTGTCTTCTTATTTCTGTAATTCGGTTGGTATTTCTTCTTATTTCTGAGTATCTATTCATCGCTGGCTGTTCAGAATTCTTAGCTGTTTATCTGGTTCTTCTTCTTCTTAGCTGGTGTCTTAAGATGTTGCTGAGATACCATGGGTTTTCGTTTGCTTTTAGTGATAAACTCAAGACATCTATTTCTGTGAATCACATTTTATTAATCTTCTTGACCACCGGACCTTAACCACGCATAGGAGCCTAGCTAACCACGTCTTTATCAATCGGCAGTTTAGCTAGAACTGACTAGATCTAAAACTCCTTCATACAGTTGCAGTCGCAAACGGAAGCGGAGGTCAGAGCTAAGGTTCCGACTTGACAGTCAAATCTCCAACTGTTTAGGCTTGTATTCAAAAAATGTTCTACACTAACCGTGCATAATAAATCACATCCTACTCGTGCGGAGGGGTTGGTATACATATATATATATATATATATATATATATATATATATATATATATATTGACCTTGCCCAGAGTAAGTCCTTATTTTTTAAAATAAAATTCACTGGAACGCGGAGAATTTTTGAAATGTTCGAAAAAAGAACATTTAAAAAATCACGTGAAGAAAGTGTTCAAATGCGGTGGAAAAAAGACAGTTATAATGACGTCATGCCGCATGCGACGGATTTTGAAACGCAGAGAAGATGGCTGGAACAAAGTCATGTGGATTTTTTAATTTTCAAAGCCTGAGGGATTCTTTAATATATATATATATATATATATATATATATATATATATATATATATATATATATATATATATGTAGAATATATATATATTTTACACACACACACACACACATATATATATATATATATATATATATATATATATATATATAGAATATATATATTTTTTGTTATTTCTTTACTTATACTAGCAAATATATGCACCCTCCGGGTGCCAGTATTTAAGTTTAAATGTAATAAAATATTAGATTAAATCAGAAAGGCTAATGAAACTGAAGAAGAATTCAGATAAAAAGATTTGAAACGGAGGTGGTATAATCGGAAAATAGAACAACTGAAACTTACTCTTTCATCACTTCCGTTTTTCAATGCTAAATTTTCCTAATTTAACTATTTAGTTAAAATAGGAAGTAAAGAATAAGATTACAGTTATTTCTTCTTGTTAATGAATTTCTTTTAGGATTTATTGAAGAGATTGTTACTCATATTCATTAAGATAAAACCAAACAATTAGAAATCAATAATACCAAGCACATATTTATTAAAATCAGTTTTTTTAATATCAATATGCAAACTGGCTTTACGTTTACACTGAAAACTGGTATTTTGTTGTATATATAAATACAATTGCATGTTATTAGTATTTAGGTGAGGCCAACAGTATTAATAATGTCAAACAGTTTTATTATTAATTGAGATTTAAATAGAAATAGAATCCTGGACAATGTGACGTAAATAACTAAGGGAATTGTGACTTGAGTAGTAATATAGTTTCGGTTACAGACAGAAAAACACACAATCTCCATTATAATAAGATATTTGCTCTGTGACTCTAACATTAAGAGCACACATTGAGTTCTCAAACTGCGACGGATTTTTTGAAAATAAAACTCTTGTGTCGTAAGGAAGATTTCTTCTCTGGACTTTTGGATTAGATACATTTTTCTATATATAGAGAATATATAGAATAATATATATATATATTTCTCTCTCTCTATATATATATGTATTATTTTAAGTCGGTATTTCAATTTTTATTTCTACATTAGATATAAACGTCGATAAAGATCTTTTCCAGGGAATCAGAACATTTGAAATATTAAAACAGATCTTTATGATGTACATTATGACTTATATCTTAAAGATTACAAATACTGAACAGATGATTGAAGTTTTGATTAAACTTTACTACATTCCAGTATCTTATTATAATGGAGATTGTGTGTTTTTCTGTCTGTAACCGAAATATATTACTACTCAAGTCACAATTCCCTTAGTTATTGACATCACATTCTCCATGATTTTATTTTAATTTTAACCTTTTTAATAATTAATAAAATTGTTTTACATTATTAATACTGTTAACCATATCTACATACGAATAACCTGCAATTATATTTGTATATACAACAAAATAGCGGTTTACAGTGTGAACGGGAAGGCTAATTTGCATATTGATATTAAAAAATCGAATTTAATAAATATGTGCTCAGTGTTATTGATTTCTAACTGTTTGGTTTTATTTTAATGAATATAAGCAAAAATCTCTTCAATGAATCTTAAATGAAATCCATTAACAAGAAAAAATAACTGTCATTTTATTATTTACTTCCTCTTTTAACTAAATACTTACATTAGAAAAAATAGCAAAGAAAGACGAGAGTGATGGAGGAGTAAGTTTCAGTTGTTCTATGTTTCAAATCTTTTATCTGCATTCTTATTTAGTTTCATTAGCCTTTCTAATTTAATATAATATTTTATTACATTAAAACTTAAATACTTGCACCCGGAGGGTGCATATATTTGCTAGTACGATTAAAGGAAATATTTTCAGTTTTTTATTTAGTTCGTTATTCTTTTTAAACATAATAATAATAATAATAATGTTTGCATTTGGCTTATCATCCCCATAGACGCCATGCATTAATAACAGCCGCAATGGATGCAAACGCTTTTAGCGCGAAATCCGACTAGAGATTTTTGCACTCACACTCTCGGAGAAAATTGCCCATTCCAGCGGCCATAACATTTTTCATCAATCATCTTTTCCTTGTTCACTTTATTTTTCATCCATTAAACATTAGAAGGCCTAATGTTTTTGCACTGTGATTCATCAAGTCGGAATGTGTTATTAAAAAGTTATTTTTCTCATTCCAGGGAGAGGAAAATGGCCGTTTTACTCTCAAAGCCCAAAAACTCTCAAGTCAATAAACAAACAGCACAAAAGAAGAAGAAGAGTCAACGTGTACCACCGCCATTTCCTCTGTGAAAAGGCAACGAGCACTCTCCTTTTTATAGCGTTTAGCTAACGCTTCTGCACAACAGTAGAAACAAGTTCGATCCTATTTAATTGCTTAGCAAATATTGTATAAAGTGCGAATCGACAATCATCGACTTTTTAAATGGGTATTTTGCCGCGCTTAATTTATTATGGTATAAGGGCCAAAAAATGGCGGATAAAGATGATTGCACTTGTATTTGTAGCGGTTAAAGGCGGCTTAAAAATCAATACCAGAAATCGTAGCTTTTAGGTGAGCCTGATCATCGAAGGATGTTGTCGATGGATAATGCACTAATATCTAAACTATAAAGCAAAACATGAAATATATAAGCTAATGAGCAATCGTCTATATAAGTGTTCCTTTTTAATCTATCTTGCTAAATGTTTAAATACGATATCTTGTGAAGTAGAGATGTTACATAGTTATTGGACCTAATACATTTTAAGGTAGTGTAGAAATCATATCAGTACAGCTGATGGCCCTGAGGGTGAGTGACGGCGCTTGACCTCGATCCCACCTTGCGTTCTGGGGATGGAACGTGAGAACGGAAGGCAATAGAAGCCCTTCCGGTTTAAGGGGTAAGCAACTCAGTTAATTAGAGTTAGAAGCCAAGCTAGCAAGATGTGAGTCTCACTGCGCGATTGTCTGGTCTGGGGGTCTACGAATAAAGTAACATCATCGTAAATCGAAGTCTTGTGTTTATTACTAAAAACTAACAATGGCACAGGGCTTCTGATAAGAAGTGATCCCCAACAGAAACCAGACCCGAAGTCCCCAAGAAACACCACGACAAGACCAGACCAAGATAGATGATAGACAATCACAAGCAAAGACGGCCAGAGAAGAATAGACGACATAGTAAGAAGTAAGAGAAGTATATAACATATAGATATTTAGGGCCGGTAAAGAGGCTATGCAACAGAGAGATTTTAAAAAAAAAGCATCTATCTTGCCCCCCCCCCAATACGTTCTTTACGCGACCCCTTTTTATACTCATTGAGGCTTTTGCTCACCAGCCCCTGATATCATCGTAAACACCCGTGCCTTTCTGTACACCATGTCAGTACATGGAGATGCACACGCACGTGGCCATAGTTACGAAGTGTCAACCTTTTAATGGATCTAACTCAAGCTTCTTCAAGAACTCTTTTCCCTTAGCATGAAAGCCTCTAGGAAGCAAAAGTTGATTAACACAACTTTAATATAATAATAATATCATATGTGGAGGTAAATTTCGAATTCCAATGTACTGGTAAAATACCAAATCTTATTATATTGGAAAAATTAATTCCTAATTGCAATGTATGAGTAAATTACTGAACTTAGGGTATATTGGGAAATATTTTAAGATAGTTATGGGATAAGTACCGCAATTTTCAATTTCAGACAGGATGAAAAGATAAAACATAAGACAAAAATATATTTAACAAATTTAATATCAAACAAAAATGAAAACCAAATATAGATTGGGAAATAGATAAGTTGCAAATTCGATGTAATTTGCGGAAACTTAATTAGAGTACTGTTAACAAATTCGTTTTTGAGTTGTAATGGTTAGTGTAGACCTCGAAAGAAATCTTTGAAAGTTGATTTCTTTTAAAAAGTTGTTGAGTGTTGAAATCATTGTTTTCTTGTTTCGTATTGTTTAAGTTGGGTTTGTTCATGCAATAAATACGGTTTTGTTATAAATATTTTTTGGAATGTATTTTGTATAAATATCTAAATATCCTGCTTTCGGTAATCTTCTGAGGTCCCCTAACGTATTATAAGAAATTGGTGTTAGCTACTGAAGTTAAAACTACCTCAATTCCTATAATTGTATAAAGAAGCTCTAAATCAGTTGCGAGATGGTATCCTCTACCATTAAGCTATACCTGCGAGCATTGCAGAAGGGAAAGTTGAGCAGAAAATATAGAACAGATGTTGTGGAAAAATGGTATTTAACGAAAGGGAAATAGGGTCGGGACAATCATGTAGGTGCTAGGGGTTGACATGACCAACCGATTGATCGGAAGGAACATCTCGACACCGTCTAGCCTAACTAAGGGCCAAAGTGAAGTGTTGTATGTCATGACTGCTCAGCCACACATGCCTTTCTACACACCCTGTCACCACTTGGAGATGGCCAGCCACGTAGGCCATAGTTACGAAGTAAGTGTCCACCTTTTAATGGATGTAACTTCTATACCTCACGACTTTGCGTACTAGCTTGTTTCGTATTAAGTTGGACTTTACTCAGACAATAAAGTGTGATGTGTTATAGCTATTTGTTTAGAATGTATTTTGTATAAATATGTAAATATCCTAAGTTCGGTGACCTTCTGAAATCCTCTAACGCATTATAAGAAATTGGCGTAATTTATGGGGAAGTGCGTCCCGGTCTTCTGCCTCAGAAATTGCTACCCAGTGACTATTAAAATAACGTCTCCAGCTATGTCGTCTCGGTGGTGTTACTAGAAACAACCAACTTTTTTTGTCGTAATTCTTATTTATTTATCGTAATTTGTTTAGAAATTTATTTATAGAAATTTGTCGTAATTCGTGTTTAGATATGAAGATGGATATCTATCTATCTATCTACCTCAATTTGTTCATTTTTTACTTTATATATATCTATCCACCCATCTTCATTTGTTCATATCCCTGGTGACAGGGTGCGTAGAAAGGCATCTAAAATACATTTAACGCCCTAAGTTGGTTGTTTTCTTTCAGGTAACACCGCCGAGAAGACATAGCTGGGGACGTTATTTTAATAGTCACTGGGACGCACTTCTTCATAAATTACCGAAATTGGTGTTAGCTACTGAAATTAAAACTACCTTAATTCCTATAATTGTATAAAGAAGCTCTACATCAGTTGCGAGATGGTATCCTGTACCATTAAGCTATACCTGCGAGCATTGCGGAAGGGAAAGTTGTGCAGAAAATATAGAACAGATGTTGTGGAAAAATGATCGATATTTAAATCAAGGAAAGTTATGGAGCGGAACAAAAACCAGAGGCTGCGTCTTTAAGTCTGTTTCTGACACCTTTCTGATTGGAGAAAATCGTCCTGTCACCTTCCTGAAATAAACTCGCCGATTCTGGAATGGAGGATGAGGGTGTGGATTGTCAAGTGCCATGGTAAGGGGGTGGGCGTGCAGGGTGGATGTGTGTTTACTGCTTAAACGATTGGCAAAGACGACGCAGCCAAAATCCTTATCTGAACAAAGCAGCCAAAACTGACATCGAAAAAGGAAAGTAAAAATAGAGAAAGGCTTGGATAAACGGAGAGAGAGGAAAAGAAATAACGCAGATAAGCAGTTGAGAGAGAGAGAGAGAGAGAGAGAGAGAGAGAGAGAGAGAGAGAGAGAGGAGAGAGAGAGAGAGAGATAGAGAGAAATAGAGAGAGTTAGAGAGACAGAAACAGAGTGAATGTGTGTGTGTGTGTGTGTGTGTGTGAGGAGAGAGAGAGAGAGAGAGAGAGAGAGAGAGAGAGAGAGAGAGAGAGAGAGAAAGAGAGTGAGAGAGAGAGAGAGAGAGAGAATCCGTGTGTGTGTGAGAGAGAGAGAAATAGAGAGAGTTAGAGAGACAGAGAGTGAATGTGTGTGAGAGAGAAAGAAAGAGAGAAAGAGAAAGAAAGAGAGAGAGAGAGAGAGAGAGAGAGAGAGAGAGAGAGAGGAAGAGAGTGAGAGGGAAAGAGAAAGAGACAGATAGATAGAGAGATAGAGAGAGAGAGAGAGAGAGAGAGAGAGAGAGAGAGAGAGAGAGAGAGAGAGAGAGAGAGAGAGAGAGAGAGAGAGAGAGAGAGAGAGAGTGTGAATGTATGTGTGTGTGTGTGTGAGTGAGAGAGAAAGGGAGAGAGGGGAGAGAGTGAATGTGTGTGTTGGGAGAGAGGAAGAGAGTGAGAGAGAGAGGGAGAGAGAGAGAGAGAGAGAGGAGAGGGAGAGTGAATGTGTGTGTGTGAAATAGAGAGAAAGAGAGAGAAAAACAGATAGAGAATGAATGTGTGTGTGTGTGTGTGTGTGTGAAGAGAGAGAGAGAGAGAGAGAGAGAGAGAGAGAGAGAGGGAGAGAGAGAGGGAGAGAGAGAGAGAGAGAGAAAGTGGCATGAGTGAGTGTAAAAAGAAGAAAGCGGTAATAAGCTAAGCGAAGTCTGGCATAAGGTCATAGGTCTGTAAAATTTAAACGCATTAGAGAGTTTTTTTTCTTTTTCACTGGCTCCGTAACCTAGTTTGTAACGCTAATCCGTTACTCATGTAACTGTTGCATATCGTGCGGGCAGAAGTAGGATTTTCCGTTTAAACCAAAACAAAGAAAAGACGACAAAAATAACAAACGACTTTTTCCGGTTAATGTGAACAAAGAAATCGGAAGTAGATTTATCCCCTGATAAGTATAACAAAAGAAAATGCGTGGGCGGTTTATATACATAAAAAAAAGTCAAGCAGGGACGGCAGTTAGACGGAAGACTCGGAACAGAGAACAAGCGACAGCAGCCCACGGTCTGTCACGGCCGAGATGTTGTGAGACCCACATAGCCACCTCTTCCACCTCACCAACCCATTTCAGCAGTCATTGTCAACGCTCGCCACCCACGCGCAGCGAGGGAGAAGAAATAAAGTCAACAGTTTCTACTATACACATGTTTGTGATTTCCTTAAGTCCGACTACTACGTATAAGCTAAGTAGACAATATACACCAGCGATATCAATTTGATACCACGATACAACATATACGATTTAGTGCCGTAAAAAAAGACACTACGTAACATAACGTGTCTCGTGTAGAAATAACCTGGAAAAAATAACCCATCACTCTCCAGGTCTACTACTGGTTTGAATTCAGTTTTAATTTTCCTTGACCGGTTGCTATCGTGACTGTGAAGTAAGAGTGTAATATATTGTCTGATCAGTGCACCCAAGGACCGGGCTGAATAGGAAGTGCAAGGGGACCAGGTGCAGCCTGGAAACGAAAACAGGATGTGGCCCCGACCTGACCTTTTGCACCTGGAAATGCAGGTGGATGTTTGACATGATTTCGGTGCAGAAATCTGTAGGCGTAGCCCATAGCCAATGAAAACAGCCTGCGTGGGCGAAGAGGTGTGTCTACAGAAAAAACTGCGTAGGTGTCATGAACAAAGAGGCGTAACACGGGGGTCAGACTACAATAAAAGAAGCCCGTAGAGATCGATTAGACAGACGACGATCAGGTTCGAGATCAATTGAAAAGAACTCCCGAAGGCTTCACGTTTGCGTAACCCTGCCCACGACACTCAGCTGTACACAACCGGGGAAAATAAACATCTCTTATATTTTCCTAAATACAAGTGTTTGTGTTTTTTGACGGGTCCAGTGTGTAACAAGAGTCGTGGAATCAGAGTGGGAAGCAAGTAGCCGGACAGCTGCTTTCTCATAGGATGCTGCTTCCAGGCCAACACGAAGTCTTGTATATCTCCCATCTAACTTTTTCTTTAAGCGCTTCGTTAAAGTCCAAGTGGTTCAGCCGTACAGTAGTACTGATACAGCTACAGCTTAGAAAAATGTTCGCATTATCTTATCAGTGAGATCAAATTTCCCTCGGATCGATGATAGTACACAAGGAATATTAAAGTTAAATTACTCGATTGATTTTAACGGCATGTCAACCCATCTAGTCTCATTTCATGCCTAAACATTAGAGAATCGAATACATTGTACACCTATATCTACATTTGTTTGGAAGCGTGGTATAATGGTTAAACTCATGGGAAATGGACTCGACGCCCCGAGTTCAAATCCTGGATGTGATAATTGCATTTCACTTAGCGCTAATACCCTTGGGAAAGTTATGAATTCTACTCTCTCTCAAGCTATGGATAAATAGTAGGGCAGGCTGGGCTTTTAAAACTTGGTTAGACAACCGGTCTAGGAGAAGGGAAACTCTGAATTCCAACCTGTTAAACTCTGCTTAAGAAATTGGACTTGTGTCACATCCTGCTCGTGTGAAAGGGTTGGTAAATATATATATATATAAATTTTTTGTGAATACAATTATTTCGTACACAGTTGTATTAGTTTCAATTATTCTTATCTAATACTAATAATTATATGGTTTCAGTTAATCAGAAGAATCCTACTAAAAAAAGTATCGATTCAAGTAACTATTGGCTGGTTGAACTTTATGGCATGTCAACCCTTGGTGGGTTATTTTATGCCAAAGGTGTTTGTTTTTTCATTCGTTCTTGTTGGGTATTCATTTTTCTTTCAAACTTGATACGTTAAAACATATTCACACTTATTTTTATCTGCTTAACCCATAGATTGAACCCTAACTGATACTACCACTTCGGGTCAGTGTAGACCTGGGAGTAATGGCGATGAATTCCAGAATTGGAACTTGACCATTAGATGCAGGATTCCGTCCTTAAGCATCACGGATGGCCACCCACAGCCAACGGGCGACCTCACTTGAGGGTCTTATCCCACGTTTGAGGTAAAATAGGCGTATTCTTCAGCACCGGCCGACAGGGTAAAACTGGCTGTTAGTTGGTTGTTTTGGTTTTACGGCATGTCAACACATTGGGTCATTTTATGCCGAAGATATTTTTCTAAACTCATTTTTTCTATTTAACCATAGATGGAACCTTAACAGTTACTGCCCCTCCAGGTCAGAGTGGATCTGGGAGTAATGGTGATGAAGAGGTACTCTCCATTCTTCGAGTTTCAGAACTGGAACTTCACCACCAGATAGTATTTAACGTAATACGCAAGACAATAAGACCCTCAGTCACCGCCTTCTAGCACATTATAATAAAAAGTGTTGGGACTTGCCAAAAGGGCAATAGGATTGGGAGAATTATATAGGTGCTAGGGCTTGACGTGACTAACCAATTGATCGGAGAGGGCCCCTTCGACTGCATGTCTAAGTAAGGACCAAAGTGGATTGTTGCATGCCATGGACTGCTCAGCCACCTGGGTTCCATCCTTAAGTATCCCGGGTCACCACCCACAGCCAACACGTGGCTCTATTGAGCGTGTCTTATCCCTCTGCAGAGGTGTAACCGGTGTGTTCTAAAGCCCCATACTTTGAATATAACAACAATTTATGAGATTGGGCAGCAAAATTATTTTCTTTCTTTCTTTCTTTCTTTCTTTCTTTATTTTCAAACAATAAAAGAAAGGAACTATTGAGTAATTAATATTTTTTGTATTTACCCAACCCCTCCGCCACGAGTAGTATGTAATAGATTATCAATTTTTAAAAGGAGTAAAACGGATTTGAATTCAGTTTTCTTTCACCCAGACTAGTTGCCTAGTAAAGTAAGTAAAGTCGTCGGGGCGGCCTAAAGTCGGTATCAGCCAGTCAGCGAGGGAGTCTAACCCCTTTTCAATAGTGCTAGACCAAGGAGATTGTTTTTGGCGTCTGAGGTGGAGCGCCACACCCACCATCAGCTCCTTACTTTACCGCACAGATCCCTATGCTACTCATACGCTGAGTTGGCGAGGATCGGTATCGAACTAGGAACCTTGTGGTTTCTAGCCGAATGCTCTACCGACTGAACCCCAGTCTATCTGACTATTTACCCATAGCTGAGGGAGTGTGGAGAACAGGTGAGTCATGCATTTTTCGAGGGTACTAGTAGGAAGTGAAACGCGAATATCCTCGTCCTGGATTTTTTTTAAACTCGGGTCACTAATTCCATTTCTGGAACCGATACGCTAAGAGTGCCTCTTCTTGGGAAATTACCAATGTTGAATGATAAAGCAAAAAGGAAAAATCTAAAGAGAAAAAGTTAACTTAGTTTAGATTCACCTCGTAAAAGATCTGGTAAAAGATCTGGTAAAAGATCTGGTAAAAAATCTGGGAAAAGATCTGGTAAAAGATCTGGTAAAAGATCTGGTAAAAGATCTGGTGAAAATTGAGTAATCACCCGGAGTCGCAACTAACTTAACTTAAATTAGATTCCTAATATTTATGTACAGTAGTGTAGAAATCAAAATGGCTGTTATAAGTTGCAGCCCACGGCCTTGAAGGATGAGTGACAAGGCTTGACCTTATCCTGATCCTTTCCGGTGGATACCGTGAGAATCGGTGGAGGAGACCCTCTTCCGGTTTAGATTAGAAATAGATTTTAGTCAGTCGGCCAAAACCCACGACGGTGGTGAGTCGTGTTATACACGCTCCGACTCGATCTGCGCAGGTAGTCTGGTGGGGATTTCGAAATAAAATGTGATCTAAGTAAATCGAAGTCTTGTGTTATTATCTAAGAACTACCAATGACACAGGGCTTCTGCTAAAGAGAAATCCCCAATGAAAGACCAGACACGAAGTCCCCAAGAGAAGTCCAGACGCTATAAGAGATGTTAGAAGAAGACGTAAGATAGAAAAGACGTCAGAAGAAGAACCTAAGATAGAAAAGAAGAACAGATGAAGAATAGAAGAAGTAATGAAAAGGGTATACAACATAACCTTACTTTTAACCCCTTGAGATCGGGATTTTCAAGAGTTTTGCTAAGAATGAATCCAGCTGGCAAACCATGTAAAAAATGAGTTTAGAAAAAAATCTCCGGCATAAAATGACCCAATGTGTTGACATGCCATGTATCCTACAGATTGGGAATTACAGAACAGAGAAACATCGTTAGAATTGCTGGGTGGGACGAGATAAGGTTGTTGAGATTTTTAAATATAATGTGTGTGTATTAAAAGTCCACTCCTATTTATAGACTCGGCGAGGACCATGTGATCAAACTCTTGGCCAATCACTGACAGTACTCTGCTGCTGATACAATACTTAAACCGACAGTACTGGCCATAACTACCTTGACTTTCGTGGACGACGGACATAGGTTTAAATCACTGGACCTTTAACAATACGCAGGATAGGACTTATACGCAGGATAGGACTTATTCGCTTACCAAAGGATTCCATAACTCGGGACTTACTTACTTTCAGCCCTTTTCAACTGGCCAAGGATGGAATTTAAAAACTTAACAAAGGTTCGTGTCTTCCAAGCCGTATTTATATTTGTGTTACTGTACCACGATGGACTCGCAACTAGATACAATTTAACGTCATACTTAGGACACTAACACCCTCAGCCACAGCCTTCTAGCACATATATGATAAAAATAGTTGGGTGTTTGCCACATGAGCAATAGGGTCGGGACAATCATATAGGTGCTATGGCTTGACGTGAACAAATGATTGATTGGAGAGTGCCTCTCCGTCCGTCTGTCTAAACCTAATAAGGGATAAAGTGGAGTGTTGTATGTCATCAAATACTCAGTCACCATGAATCCGCCCTTAAGCATCACGTTTTGGGCTTGGAGAATAAGCTAAATGAAAGCTGCACACGGATGTTCCGTGTTGCCTTGAACAAATCCTTGAAGCAACATCTCACAAGAAAACAGCTGTAAGGTCGCCTGCATCCTTTTACACTCATAAATACAAGTTCTCCTATTGACATACCAGTGTGAAATAAATATCTTAGAAAAAACAAACACATGATGTTAAAATTCGGTGACAGAAATCTGTTTCGACCCTTTATTGAAGTGGTCTTCATCAAGAGCGAGTTGTGTATGATACAGAGACGGTGTGAGCGGACCGTTAGTGTAGAACGACCAGCAAAAATTGACATTGATCCGATTTGTGCGGACTGGATACTATGCGGAAGACCTGACAGGGCGATTACAGATAGGGACGATTGGGGAAGGAGATTCATGGGGATCTGTGCTAGCATCGCGACCAGTTGATGATGATGGTGATAATGATGATGGTTTGGCAAAGAAAGCAGGCGGGTAGTTTTGAGTGTGAACACCCGGGCCCATGAGGTTAATACTTCCGTATTTACGAGGTTTGGGACATACCCATTAATGCTCATATGTAGGGTATATAACAGCTCCCCACTTGGAAAAGACATTGTGTCACATCCTTACTAGGTGGGAGGTTAAGATAAATAACGCACGCAAGAGGTTGAGGCTCGTCTTTCCTAGCGAACGGCGGCGGGGCAAATAAATAGCGGGATCCAAGGATGCCATCCCCCTGGCAACACCTGCCCCCTTGATTTAAAAGGACAGGACTAGGTTTATTGCCCGGTGCCCAAGATACCCTAAAAGGGGAATGCCGAGGGGATCCACGCATTTTTTTAAATGGCTATCGCATGACCTTTGCTTTGTGTGTGTCTCCTGTTGTAACGTAACAAAGGCTACTAAATGAGAAATAACTAAACAGAAATTGGAAATGAAATGGAATCTGTATAACATTAACAAAATACAATACTCGCCAGCGGCGTGAAGAAGGTAAACCACTGTTTGTGTATAAAACTATTCGGTCAGCATAATATACCTGTATTTATGAGGATTGGACATATCCGTTAATGTTCATAGGTAGGGTAGATAACAAAGGTTACTAAATGAGAAATAACCAAACGGAAGTTAGAAATGAAATGGAATCTTTTATAACATTAACAAAATACAATACGCGCCAGCGCCGTGAAGAAAGGTAAACCACTGCTAGTGGTATCAGAGTACGCAGTCAACATAATACTCCCATATTTATGAGGATACCCATTAATGTTCATAGGTAGTGTTACATAATCTATGCAGTTGCATAAGATTATTGTCAATCCCCTGTAATTCTAAAGGGATGACCCTTTTCATATTACGGGCGGGACTTTCCATGGAATAGTACAGAAAGCCCGCGAAATACGTGAAGTCACGTGGGACCTGGTTAGGTCCTCAGTTTTTAATTGGACGTCAGGCAGTGAAGATGTCCTACCTTAATTGGAACTCACACTGCATACACGCTCTATGTTAGTCAGATATTTAGTTACATGAAATGTATAGTTAAGTAAATAAAAGCTTAAGAAAATAACACGATCTTGTGGTTGGTGAATGTCTTGGTAACAAGACTGATGAAGAAGAAGAAATGAGTTAAGTGCGACCGACCACCAAGATAAAGTCACCAAGACGAAGTCCAGACACTAGAAGAAGACGTAAGATAGAAAAGACATCAGAAGAAGAATAGAAGAATTGAAGTAAGTAATTGTTTGTTTGTTTGTTTTGTTTTACGGCATATCAACCTCAGTGGGTCATTTAATGCCGATAAAGTTTTGAAATAAATCAATTCTTAATGGATAATACAATTTTTTTATAAATACATTTTTCTATTTAACCCATAGATGGAAACCTAACAGGTCAGAGTGGACCAGGGAGCAAACCTCCAAAACTGGAATCTTACCATCAGATAGAGTTTAACGTAATTCCCAGGACATGTAGACCCGCAGCCACCGCCTTCTAGCACCCGAGGGGTTGGGGCTTGCCATAAGGGCAATAGAGTTGGGAAAATCATATAGGTGCTAGGGCTTGACATGACTAGCCGATTGATCGGAGGGGGCCTCTCCGACCGCCCGTCTAGCCCAAGATAGGGCCAAAGTGGAGTACTGCATGTCATGAACTGCTCATCCACCTGGGCTCTATCCTTAAGCATCACGGGTCGCCACCCACGGCCAACAGGTGGCCCCATTGGGGGAGTCTTACCACTCTGCAGAGGTGCAGTCGGTGCATTCTAACGCCTCAGCCGACAGGGCGGTGAAGTAAGTAATGAAAAGGGTATACAACAGTAGTTTATATAACAGCTTCCTACTTTAAAAAAGACCGTGTGTCACATCTTAACCGGGTCGGGGTTAAAGTAAATAACGCCCACAAACGGTTAAAGCCAATCGTCTTAAATAAGCATTTACTTTTTTTAAAAGAAATAATTTAAAGAAAACCTGACGTCTCCGAGTTGACATGTAAAGAGAAAAAATGCCAGAAATTGGAGAGAAGACAGTTAATCGATTGAGATAAATCACGTCTAAATCAATTGTATGAGATCAATGACCGTTACTAATTGAACTCGTCCGCTCAACTGGACTCGATATCGATTATCTAATTCATCAATTTCCGCCTGTTTTCATTTTAGATTTCTTGTTCCTGTCATAAATAAGTTCCATTCGGAGTCAGTGAAAATGATTTTTCACAGACGTCCCCCTCATAGGATTTACGATCAACCGTTTCTTGCCAAAGAGATATTTAAAGTATATAAAGCATATATTCAATTCTTCCTGACATAGCGAAAAGAAAGATGGGTTCATTAATTTTTTTTTGTTGTTTTATTTGTTTTATTGTTTTTGTTATTTTTCTGCATGTCCATATTTTGCAGCTGCTGTTAATGGCTGTCGTAATTGATATTTACGTGCTCGTTTTTTGGGTACTATTCCCGTACTTTGATTATGGCATCTTCCACCTTCTTTTCTTGATTCATATAGCCTGTCTCTATCATCTCCCGGTTGTAATGCCTTGTGCATTCTTCTTCTTGTTCTTCTTCTTCTTCTTCTTCTTCTTCTTCTTCTTATTATTATTATTATTATTATTATTATTATTTACTCCTTTTGAATTTTTACATCAGCATTAGCTGAAGGTCTTTCACTGGAGTATGAGTGACAGCAAGTCTCCTCAGGTCTCCAGGACTCTTCTGAGTATTCTGGCAGATTGCAGCTGTGCAGTGTTCTGAATGATTTCAATCCTTCCTCTGATTTCCAAACTTTCCAAACCCTTTTCCAGTCCTTTTGGGACTGTTCCAAGTTCCAACTTTTTCAGTTCTCTGGCAAGGTCCAGATATTTGTCCATTTTTTCATTTTCTTTTAGCTTCACCCTGTGATCTGCTGGCACTGCAAAATTCACTATTATTATTATTATTATTATTATTATTATTATTATTATCATCAAGAATATGTACCCTTCGGGCGTAAGTATTTAGATTTTAATGTAATGGAATATATCAAATTAGAAAGACTAACGAAATTAGAAAAAACGCATATAAAATAATTACTCTTATTTTAAAATAAGAGTAATTATTTCAATTGGTTTCTATATAAAATCATTCATAGGATTGATTTTAATACATTAAAACAATAATATTAGAGCAAGTAATTATTCATTAAACCCGGTTTTGTTAAAAATAGTATGCAAAGTAAGCACGCTATATATAAAACCGCTATCTCTTAGTGATATATAAGACACATTACAGGATTTTAAACACACTAATAAGTTGGGCTGTTTTCAGGCAAAATTAACTGAAAAAAATAACGTTCCATTCATTCTTCATTTCTATCTTGGTAAATTCAGCTTTAAACTTGGTACTTTTTTGACACACCTTGTATTCTGAAAAAAATAACATTCCATTCATTCTTCATTTCTATCTTGGTAAATTCAGCTTTAAACTTGGTACTTTTTGACACACCTTGTATTCTGAAAAAAATAACATTCCATTCATTCTTCATTTCTATCTTGGTAAATACAGCTTTAAACTTGGTACTTTTTGACACACCTTGTATTCTGAAAAAAATAACATTCCATTCATTCTTCATTTCTATCTTGGTAAATACAGCTTTAAACTTGGTACTTTTTGACACACCTTGTATTCTGAAAAAATAACATTCCATTCATTCTTCATTTCTATCTTGGTAAATACAGCTTTAAACTTGGTACTTTTTGACACACCTTGTATTCTGAAAAAAAATAACATACCATTCATTCTTCATTTCTATCTTGGTAAATACAGCTTTAAACTTGGTACTTTTTGACACACCTTGTATTCTGAAAAAAATAACATTCCCTTCATTCTTCATTTCTATCTTGGTAAATAAAGCTTTAAACTTGGTACTTTTTTGACACACCTTGTATTCTGAAAAAAATAATGAATGGAACTTTATTTTTTCAGAATGCAAAATGTGTCAAAAAGTACAAAAAATCTCAATACTTTTTGACACATTTTATATATATATATATATATATATATATATATATATGTGTGTGTGTGTCAGTTTATGATATGAGTTTAATAAGGATCAGTTGAGAGCAATCGATTCATTGTCATAGGATACCCAAATTATAACATATCCAGCCTGGATAGCACTTATTTAAACTAGAGATGACGCCATGATGATATCTCCTGAGATATGTATTATTGCATCCATTAGGGAATATAACAAAATCTTGTTTAAAGCAATAAAATTCGTTCTTAAAATGGTTCAGTGAATTTGTCCAAATATTTCAGAATTCCAGCATGGAGAAATCACATTATTAAGCTTTAAAATATAGATGAGAGATATAGACGCGCGAAAAATTACGAAACACAGACAGACAGACAGACAGACAGACAGACAGACAGACACACTCATACACACAGACCACACCAAATCAGAAGCACACCAGATACTGCATTCATATATACATTCATATATACATACATACAAGAATTGGTAAAATGAAAGAGAGAAAAAAAGATATCAAACAAAAATTCAAGAGTCTGAAAGAGATTCAGGAAAAGAAAAAAGAAAAAAAAAAACAAATTGCACTTAGTGACTTTCTCTAAAAAAAAAAAGTTTCTATCACGTGACAGGTTTGAAACGCACCATTCACAAATGAATAAAACTTTACAGACAGTTATATTTATTTACTTCCTTTTCCGGAACAATTGACTGAATTCAACTAAATGTTACACGCTTTTATTTTGTCTTTAATACATTTGAAAATGCAATTATATATACTAGCATTTAAAGTATAAATGTAATGAAATATATTAAATTAGAAATACCAACGAAATTAAATAAGAACGCATATAAAAAAAGATTGCACTTATTTTAATTATGTTTTAATTGGTTTCTATATAAAATATTTCATAGGATTGATTTTAATACATTGGAGAATAAAACAATAATACTAGTGATCAATAACACCAAATAATTATTTATCAAACCCGGTTTTGTTAAAACCAGTATGCAAATTAACCACACCATGTAAACCTTAATTTCTTTGTGATATATAAAAATACATTGCAGGATTTTAAACGCACTAATATCACGGGCCTTTCGGGGCCTGTGTCTATTGATGAAATTAACAGTGTCGATCCCAGGGGACTATCCCCCCAGGCAACACCTGCCCCCTCGATTTAAAGGGGCAGGGCTGGGTTTATTGCCCCGCGCCTGAAGCGCCCCCTCGAGGGGAAACGCCGACGGGATTGATGCATTTTTTGTGTCTACCACCTATGAGCTTTGGCTTGTCCTTGTGTCACGCCCTCATAAGTGGGTTGAAAGACAAATACCATAATATGAACTGTTTTGAGGAAAACCCAACACAGATTTTCATAGAGACTTCTTTGATAAATACAATTTGTTCTATATATTAATTAATGATTTTGACTATTAATTAAGTACTCATTGATAACCTTTCGCAATTCATGAGTGTATTGTGACGTAAGCAGTGACCTAGTTTCGTTTACAGATAGACACCGACTTTCCATGATGATATGATATATATATATATATATATATATATATATATATATATATATAATAAGATTTTTTGAAGGCAAAATAATGCAAATTTATATTGAAAAACATATTTATTTAATTTTTTTCCCTTGTTTTCACACACACACACACACACACACACATATATATAATATATATATTATATATATGTGTGTGTGGTGTGTGTGTGGTGTGTTGTGGAGTTCACGTATGATTCTTTGTCGGTATATCTGATGAGTCTAATTTTTCATTATATCTATCTATATATATATGTGTGTGTGTTATATATGTATATCTATATTATATATTTATGAAAAAATAAATTCTTGGTTTGTTATTCGAACCATAATATATATATATATATATATATATATATATATATATATATATATATATATATATATATATATATTATAAAAAATAAATCTGAATTACAATCGACCTTTTGAGATCAATATGCTAATTAGCCTTTCCATTCACACGGATATAACCGGAGCTACAAGTAGTTATTGAGCACTTTTCAATATTTATTATCCCAACTCATTCGGTTTCTTTTTCTTTTTCCGACAGTGAAAAAAGCGACTCGTTCAGTTATTTTTTCCCGTTAAGTCATTTCCTCTATTTTTAATATATATATATATATATATATATATATATATATATATATATATAAGAGAGAGGGAATGACTTAACAAAAAAACAAAACAAAAAAACAAAACAAAAAACAACCAAACGAGTCGGGATAATAAATATTGAAAAGTGCTCAATAACTACTTGTAGCTTCTGTTATATCCGTGCCGTGTGAACAGAAAAGCTAATTTCCATACTGATCTTAAAAAATAGATTTTAATTAACATTTGTTTGGTTTTGTTGATTTCTAATTGTTTTTATGTTAATAATAACAGGAAGAAAAAAAATAAAAATAAATGACTACTTTAATTCCTTGTTGTTGAATCTTATTATTATAGAGAGTGTACATTTTTCTGTCTGTAACCGAAACTATATTACTACTCAAGTCACAATTCTCTTAGTTTACGTCACATTCTCCATGATATTATATTCATTTAAACCCCAATTATTAATATTTTTACATCATTAATACCGTTGACCATATCTACAGGTATTTGCCTTTCATCCCACTTATGAGGGCGTGACACGAGGACATTTTAATGTGGGCCCATCCACAAGCCGAAGCTCGTGGGTGGTAGGTGGAAAAAAATTGCGTCGATCCCGTCGGAATCCCCCCTCAAGGGGGGCGCCAAGGGCGCTGGGCAATAAACCCAGCCCTGCCCCTTTAAATCAAGGGGATAGGTATTGTGTGGGGGACAGCCCCCTCGGATCGACACTATTAACTTGAAGCCACTGGACCCCCACCCCGTTGGGCGGGTCTACAGGTATTTGCCTCATACCCCACTTGTATGGGCTGGGCACAAGGCCTCGTTTTAACGTTGACCTACACACAAGCCGAAGCACATGGGTGGGAAAGAACAAAAATTGTGTCGATCCCTTCGGCATTCCCCCACAAGGGAGGTGCCTCAGGCACTGGGCAATAAACCCAGCCCTGTCCCTTTAAGTCAAGGGGGCAGGTATTGCCTGGGGGGAATAGACCCCTGGGATCGACGCTATTAACTTGTAAAGATCCAGGGCCGAAGCCACTGGACCCCCGGCGTTGGGCAGGTCAACATACTAATGACCTGCAATTGTATTTATATATAAGTCAGAATAGCGGTTTACTGTGTGAGCGGTAAGGCTAATTTGCATATTGATATTAAAAATTTGATTTTAATAAATATGTGCTTAGTATTATTGATTTCTAATTATTCAGTTTTATCTTATAAATATGAAGAAAAATCTCGGGAATAAATCTTTAAAAAATCGATTAACAAGAAGAAATAATTGTAATTTTAGTCTTTACTTCCTATTTTAACTAAATAATTAAATTAAGAATGAAAGATGGGAGTGATGGAAGAGTAAATTTCAGTTGTTCTATTTTTCGATCATACACCCCTCTGTTTCAAATCTTTTTATCTGCATTCTTATTTAGTTTCATTAGCGTTTCTAATTTAAAATGATATTTCATTACATTAAAGCTTAAATACTTGTACCCGGAGGGTGTATATATTTGCTAATTCAATTAAATCAGGAAAATTTAGCAATGAAAAACGGAATTTATAGGAAAAGCTAGCATCCAAGCTGTTCTATTCTCCAATTATACTGACATGTTTCAAATAAGTTTAACTTATAAATAATTAATAATTAACATAGAAATCAATTAAAATAGATTTGAATTAAGTGTAGTCTTTTTATATGCGTTCTTATTTAGTTTCTTTAGTCTTTCTAATTTGATATAATATTTGTTATATAACGTCATATACCCCATCGTCGGGTATATAATCGAGAGAAGACCGGGTGTGTGTGTGTGTGTGTGTGTGTGTGTGTGTGTGTGTGTGTGTGATGAGAGAGAGAGAGAGAGAGAGAGAGAGAGAGAGAGAGAGAGAGAGAGAGAGAGAGAGAGAGAGACTTGTTCTTCATTTATTCTTGCTACGTCTAGTCACCATGTTTCCTCTCCTTCTTTGGACGTCATGTTGTCTCGTCTTCTTGTTGCTGTCTCTACCTTCTGAGCTAACTCGTTATTCATGCACATCAATCAACTCACAAGAGTTTTATTTTCATGATCAAGATTTATTTCTGCCCATGTTCTTCCGCGCGGTGAGATTCAACCTCAGCAGAGCACGTCTACTCTGCTTCAATTCTCAGGTTGAAACTAAAATCTAAATCTAGTCACGTGTTCTCTAGGGGTCAGATAGCTATAACCCTTACTGGTATTTTGCCACTCTCTGATTTGAAAACCAATGGCCCCTTATTCCTTCAGGGTCTTGTCAACAATCCATGACACAATATGTAACACGTTCTTATTTTGTTTCTTTAGTCTTTCTAATTTGATATGATATTTTGTTATAATTAATATAGTATTTCATTGCATTAAAATGACTAGTACAAAATAAAAAACACCCTCCGGGCGATGTAAAATTAGATTTTTGAAACATATTGCCTGAGGGGTGGGAGTAAAAAATTCAATGTCAGCGAGTTTGTACCCTAAGTAAGTAAAATCATCAAATTCATTAAAAGATTAAAAAATAAAACAATTTGAAATGTAAACTTTAAATATTTATTAAAACAAAACAAACTATATATAGATATATAATACCAGTCATGTATTTATTAAAACTTGTTTTAAAAAACAATGAGGACTGTCTAATGTTGCATGATCAGATTATGACGATTTTGGGTAATGTGACGTGAGCAGTGACGTAATTTTTGTTACAGACAAAAACCGGAAGCGAATCTCCATTATTAATAGACGTATATTTTTGCTAGTACTTATAATCTATACACTTATCTATTTAACCTTGTATATGGTACCCTAACAAATACTACCAATCTGGGTAATAATGGACCTATATATAATGGTAATGAATATTTAACTCTTCCGCAGAAACTATTACAGATGCCGACTACGCTGATGATCTGGCGCTTCTCCCTTCCCCGAATTGATTCACTGCTGCGTAGCCTTGAGAAAGCAGAAAGGGGGATCGTCCACTATGGGAACTCATATAAAACGGGGTTTCATATGTTTAAACAGTATGGAAACATTTCCACACTGAATGGAAAGCCTTTTAAATTATAAGACAATTAATACAACGTAAAAAGCAAGCAGCCGCGTCCAGGATTTGAACTTGGAGTCACCGATTTATTTTCTCAATGGTAACGGTTACACCGCGTACTTTTAATGTAGATACTGAAAACTTTAATAAATGTTGTTGTATTTGAGTAGTTTAAAATCGGATTATCTTGAAACAAATCCAATTTTTATAAAACTCATCGAGACTCCGGAATAGTATTAAGGCATCACAAACATTGTTTTTTTCTTCTTCAGTCTACCCACTCCTACCAATTTTGTTTTTAAACAAAGTGAAATAAAAATAGATAAAGAAACGGCACTTGCCCCTAGATTGTTTTTTTTTTTTTTTTTTTTTTTTTTTTTTTTTGTTGAGCGTCTGCAACTCGTTGAACGTTTCCTCGAGAATCAAATTAGGAGGCAATTTTTCAGAATTTCAAACTCGGTTAGATGCTGAAAGGAAAACGCCTAAATAAATAGACAAAAAAATGCATTTTCTCATT
>CM042155.1:8457297-8469797 GCA_023376005.1 Doryteuthis pealeii
TGTTGTATATATAAATACAATTGCATGTTATTAGGATGTAGATATGGTCAACAGTGTAAGTAATGTAAAACAATTTTATTAATAATTGAGGTTTAAATAAAAATAAAATCATGGAGAATATGATGTAAATAAGTAAAGGAATTGTGACTTGTATAGTAATATAGTTTCGGTTACAGACAGACAAACCCACAATCTCCATTATAATAAGATATATATATTATATATATATATTGGTACATTGTCATCCATATATAAAAGTTAAAAGAAAGGAAATGAATCCGACGGTATGAGTATAGATAAAAGGATATGAAAACACCACAAAATGTTGTTAAAGTGAATATGTTATAAAATGTTTTCACTTCAACAGCATTTTGTGGTTTTTTCATATCCTTTTATCTATACTCAATATATATATATATATATATATATATATATATATATATATATATATGCAGGGCGTCCCATTGTTGTGAAATGGTTTGCAAACTAGTCTCGTTGATCCATTACTACTGAATAGAGAGTTCGATCCTTGCTAGGTGCCACATACTTCCGAATTTGTGTCATTACATATTACCCATGTCGGGCGGGTGTTGTATACTCTCTTTACTTCTATTATTCTTCTGCTCCTCTTTGGTATCTTACGTTCTTCTTCTAGCGTCTGGACGTCGTCTTGAGGACTTCGTGTCTGGTCTTCCATTGGGGATTTCTCTTTATCAGAAGCCCTGTGTCATTGGTAGTTTTTAGATAATAACCCAAGACTTCGATTTGCTTTAGATCATATTTTATTCCGAAATCCCCACCAGACTACATGCGCAGATTGAGTCGGCCGTGCGCTTAACATAACTTACCACCTTTGTAATTTGGCCGATACTGAACTAAACTCTCTTTCTAATCTAAACCGGAAGAAGGTCTTCTCCACCGATTCTCACAGTATCCCCCAGAAGGAGGATCAGACTGAGGTCAAGTCGAGTCACTCAATCCTTCAAGGCTGCCGGCTGCAAATTATAACAGCCATTTTGGTTTCTACACTAATGGTACATAAGAGTTAGGAATCTAATAATTATGTAACAATATGTTGATAATAAAAATTGTTGTATACCCATGTTGTGGGTATATAAACAATTAATTCTTTTGTTAGGGAGAGAGGTATCATATAGGTATTTAGACAATGTATAACTAACTTGTTACTTTCTTTCTTTGGCCATTTGTGATCTCTAGTCTTTTAATAGAGAGAGGGGAGAGAGGTAGACAGATAGATATTTACACATATAACTTACTTGTTACTTTTACTTCTTTTGCCATTTGTGATCTCTAGTCTTTTAATAGAGAGAGGGGAGAGAGGTAGACAGATAGATATTTACACAGATACATAACTTACTTGTTACTTTCTTCTTTTGCCATTTGTGATCTCTAGTATTTTCTATTCCTTCATGCCATGTTGGATTCTACTTCTTTCTCCTTCGGCGTGATGTCTACGTCTGGTTCTTCTTTCTATGTCTTGTTGGTTCATTTTCTTGCTTCGCCGGTCTTCTAGCTAAGGCATGCTTACTCATTTAACAACGCCTGTTGCTTTTTTTAAAGCTTTTATTTGCCTAACTAACTTTTCTTACTAACATCGCACGCTAAGTTCAGCCAAAGGAAAGAGACGTCACCCTTACTTCACATCCTGGCTGCAACTGACGATCTAACAAGTTTTTACGTGATTTCCGGTTTTCCCGCCTCTGGGGTCAAAGTTTCCCAACGGTCTGTAACTTTCCATGAGGGCTCTTTGTATTCTCGCTACACGGTGTTGTCAATAATCTATGCTACCCATAGATTATGTAACAACATGATAGTTGTATACTTATCTCAGGCTTGGATCTGGTTGCTGGGCTGATGCTGAATTTAGCTGACAATTCCTTTTTGTTTGGAGTCGGTAAACCAACTTGGGGTGCTGGTAGACATATTGCTTTGTGCAATTTATAGTTTTTAGAAATAACACTAGGCAATTTATCTTTTTATCATGAGATTTTTATTTTCGACTTAGCCAAAGGGCATTGAATAAGAGTCCACGTCTCACTCCATCAATGTATTTTTCCAAACTCCCCGAACATTCTCACCTCTCACTCTTCCTCTATTTCGCTTTGCCACGTGACGTCCAATCGACCAATGAGATAACATCATGTCAAGTTGTGCTGATTCTTTTAAAATATTCCACTACTGTCTCTTAACATTCTCTCTCTCTCTTTCTCTCTCTCTTCTCTCTCTCTCTATATATATATATATAATATATATATATATATATACAAGGGTGTCAAAAAAGTATCGAGATTTTTTGTACTTTTTCACACACCTTGTATTATAAAAAATAACGTTCCATTCATTCTTCATTTTTATCTTGGTAAATACAGCTTTAAACTTAGTACTTTTTGATACACCTTGTATTCTGAAAACAAAAATGAATGAATCGAACGTTATTGTTTTCAGAATACAAGGTGCGACAAAAAGTACAAAAAATTTTGATAATTTTTGACACACCTTGTATATATATATATATATATATAATATATATATATATATATATATATATATATTATGTTACATAAAGTGTGTCCCGCCCTGTCGGCTGGGGCGTTAGAATGCACCGACTGCACCTCTGCAGAGGGTAAGACTCCCCCAATGGGGCCACCTGTTGGCCGTGGGTGGCAACCCGTGATGCTTTAGGATAGAGCCCAGGTGGATGAGCAGTTCATGACATGCAATACTCCACTTTGGCCCTATCTTGGGCTAGACGGGCGGTCGGAGAGGCCCCCTCCGATCAATCGGCTGGTCATGTCAAGCCCTAGCACCTATATGATTGCCCCAACCCTATTGCCCTTATGGCAAGCCCCAAACCCTTTTTATCATATGGGTGCTAGAAGGCGGTGGCTGCGGGTCTACATGTCCTGGGAATGACGTTAAACTCTATCTGATGGTGAGGTTCCAGTTCTGGAGGTTTGGGGAATGTGGAGCACCCCTTCATCACCATTACTCCCTGATCCACTCTCACCCGGAGTGGTGATACCTGTTAGGGTCCCATCTATGGGTTAAATAGAAAAATGTATTTATAAAAAAATTGTATTATCCATTAAGAATTGATTTATCTTAAAACTTTATCGGCATTAAATGACCCACTGAGGTTGATATGCCACAAAACAAACCAAAAAATAAAGTGTGTCCATGAAACTCTGGGTCGTTAATTTACGCCTTATTTAAGCTTAAACTGGTGCCACTTGTCGGTTTTTGCGATAATCCGCACTGGCAAGAGACTAGATATCGAGATCACCTGATAAACCAAAGAAAAAACGATTTTCCTGGTTATATTTGACAATAACTCGTTCTAGCAGTTTTTTTCTCAATTTGTATATCTTTTTACAGTTCCCAAAAGTATTCAATATTGTCCAATAGGTGGCGCTAGTTTTTTTTTCCCGATATATGAGATATCGTGGAAAAAAAAGATGAATGAAATATTTTTATGGCTTGAGTTAAAAATTGGTAGAAATTTTATGTTAACTTTTTCTTACTATTTCTTTCTTTCTTTCTTTCTTTCTTTCTTTCTTCATGTGAGCCGCTTCTTGGTTTGCTCGTTTCTTTCTTCTTTCTTAGTATTATCAATCTTTTCTTTTTTTCGTATTACCTAGATTCATTCATTATTCACTCCCATCTTTCTTTCTTTCTTTCTTTCTTTCTTTCTTTCTTTCTTTCTTTCTTTCTTTCTTTCTTTCTTTCTTTCTAACCAAGGTTCATTCTTTTCATTTTCCATAGATCTACTGTTTTCTCCTTCTTTTTCATTTTTCACAGATAAACATTCTTTCTTTCCCGGTTTCATTTTTTCTTTCGTTATTTTTTCTCAGTGCTAATGTTCTTTCTTTCTTTCTTTCTTTCTCTCTTTCTTTCTCTCTTTCTTATTTCATAGCGCTAATGTTCTTTTGTTCTTTCTTTCTTTTTCATTGCGCTAATGTTCTTTCTTTCTTTATTTATTTCTTTTTTTCTTTTCACAGAGCTAATGTTCTTTCTTTCTTTCATTCTTTCTTTTTTTCTTTCTTTCTTTCTTTCTTTCTTTCTTTCATTTCTTCTTTCTTTCTTTCTTTATTTTCACTGTGCTAATGTTCTTTCTTTATTTCTTTATTTCTTATTTAATTATTTTTTCACAGTGCTAATGTTTTTCTTTCTTTCTCTCTTTCTTTTTTCATAGCGCTTTCTTTCTTTCTTTCTTTCTTTCTTCTTTCTTTTCTTTCTTTTTCTAGACCTAATGTTCTTCTTTCTTTCTCTCTTTTTTTCTATAGCGCCTATGTTTTTAAAGCGCTAAAGTTATTTCTTTCTTTTTCTCTTTCTTTTTTTCATAGCGCTGATGTTCTTTCTTTCTTTCTTGATTTTTTCATAGAGTTAATGTACTTCCCTTCTTTCTTTCTTTCTTTCTTTCTTTCTTTCTCTATTGATAATTCCTCTGACATCTTTTTTTTTCTTTGAACTCATCTCGTTCTCTATCAATCCTTCAATAAAACCAAAACAGAATATCCATTATTTTTAGTTTTCTCCCCTAGTATCAGTTGTCACAAATCGATTTAGAAAAAAAGAAAAAAAAGAATGAAAATAGCACCCCCCCAAAAAAACCCAACAAAACATTCCACGCCCCCCACCCCTTTCCTATTTTGTGTCGTTTCATTTTTCTTTTTTTTTTGTTGTTGTTGACATTTCTCTTCTTTCCATTGCATCTTCATCTGCAACGAAGCGGACGGTTCCTTATTGATAACAATCCACGGAATGCTGAAGCCATTTTATATATTCACTTTTTTCTTTATATCTCCTTTGTGAGAGGAAAAAAATGTTCTTCAAAGATTTCGAAATGCGTATATCAGTCTACTTTTAATAATTCAAATCTAGGGTCACAAAAATATAGGTTATGTTCGAATACTTTCATCGAGCCACGTGACTTATTGTGTCAACGTGTATAAAAGAAAAGTGCATTTATTCAGTTGAAATAGTCAGACATGTGGAATACTAACATACTTTAGGAGCGTGAAACTCCGAGTCCTGACTTGTTACCCATTTTAACATATTTTACGTCTCATATTTTTATACAATTTAAATATATTTTTATGGAGTATTTTACGGATTAAAATGATTTTAGCAGGAATTTTAATCATATTATATATATATATATATATATATATATATATATATATATCTAATGAGTCAGACGAACTATTAGTTTCGCATAAAGCTCTTCAGGCTAAATCTGACTCAGATTTTAGCCCTGAAGAGCTTTATGCGAAACTAATATAGGTTCGTCTGACTCATTAGATTATCTTTATTATTGGCTCTACTTAGGTATCGAGCACTTTTTTACATATAGCTTTCTCCTAGTGGTTATATGAATATATTTATCTTATATACATATATATACAAAATTATTTTTTTTTGGCCAAATACTGTACCATAGATTACTTTTGTTGTGCGAATATCTTGTCCTTTCTTTTTTTCAAAATTTTTTCTTCCTGGTTATGTTTGTAGTATATTTTTACAATCAACTTTCTGCTGGGTTTTTTCTCTCCGCAAGGATCTACCAAACGTATATATATATATATATATATATATTATATATATATATATATATATATATATATATATATAAGTGTGTAGGTGTTTATGTACGTATGTGTATATTGCTCGAGGGGGATTCATATAAAATAAAATAAAAATAAAATAAAAACTTATACTTGATAAAAAATATGATAGGTAAAGATGAATTATTAACTATTCTGCATAATATCTGTACAGTTTTTTTTTTTTTTAATTCATTACAACCCAAGAAGTTCTAGGATCGAATTTTATGGCTTCTTGCTTTGCGTAAAAATGATTCGGGCGTTATCTCAATATGTGTGCAATATTTATCGATCAAATGCTTCGCCTTTTTTGCATATGCAGGCAATAGTATTAGGCATTTAGAACTACCTGCTTATAAGATGTAGAAGCATGTTCGAATGGGGAAAGAAAATAAAAAGAGAAAAAGAAAACAGATTTCAAAATGCAGCCAAGTGTGATAGTATTGCCTGTTGTACAAATGCATATGCCTATGAGATATGGTGTTTGCGTCAGAGAGATTTCTATCTTATCGCTGCTCGAGTTTTTTTTTCCAGCTGATGTGTTCATTTGCGTCGTGGAGAAAAACAGAAAATATAAGGTGGTACTTTGCCCTCATACCTTTTCTTTTTTCTTACGCGGAATGGGTTGGAAAATAAGAAGAAAAGCAGAAACAAGATAAGACAGAATATAAATATTAATGTTTATTAGAAGAACACAAGGTGTACCTTCATGGTGACATCAAGGTCGGTTAGAGCAGATACAAAAAAACAACGTTAAAAGTCACGAACAAAGGACTGAGAGAGAGAGAGAGAGAGAGAGAGAGAGAGAGAGAGAGAGAGAGAGAGAGAGAGAGAGAGAGAGGGCTGTTTTGGAATTGATGTATTTGGCAGAAAATATTAATTGAAGAAAATATATTTATGGATCTAATATATATATATGTAGTGTATTAAGAAAATTAAAAAAAAAACAGATTTAAATAAGTTGAGTGGTAAGTGTGTGTGTGTGTGTGTGTGTGTGTGTGTGCGCGAGCGTGAATGTATGTTCATTAAAAAAATGTTTGTTTCACGCTCGCACACACACACTCGCACGCACGCACGCACGCACGCACACACAATCTTGAGGTTTGTTTCGATGTTCTTTATCGCAAAAGATTTATACACACACGCGCAACCACACACACAAAACACCTAAAAATGCACAATGCCTTTTTTCGATACACACTCACACACTCTCATACTCACACCGTAAAAGGGAATATTTGACGTCACATTTCAAACCATCCATTTATCAGCGTCTTTTCTTCAGATTTCAAATTTTGAACAGATTGATAAACAAGGCCTATCCTTGCTTTTCTCGTTATTCTGATGATAAACATTTTTTATCACCTTCAATATACCAACTGAAGATGATCTAATTGATAGATCGAAACAGTACAGCGTCGGCCAATAAACTTACCACTCAACTTATTTAAACCTGTGTTTTTTCTATTTTCTTAATGTACTACATACCGTCGGATTCACTTCCATCTCTTCATATATATATATATATAGTTATGGATCTAATATATATATATATATATATATATATATATATGGATCTTATATATATATATAGGTAATTTAAAAATGGAAATGAATCCGACGATATGTTGAAAGCATGAACAAATAAAGGAAAGTGAATTTAAAAAAATTCTCTTCGAACATTTTTAAAAGTTCTCCGTTCTTCTCCAACGAATTTTTTCATTCAAAATGAAATTTCACTCTGATGAAGGTCGAATTTTCTTGTGTACGGAATATTTTTACATTTTTCTATTATTATTATTTCATTTCATTTGTTTATTTAATAATAATAATAGTTTGAATCGTGTACACAAGATAAACTGACCGAAACACATGTGTAAGTGATATTGATTAAATTCATCTTTTATTATCCATTCTGTACTTTCTTTTCTTTATTCATTCTTCCTCATATCGTCGGATTCAATTCCAATTCCATTTTTACACACACACACACACACACACACACACATATATATAATATATATAAGATTTGAACTTGGGTTGATGAGTCTATTTAATACGACTCTAACCATTACGTGCCGAGCCTCCACTCTCTCTCGTATATAGATCACAAATTTATCTTTAATGTTGGAGAAAAAACTCACTCGTATTAATATTATCACGGTTAATATAGTTATTTCTTATGTGGCTGATGCTGATGCTGCTGATGATGCTGTTGAATATTTCCCATGCCAGTTGAGTATGATGTGAAAGGATTCGTAACTTTGGAAAAAAAAGAAGGTATTTTTTTGTTCTTTTCACTCACATAATGCCATAAAAATGTTTCTTTTGATTACGAACTTCTGGGTAAATATACATTATCCTCCATTGTTTTTCATGAAGAGGGAACAGACTTTTTTGGTAGAGAATAAAAAGAAAATTGAAGAAACATTAAAAGTATATGTGCACATATGTTGTTTACGTTTCATCCAGGTCTCTACCCTTTTTTTAAGGCAATAGAGTTTGTATCTGTATTGATCTAGGTGAAATCATTTGCCTGTATCTATAAACCTGATGCAGATAGCAAAACACACACACACACACACACTCACACGCATATATATATATATATATATATATATATATAATTCACAATATATACAAGATTACAGAAACTTAAATAAATAATAAATAAATACAATTTGATAAAATAAAGTAAAACTCTAAAAGAAAAGAAAAAGTTATTACTATTAAAGTTATGTTATGAAATGTGACATTACCGAATAACGAAATGATGAACAGTAAACATACATTTCCACATAATTAAATGCGTATAATCGCGTATGAATTGATGTGTTTCAACTAGTAAATAAATAAATTAACTCCTGCCTGGATCATTTCGTTTGTCAGTGTGGCTTCATGGCTCGCAGCAGGGCTGGGCTGCTGTCACACTAGAGGAAACATAAAATGCCTCCTTGACAGCATGCACAACATGGGAGGAATCAAATCACTCACTGCTGACCCTCATCTATCGTTCTCGATAGGAGAGTCCACCATATATATATATATATATATATATATATATATATATATATAAATAAATGGAAATTAATATGTGAAAAAACAATTAGTAATTATTATCTGCTGTCAGAATCTGTTTCGACACCTTAGTAGAAGGGTCATCATCAACGAGCAAAATATATGAAAGAAAGAAGGGATAAAAAACCGTTAGAATAGGGGGTACAAACACACGCATGATTTGCTCGTTGATGATGAGGTGTGATTCTGTCAGCAGATAATAATTACTAATTGTTTTTTCAAAATGATATAAATGTGTTGTTATGTGTCCAACGGAGGAAAATTAAATATTTTATTAAAAAAAAGGTCCGCAAAATGGATTATGTTTTTAAATTTTTTATTTATTTTTATCTTACATTTGCGACACGTGTTTTAGATCTTCTGATATCTTCTTCAGGCATTGATTGATCATATGAATATGCATTTGTACATGCATGTATATATATACATAAGTATCTAACCCCTCACTTCTTGTTCGGTGCGAGTGGAGTATAGAGGAATTTCAATTTTAACATCTGTGTTTTTTTAGCAGGTGTTTTTGTTCCTGGATGGTGGATCATAAATTTGAAACTTTAGGGTGTGTGTGTGAGTTTTGTGTGTGTATGTATGTGTGTAATTATATATATATATATATATGTCTATGATATATATTATTTGGGATTTAGTATGAAGCATTAGGTGTGAAATATAAGAAACTAAGTTTTTCAATGTTAAGTTTCGTTTTATTTCGTAAATATTTCGGGGATGTTATTCCTCTTCTTCAGAACGAATAGAATGGCTGATCTGTCCTTTTTTGGCATCTATATATACTTATTCGTAAATGTTGGTGGTATCATCCGTGACCTCCTTGGGTGGTATGGGGACGGCCGCTCGTAGTGACCTCTTAGCTTCTTTTTTATGTTACTACTGTGTTTTTTGCGGTTGCTTGTCTGTGTTTTTTTGTGTCGGCATGATTATTAGTGTCTCGTGGCTGTCATCGTTATACGTGTTGATGTTTTTTTGTGATTGTGGGAGATTGTGTTTTTGCATTCCTAACCCTCTGCTATACTGATAGTGTTAATAACAGAGAAATATTTATACGGGTTGAGAAATCCTAAATCTGTGTTTAATCTGTGTATATGTGTGCGTAGGCATGTGACCCAGTTAATTACAGTGTGCTTGCATATTTTTGTGGATGGAAAACCGTAGTCAATTAAAATGCACTTCAGGTATATATATATATATATATATATATATATATATATATATATAATAAAGTAAGCCTAATGAGTCAGAGAATATCTACCTAGGTTTCTCCAAACGGATCATCAGGATAATTCTGAATGATAAATCAGAATTATCCTGGTGATCCGTTAAGAGAAACCTAGTTAGATATTCTCTGACTCATTTGGCTTACTTTATTATTTATTATTAATTGGCTCTACTTTGTATTGAGCACTTTAGTATATTTAACAGACAACTCTTGCAGTATTTTTTCTTTTGGGCATTTTAATAGTACCATATGATTATTTTTAGGAGGTGCATATGATTTGGTCTTTTCTGTTTTTTTTTTTTTTTTTTTTTTTTTTTCAAAGCAAAAGTTGGTATTGTGTAATTACAGACTATAAGGCCGGGAGTTTTTTTTTATACTGCCGAAGAGAAATAAAAATAAATAAATAAATAAATACATTTTATATATATATTTGTATATGTATAAGTAGTAACTTACCGGTGGGTATAAGTACGATCGCTGGAAGCGCACAATATCCAGAGGTTAAGGTTGAGAAAAAACAAATACAAAGTGCTCAATACAATGTAGAGCATAAATTTATTTTAACAATGGAAAGGAGTAACCTACTCGAGTTTCATCGATTGATTTTTCAGGAACTCTACTAAAGTTAAGTCCCATTCCAACGGGCATGTTTATAACACCTAAGATTAATCGAAAACTCGATTAATTTAACTAAAGTAACCCTGAAAAAATCAATCGATGAAACTCGAGTAGGTTATTCCTTTCCATTGTTATATATATATATATATATATATATATATATATATATATATATATATGCGTGTGTGTGTGTGTATGTGTTGAGAAAAATGTATATAAATCCGACAATAGGTGAAAATGTAATAAATAAAAGTGAAAAATAAGATATGATGATCAGGATGATATATTACTATTTGAAAATTAATTGTCGATGTTTAAAATGTTAGAATTAAAGTTAAATATTATGTGAGTGTGTGTGCGTAGGTGTTTGATGTATGATTTGTTTTCTTAAACCGGCTCTACAAGTTTGTATTAAGCACTTTACTATATTCATTACCTGGACTCATTAGATTTTTTTCACACTAATTTTTTCTCTTTTTTTTCTTTCTTTTTGTGCCGTTCAATTTTATGTTTAAACAATTAATATATATATATATTATATATATATATATTATAAAATGGGTACAAGAGATAACCTACTCGAGTTTCACCATAACTTATTGTTTACTTTTTGAATCCCACAAAAAATCAACATCCGGTGTGAGACTTTTTTGAATCGAAAGTCAGCGTTCTTTCGCAACGAACATTTTAATGCAATGACCACACACGTGAAATCGACTGCTATTAATCGGTGTCTCGATTAATTCAGTGGATTTAACCTGAAGATCCTGAAACTCGAATAGGTTATCTCTTGTACCCATTTTATAATGAATTTGCTCTAGTTAGTATTGAGCACTTTGTATTTGTTATATCGCTGACTTACCCGTCTGAATTCCACACTTACTAACCATCGTGACCAAATTCACCCGGTATTGAAACCGGAACCCTGTGGTTCCAAGCTGGATGCTCTACCAACTGAACTAAACCGGCCCTAACTTCTTGGAGTTTTGTTTATTTCTACCTTATTACATTTGTTTAGAATTTAGATTTTAAAACTAAAGAGAAAATTAAGCTTTATTCTCGATACATTTTGATCACACTCCATATATTGCAGATATTTTTTTTCTGCTTTAATGGAAATTAAAGATACACGGCTATAGATCTTGAAATATTTTTCCATTTAATAGATATGAATATATTCCGAATGTATTTATACTCTCATACGTGTCTTGTCGACTTAGTAAGCATAGAGGATGGGGGTACACTATTCTAAAAATCAATGTCTGCGAAACGTGTTTTTTATTTCTCGAATTGATTTTTTTATTTTTATCTTGTTTCTACTCTTAAATAAATTCATGCGGCATTTTAATCAATAGTTGGAACGTTTTGGATTATTTATTTTATATAAAATAAACTTTTCCCTTACTTGTCATACATTTGAAAACATTATTTCCAAATGTCACACGACAGAAAACATTTATGGAAAGATGTGGTTTTTATTTCTAGAACGAAACTACAGGCTGATTTAAAAAAAAAAAACATTAACACGTTATGAGTGTCTTTATATTACGATTTTAAAGTCTCCACCCGTTAACCCTGTCTCAACATCATTCACAGAATATTCCATAGGTGATCAAAAATGTTATAATTTCTCTGAGAGTATATTGTTATTTCAAACACTCTCCGCCACGTGTACCACCCCTTTCAATATCCGCCCTATCGGCCGGGGCAGTAGAATGCACCGACTGCGCCTCTGCAGAGGCGTAAGACTCCCCCAATGTGGCCACCTGTTGGCCGTGTGTGGCGAACCGTGATGCTTAAGGATAGAGCCCATGTGGATGAGCAGTTCATGACATGCAATACTCCACTTTGGCCCTATCTTGGGCTAGACGGGCGGTCGGAAAGGCCCCCTCTGATCAATCGGCTGGTCACGTCAAGCCCTGGCACCTATATAATTTTCCCAACCTATT
>CM042155.1:8474797-8489797 GCA_023376005.1 Doryteuthis pealeii
ATGTTATAATGCTAATTCTTTTTTAAACTGTAGCTTTTTTAGCGTTTATATAACGTGAAGCGTGTTCACGCGATGAAATGCTATAGCGCAAAAATGTATTAAAAAAAATTGCTTGTGTCTGTTTCTTAATGCAACGGGGGGGGGGGGGATTCTATTCAGTGATAGTGCTCGGTGTCCAGATGATTTTTTTAAATAAAAGAGGTCGAAAATTAAGGGATTAATTGGGATCAGGTTGTAAGTGACACAATAAAAAATTCTTCAAATGCCTGCATTTCGAACGAGTTCACTTCTCTTGTTCAATAGGTTTGTGTTTGTATTTTGTAGAATACACACTTTTTCTTCGATGCAGAGATCGCATTTACGTTGGTCGCCTTTGTACACCTGGGCTTTTTAAAAATAATTTCCCATTTTATCAATAGGTGTTTTGCCCGTTGTATCTTTAATGTACCATACATATTTGGATAATGAAGTACTGTTTGCATATTTTCTGTTGTTAAAGCTTAAATTATGGTTATACCACCCATTTTTCCAATTGTTTTCAGTTGCACCAATGTAAGTTTTTTCCTCGTTGTTGTTTACATTGTCCTTGATTGTGGCTTTATATATGATGTTATTGGCTAAACAATTGCCACTTAAGGGGCATTAAGTTTTATCGAAACATTTGCATCTATTATTCTGGTTGTAGCCATTACTATTTAAGATTTTAAAATTGTGTTTATCAATTGTTTTTAATATTGTTCATACAACAATAACTGATTTTAAGATTGTTCTATTGAAGAGTTTGTTCAATGTAGGCGATTTGTCTAAGTGTTTTTTTTTTCTTAATTGGAAAAATATCTTCCCCACATTCGTTTTAACGGTTCTGCTGGAAACAAATGATGTTCTCTTTTTTGATTTTTTATTATTTTCATTGTTGTTATTATCTTTGTATTCTAGTTGGGAGTATAAGCCACTGTTTTTTTAGGGCGTTTTCATATTTAAAAAAACTTTAGCGTAATAACATTCCATCGCGGTGAACGAGATATTAATATCCATAATATAGTATATTATTGATTAATTATATATATATATATATATATATTGGTTAGGAGCAATTATGAAACTCTCATATATATATATATATATATATATATATATATATATATAAACAAGTTGTGTTAAACTGTACAGACAATTCCTGTCGGACAAGTTTTTATTGATCCGTTCCAATTTTCGGGCCATCCTTCTGGTGTCGGGGTGTAACTGGTATAACAGTCCCCAAAGGTTTCCAAACGAGCGCTTTCGGCAATACAATTTGCCATCCTCAAGGTGTGAAACGATGGTAGATTTCGTGTCTCGTTTTTAACGAGAACGAGTAGTAGCAAGGAATTAGAAGTGGGAGGTAATTACCTATATATATATACCATGCCGAAATTTGTCTGTACAGTTTAACACAACTTGTATAAAAGAAAAAATGCTGCAAAAAATACACTTATATATATATATATATATAATATATATATATATATATATTATATTATATATTAAGAAATTTGAAAAAAACAAGTGTTCCAAAATGAGATGAATTTATTTATCGACGCTTAAACAAATAAATATAACGCTGAACAAATACAGTTACACAACAAAAATTTTTTTATAAAGATTTTTTTATCTCCTGCAATCTATAAAACATCCTCAATTTCTTCACCCCACATACATCCCGATGAAGGTTTAAAGAAACCGAAACGTTTAAACGTCGATAAATAAATTCATTTTATTTTTGGAACACTTGTTTTTTCAAATTTCTTAATATTGTCGGATTTATTTCCATATTTACTCCCATATATATATATATATATATATATATATATATTATATATATAATATATATATATATATATGTATTATATTAAGAAAGAATATATATATATACATATATAGTATATTAAGAAAAATGAAATATATATATATATATATATATATATATATAATATATATATATAATATTTTATTATTTGCTTCTGAAATTGCCTGTAAATAATCAATATCTTGATTAAATTATTGCAATCAACCCTGAATATCCTCTGTGGTGAAACGAGTAGGTTATCATAATATACACCTTAATACTAAATCCACTCTACTAACATATTAAGCACTTTATATTCGTTATAAACACTGACTTATTCGGTTAATACTTGTATCGACCGTAAATATTTCGATTAACTCGACATTTTATTCCCCGGTAAATCGACTTCTTTATCATATATATATATATATATATATTATATATATATATATATATATATGAACCCTCTCGTTGATTTTCAACGCATGAGTGTTCATCCAGTGAACAACCAACACAGTGATTTGTTTATAGTGGTGAAGGACCATTCCACACATTTTGGCACAGTCGATAGGAAAGAATTGGTGCATCAAGGGATGCCACGAACCCAATCAACGACTGACATCAGGAATTTTGAATTCAGAGTTATTCCTCTCCTAGACTGATTACCTACCCAAGGTTAAAGAGCCCAGTCTGCCCCACTATTTAACCATAGCTGGAGGGAGAATATATGGATTCATACCTTTCTCAAGGGTATTAGCGCTATGTGAAAATGCCACAAGCTTCGTCTAGGAATTGAACTCGAACCGACGAGTCCATTTTCCGCGACTCTAACCACGCGCCTCCATAAATTCATTTTGGATTTAAGCCTCGTCAATTTCGATAGAATTTTTTCTATCGAAGAATTTTTGTATTATATATATATATATATATATATATATATATATATATAAATTGAAAGGAATTGATAAATCTGTGGGTAATCAATTTATTCATTTATTTTGGCTTTAATCCTCGTCAGATTTTAGAAGAAAAAATTCTATCAAAACTGACGAGGCTTAAATCCAGAATAAATTTATAATTTATGATAACTTAAAGGTTTTTCATTTATATATATATATATATATATATATATATATATATATATATATATATTATTACATATATAAATTGCCAAATGGTTTCAATTTATGGTATTTGTTTATATATATATATATATATATATAATTTTAAGAATGGAAAGGAGTAACCTACTCGAGTTTCATCGATTGATTCTTCAGGGTTACTTTAAATTAATCGAGTTTACGATTAATCTTAGGTGTTATAAACATGCCCGGGCATGTTTATAACACCTAAGATTAATCGTAAACTCGATTAATTTAAAGTAACCCTGAAGAATCAATCGATGAAACTCGAGTAGGTTACTCCTTTCCATTCTTAAAATAAATTTATTGCTCTACATTGTATTGAGCACTTTGTATTTGTTTTTTCTCAATCTTAATCTCTGGATATTGTGCGCTTCCAACGATCGTTCTTATACCCACCGGTAAGTTAATACTTATACATATACAATATATATAATATATATATATATATAAGTAAAGTCGACGGGGCGGCCTAAAGTCCGGTATCAGCCAGTCAGCGAGGGAGTTTTATCCCCTTTTCAATAGCGCTAGACAAGGAGATTGTTTTAGCATCTGAGGTGGAGCGCCACACCTAGCTCCTTACTTTACCGCACAGATCCCTGTACTACTCATACGCTGAGTTGGCGAGGACCGGTATCGGACTAGGAACCTTATGGTTCTAACCGAACGGTCTACCACTGAACTAAATATATATATCGTTTCTTTAACATTGGAATTGCAACTTATCTCACTCCACTCTAAATCCCTTTAGAAAGGCATAAATTCATCTCTTTTTTCTACCAGATATGGGTAAATAATAAGGTATCCAGGTTTCTTTAGACTTAGTCATTCAACCAGTCTTGACGAAAGAAAACTCTGAAATAAAACCAGCTTTACTCTTCTAAAAACTAACTTTGTGTAACTTCCTAAAAGGGGCAGATGGGTTGGGTAAATATATACGTAGTATTTTCGTATGTATGATAGTAGGACATCCAGGTTTCTTTAGGCTTAGCTATATAACAAGTCTTGACGAAAGAAAAATCTGAATTCAAATCTTAGCATTTTTTATTTTATTTTATTTTTAGAAGCCTAACGATCGAATATGTCTAAACAATATTCAGTCCAACAACGAAAGGAAAATCGACCGGTCCATATATTTTTGTTCGTATGTCAAATGCCGTTCGTGAATTTGAGGTCATCTGAAGACGAATTTTGTCGAAACTGATTATGTCTTCCGAATGTGCATTTTTGCGTTCTTTCCCAGGAATTTTTTTTATAACTGGGTAGTGAAATTGCCTTTAGTTAAATGGCAGGTGCCGAACAAATCCCGTGAATGTCGATTCTGACAGAATTTGAATGAACTCAATCGTCAAAGGAAAAAAAAAAAAAAAAGAAAAGAAAAAAAAGAAAGAAAAGAAAAAAGACTTTTGTTCTGTGATTCAATTGAATTTCGCAAGAAGTTTTGGAAACAAATTATCGTCTTTCTTGGTTGTTCAAGCGAATGCCAAAGGCTAAAGGAAAAGACACAAGACAACTGGAATCAGTGTTATATATGTTATATATTCTTTTTTCTTTTTCTTTTTGCCTATCGTATAAATTGCTTTAAAATTATCTTTTCTTGGAAATGTTCTTTTATATGTTTTTTTTTCTTTATTAATATTTTTTTTTGTTAATTCTTTTTCTATTTCTTTGTTTCATCCTTTCATTTTTTTCTTTTTTAGCGTTTTGATAATTTCTTTTGTTTTCCATCTTCATCTTTGTTTCTTTGTTTCTTTCTATTTTTGTCTCATTTCTCTCTTTTAATTTAATTTCAGTTAATTCTTTTACTTTCTTCCTTCCGTATTTCTTTCTTCTTTTTTCATTTCTTTCTGTCAATTTCACGTTTAAGTTGCTTCTTCTCCTTCTGCTGAGTCTTTCCTTTTCTTTCTTCTTTTTCTTTTTTTTTCTTTCTTTCTTTTTTCTTCTTTTTTCTTCTTTCTTTTTCCTTCTCTTTCGCTTATTTCTATCTATTTTTTGTTTTCATTCCTTTCTTCTTTTTCTGATTAATCGCTTTTTTTTCTCCTCTTTCGAGAAGACTTTAGTTTTTCCTTCTTTCTTTCTTTTATGCTTTCTTTCTTTTATTTCGTGTTTTCTTTCTTTTTCTTTCTTTTTTTCTTCATTTCTTTCAGTCTATTTCCCGTTTCAATTCTTTCTTCTTTCGCTGACTAATTCGATCCCTTTCTTTCTTTCCTTTTTATTTCACGTTTCATTTCTTTTACCTTTTTTCTTCATTTATTTCTGTCGATTTTATGTTCATTTCTTCCTTCTTTCGATAATTTTTCTTTCTTTCTTTCTTTTTTCTTTCTTTTCTTTTATTTTTTTCTTTCATTCTTTCTTTCTTTCTTTCTTCTTTCTTCTTTCTTTCTTTCCTTTCTTTTCTTTCTGTCTGTTTGACATTTCATTTTTTTATCTTTGAAATAGTGTTCTTTTTTTCTTTCTTTTTTTCTTTTATTTTTATTTTTTTTCTGTCAGTCTATTTCATATTTCATTCTTTCTTCTTTCATTATTTATTTTTTTTTTTCTTTATTTCTTTATTTCTTTTTTCTTTTTCTTTTCTTTCTTTTCTTTCTTTTTTCTTTCTTTTTCTTCTTTCTTTCTTTTCTTTCTTTCTTTTTTTTCTCTTTTCTTTTTCTTTCTTTCTTTTCTTTCTTTCCTTTCTTTTTTTTTTTTTTCTGTCTGTTTTGACGTTCCATTTTTTATCTTTGAATTTTGTTCTTTTCTTTCTTTCTTTCTTTCTTTCTTTCTTTCTTTCTGTTCTGTTTTGACATTTCATTTTTTTATCTTTGAATAGTGTTCTTTCTTTTTTTCTTTCTTTTCTTTTTCTTTGTTTTTTTTTCTTTCTTTCTTTTTTCTTTCTTTCTTTTCTTCTTTCTTTCTTATTTTTTTTTCTTGTCTATTTCATATTTTCATTTCTTTCTTCTTTCATTTATTTTTTTTTTTTTTTTTTCTTCTTTTCTTTTTTTTCTCTTTCTTTTTTCTTTCTTTTTCTTCTTTTTCTTTCTTTTCTTTCTTTTTCTGTCAGNCCGGCCCGAACGATTGTACAGATAAAAACACATGAAGATCGAGGACAATAGTTTGAATAATACAAATAATAAGTTATCAAACCTTCAGCTCAAAAATCTATGCATTGACCAAAGCCTTTTACATGAGTAGAATGCAACACAAGATCAATTTTTAATCAAGTATTGAATTCGGTATTTTCCTCTTTCCGGACCCGTTTGCCATACCGAGCTTAAGAAGGCCCATTCTGGCCTATAATTTGGTGGTAGATTAGTTGGATAACATACCTTTCCCAAGGATATTAGCGCTATGTGAAATTCAAATACTTTCGTCTAGAATTTGAACTCTGGTCTACGAGTCCGATTTCTTATGATGGATAGCCTTTATACTTCTTTTTATATCTCTTATACTTATCTTTTAGCTGGTCATATTCTCTATTCTTCTATATAAACTGATTCCTCTCTCCAGGATCGGTGTTCTGACTAAGGCACGTTTTTTTTTCATCTCAGTGTTCATCTTCTTGTTCTTATAAACAAAACAGCAAATCTTTTGTATATTTTAGACGTTTTTTATTTTGTTCAAACTCCCAAAGGTAACCGTACGCTCGACGTTAAATAGCTCAAAGGAGTGACGCCATTACTGTACACTCTGTCACCGCTGAGGTTAACTCTAAATTTCTAACTATACTGACATATTCTCACCATTGGATTGAGCAGCCAGAGAACATCTACACAAAGGTCAGCTAAATGTGAAGCTTTGTTTTTCATTTTCATGACTCTTCTTTTACAAAAAAATGAATTATACACTACCGTCATAATCAATAGGTTACCTTTAATTATGTAACTCTTCTTAATGATAACTATTACCTCTTACAATGTATAAAATCATAGTGCAAACTACAACCTCTATGATATAGTGAGCGAACAACAGTCTAGTAGAAAGAAAAAATCCGAATCCTAAACTCCGCGGAGAATTTGTATTATATGGATTATTCGGACTATTGTCCTCATCTTTATTGTTTCTATTTTGGCCGGTGTACCCCCTGCCTCTTTATGTATTTCGTATTGGACTCGGAAAGCTTTCTCGAACTCGGGAACCTTCTCTTTGAACCCGCGGAACCTTGTCTAACTCGGAGCCTTCATGTTTAATCGGTAGCCCTTCATGGAACTTCAAACCGAACCCTTTATTCAAACCACGGGTTAGACTGTTTCAATCCGTTAAGCAATGGCCATGTACAAATATTAAGATGTTTTAATTATTTCTATGTTACTGTCACCCTTAATCAGGATTGAAACTCCAGCCCAGAGATAACTATCAAGATATATTATTATTACTGGAGACATGTTGTTTGGGTAATATGGGCACATTGTAGGAGTGCGTGGGTGATAAGAGTTAAAGTCATGGGGAATGGGCTCGTCGCGCAGTTCAAAACCTGGACGTGATAATTGCATTTCACTTAGCGCTAATACCCTTGGGAAAGGTATGAATCCTACTCTCCCTCCAGCTATGGTATAATAGTAGGGCAGACCGGCTCTTAACCATGGTTAGGCAAACGGTCTAGGAGAAGGAAAACTCGTGAATTAAAACCTGTTAAACTCCACTTAAGAAATTGACATTGTGCCACATCCTGCTCGTGCGCGTATAATATATAATATATATATTATTGGGTGTATTATACTTCTGTTTTTAGGGTCCCATCTAGGGGTCAATGCATATGTTTGAGAAATATGAAGAGTGTTAAATAATGTTTATGTTAAACATTGTAGAACGACGTCTCTTTTGCATTAAGTCGATAATTTTGTCTTCTTCTTTTGTTTTCTACGGAAACTCCATTTCCGTAGTCTCATACATTTAAATTGTGATACCACACTCAGATTTTCTTCTTCCACTCACACACCAAGTAGACAGTGCCCCCAATGCACCAATTACCAGGGCGCACACACAAGTGCGCCACATCTATTAAATCTTCTTACACAAACACAATATATATACATTTATACACATAAGCATAATAGAAACCGACGCACTAGGAAAAACCTCAAACGCACACATATACTAGCAAGAGGAGAGGGAAATTTAGCAGATCAAAACAGTTCGGCCAAGTAAACACAGATTGTTAGGCTAGACAATGGAATCAACTTTATAACCAGTACGATTTATCACCACCTACCCTAAAAATGTTATGTATATTAGAATGAGACCCAAAACACAACCATGATTGTATTAGGTTGAATAGGATTTTAAAGAATCTGAAACACGTGTCACGCCTATTGGAAATAAATAGAAGAACTTTCTAATTTAACTAAGGTCGATAGGAACTGAAGAAAAACCCCTCAGTGAGGGATCATAGCCCGTTATACCAACTGGGCAACCATCAGCAAGGGAGATAATTAAATGTAACCACTGTCCCACTACATCGGAAATTCCCTAGTGAATTATCTTCCCCTGCTGCTAGAGGGCGAATCGCCAAACATCGTATGTTGGCGCCAAAACTAAATTTCTTCACTTATCGCATAGCAGTTACTGGAGAGAAGAACGTAAAAATAAACACTTCCCATCACTTTGCCCCAAAACAGGCTCACTATCTACGGACTGTTGACCTGGACGGAGGCATTTTTCACAGCACGCTTTCGAAGCATTGTGTTCCGCATACTACAAGGCGGTCACCAATAACACACTACAGAAGGCTGAAGACCAAATAAGTCTACTTGAAAAGAGCCCATTCACTGTCATTTAAAGGAAACTGTTACCCGGCGCGAGAAGCTTCTAAAATAGCATTCCCATCACTTATCACAGAACCGGTTACCAGTGAAGAACGAGAAACGTGAAAACAAGCATCCTATCAACTTCCAACCAGCAACAGAATACCCCTGTTATCACCATACTCCAAGAACATTACTTGAACTCAGATAAGTCTCGTAGCAAGTACCAATAAAATTGCAACAAGTCTTGTATTATTGTCAATACATGTATTAAATTTCGATATTGTGTTTGTCTTTCTTGTCCGAACACATTTGCCTACAACTACGGAGAAATAAGAGCTCCTTCGAACCCCGTAAATACTCTTCAGTACTTGGTTTATATTTGTGTTACATGTAATAAATTTGGATAGAAATAGCGATGTTTTCCCTCTCGTTATTTTACGTGTATAAAAGAAGTCGACGGGGCGGCCAAAAGTCGGTATCAGCCAGACAGCAGGGAGCCTACCCCCTTTCAATAGCGCTAGACCAAGGAATTGTTTTGGCGTCTGAGGTGGAGCGCCACACCTGCCATCAGCTCCTCACTTCACCCGCACAGATCCCCTGTGCCGGTAAATATATATATATTACCATACATAATTCGATGCCAATAATTTAAAAAAATTATTTGCGTAATAAATAATTCAGCAAGAGTTGGCATGTCGTAAAACGACAAAATAACCAACTAATTAAGATCGGAATAATTTGTATTATTTAGATTTTCGGCTATTGTATGATTTTTTGTTGTTATATATACAACGTTTCGGCTTTTGTGCCGACTCAGGAGGCCCTCGTGCGTAATCTGAAAACCCACGGAACTTCTAACCGAACTCTTTATTTAGTTCATTGGCGTAGATTGTTCTCATTCCGTTACCCATGACCAGATACAAGTGATAACATTCTATGTTATATTCGCCTATAGTCAGAGTTAAACCTGTAACCTGCAGATGATTGTCACTTAGAACTAACTCAACCCTTATATCTGTTGTAAAATCTCAAAAATTCCTGCGTGCGACAATAAAGTATGTTCGAGATTCAGCGAAACAAATAAAAATGTGAACACGAAAATATGTCTCAGTGTTTCATGATTAAAGAACAAGAGAAAGAGACAATCCCAATGAAGATGATGTCTGACTCGAAACACGATAAGAAGGAGTCATGTGATCTGGTAAAGTAGGTTTAGAATATACGGTGTTGAGACCAGAGAAGCCCTTCTAAGTAGACGGATTTTTCATCTTGCTTTTTACCAACACTGCGTGCAAAATTGAGAATGTTTCGGGGGGTGGGGGATTAAATAGTCAATGTGTGTACATATAAAATATGCCTCAGTGTGCGTCCATGATAGCAGAAAAAGAACAATCAACTTGTCCAGCGGAAATCCTTGGTAAAGAATCCTTTGCTCGTTCCTTGGTGCTCCTCAGTATTGCAAATGCTTCGTCAATGATTGCAAATGGAAGGGTCTCAATATCAGTGATCAACCAACCACGCATTCGGGCCTTTGATTGGCTGAGGTCTAAACCACGTGACTTTGCTTAGTCTATATATTTAAGTGGTGTATTGTAGCACGTCTTATATGCCACAATATTCCAACACTGTCCCTATGCGTGCCTCTCTGTCACGCTTAGTCTAGCTTGACAGTCGTTTCTAATGGAGCTCCCGATTGACGCTACAGCCGAGTGGGAAGTTTGCGCAGTTATTCCGTTTTTTGAACGCAAAAAAGCATTAAAACGATTGATATTCATCACCAATTAACGGACGTTTATGTCGAGTCACTCATAGATGTTAAAAACATCCGCAAGTGGTGTAGTTAGTGTTGTTGCAACAACGAGGAGGTTCAAAGCTCCTCAAAGACATGGTGGCGAGCCAGTATGACATGGACTTACAAATACTGCCACAGTACCTACAGTAATGGCATCGACCGAAATGGCAATTTTATATAAAACTAGATAAATCTTCTAATTTAAACGATATAAACACCATTGATAATAAACAGTACACGTTTCTGTGATTTTCTAAATATTTTGGAGACCTTAACTTTAGGATTACCCTCGTATATTTTCTGATTAATCGGAGAGTAGTATACATTGACTGGTTTCTGCTAAAAGTAGAGGCCTTGTAGTTTCGTTAAGCGTGATAATTTGAATCAGCCATTTACATTAGTTAAGCGCCCTGACGTTTTTGTAACTCCCCCTTTGAAGAGCTCTGTCTTTTGCATCTGTAAGGTCGGGCGGGTCCCAGAGCAACACCATATCTTTTTTTCTTCGTCCTCACTTACTTATGAAAAAAATCCAGCGAAGTTAGGTCTCTGTGATACTACGTTTTAACAAGCTAACCCAGGGACTTTCCCCCTGTCATTCCAATAGTGTTTCCCAACGATGCATGTAAAAATGCATTTCTTCTTGGGTTTCCGATCTTTCTGCCTCCGTTGCCTTTTCAATTTTAATTTTCTTCCTTGTCACTCATTTTTAGCTTCTAGCTTTTGTTCCTGGGATTTTCTTGTTTTTTTTTTTGTGTTTTTGTTTTTTTGAATTACAGCTTTTCTCTTTCCGTCGTATTTCTTTTATCTTCTGATTTTCCAAAGAAAGTTAGCTCCGATTTCTGGGTCAACTTCATTTCGCATACATAACCTTTGTCTCTTCTCTCTTTTTTATATATATTTTCATAAGATCATTTGACAATGAACGGGCGATTATTTATTTTATTTTCTTCTCTCTTGTTTATTTCGGTTACCTTTTATATTTCATTTAATTTTTCTTTCTTTCTTTCTTTCTTTTTTTTCTTTCTTTCTTCTTTCTCTTTTTCCTTTCTTTCTTTCTTTGCTTGTTTGTTACTTTCTTGCTTGATACTTTCTTATTTGATATAGAGAACCTATAAAAAGAAAGAATATAAATACGAATGAAAACTGAAATAGATAAATAAATAAATAAAAGAAAGAAAGAAGGAAAGAAATGAAAAGCCAAATGAACCAAGCTTGGTTCATTTTGCCTTTCATTTCTTTCTTTCTTCTTCTTTCTTTCTTTCTTTCTTTCTTCTGTTTTCATTTGTATCTATATTCATTCTTTTTATAGACTCTCTATATCTTGATTTTCTTATTTCTTTTTTCTTTCATTCTTTCTTTCTTGCTTGCTTTTTTCCCTCTTCTTTCTTTTTTTCTTTCTTTCTTCCCAGTTTTTCAATTGTATTTATATTCTTTTTTATAAACTCTCTATATCTTGCTTCTTCTTTCTTTTTCTTTCGTTCTTTTTTTCTTTCTTTCTTTTCTTTCTTCTTTCTTTCTTTCTTTCCTCTCTCTTCATCCTTGTATTTTCTTTTCTCATTTTTCTTCTTTCTTTCTTTTTCTTTCTTTCATTTTTTTTTTTTTTCTTTCTTTCTGTTTCATTGTATTTATATTCTTTCTTTTTAAAACACTCTATTCTTGCTTTTCGTCTTTCTTTTTATTTCTTTCGTCTTCTTTCTTTCTTTCTTTCCTTCCTTCCTTATTTCTTTCATTCTTTCTTTATTTCTGTTTTCATTTGTATGTATATTCTTTCTTTTTATACACTCTCTATATCTTGCTTTTCTTCTTTCTTTTTTCTTTCGTTCTTTTTCTTTCTTTCTTCAAATATTTCAGTTTTATTCACATATAAATGCTTTCTTTCTTTTTTATTTGATTTACATTTCTTTATTTGTATTGTATTCTTTCTTTCTTTCTTTCATTCTTTCTTCTTGGCATGATCTCTATATCTTTCTTCTTTCTTTCTTTCATCATTTGATCTCCACATCCTTCTTTATTTTTTCTTTCTTTCTTCAATCCTTTCAGTGTTCATTCATTGCATATCCTTACTTTTATCAATTGCTCTCTATACCCATTTTTCTTCTTTCTTCTTTCTTTCTTTCTTCTTTTCTTCTTTCTTCAGATATTTCAGTTTTCTTTGAATTTATATTCTCTATTTTCTTTGTTTTTTGACAGTTTTCCAATATTTGTTCCTTCGTCTTTTTTATATATATCCCTCATTCGTTCAATAAATATTCCTTCCTTATTTTTACACCCCACGGACATTATTTATGTATTCATTTATTTCCCTATTTATTTATTATTTTCTTTTATTATTTGTTTTTTTTCTTTCTTTTTTTCTTTTTTTTAGATATTCCAGTGGCTCTTTCAATTTTCTGCATAGATTATTTTTGTCGTTCTCTTTTTCCTTCATTATGTCTTCTTTCATTTTCGACATTTTTCTTTCCTTTTATTTTTCATTTTGTTCATTTTTATTCCCATTCTTTCCTTATTATTTTAGAATTCATTTTTACCCCGTTTTTCTTCTCTGATTTCTCCTAATTTCTCGCTCATTTAAAAAAAATCTTTACTTCCGTTACGCGCCACCTTTTCCTACATCTATTTTCCTCATTCAATCCTCTTTCATATTTATATCTAATATCATGCATCTACTCTTTATCTATACATATATAAAGGACAGTTGTATGTATGTATGTACGTATGTGTGTACAAAAGAAACTACGAAAATACACACAAGTTAAAGAGACAGTTCTTCCAGGCCGTTGTCGTGTGAGTACTGCTGTATGGCTGCACCACCTGGACCCTAACTAAGCGACTAGAGAATAAACTAGATGGGAGCTGCACAAGAATGCTGCGGGTGATCATGAACAAGACGTGGAAACAGCACCCTACGAGAAAACAGTTGTACGGTCACCTACCACATATCACCCAAACCATCCGAGTGAGACGGACAAGACACTGCTGGAGAAGCAAGGTCGAACTCATAAGCGACATCCTCCTGTGGAAGCCAGCACATGGGCACGCCAGCGTGGGCCGACCAGCAAAAACGTACGTTGATCAGCTCTGTGCGGATGCAGGATGCTGCATAGAGGACCTCCGAGAATGATGAGCGATATGGACGGATGGAGAGAGATTGTCATGGATATCCGCGCTGAAAGCGAGACATAATGATGATGATGATGAATATATGTACACATTTACTATCACCAGAACTTGTTTTTGTGGAAAAATAATGAAGATTTTGTTTATATACATGGAGATATTTGATAATTAGGATTTTGATAGTAAGACAATGGAAAGTAATTGATGGCGTTCGTGACTAAATCAGAAACAGATCAATTGTTGAAAACCAAAACAATCAATGGATCTGCGAACTAACTTATTCTTTATTATATCTCTACCCAGGTAATGCCGGGTAGCTGCTTCTAGTATCTATTAGGTATTACTCAGTTTAAAATGATTCTACCAACTCTTTATATAAGTTTCCTTCTCCGCTATTCTTCCATTCATATATTTTCTTCTTTCTTTCTTTCTTTCATTAGTTCTTTCTTTCTTTCTTTTGTCTTTCTTTCTTTCTTACGTTCTTTCATCTCTTACGTCCTTTTATTTTTCTTTCTTTCTTTCTTTCTTTCTTTCTTTCTTTCTTTCTTTCTTCTTCCTCTCTCTTACATCCTTGTATTTTTCTTTCTTTCTTTCATTTTTTCTTTCTTTCTTTCTTTTGTCTTTCATTCTTTCTTTCTTTCTCTCTTCCCCTCTCTTACTTCCTTGTATTTTTCTTTCTTTCTTTCATTCTTTCATTCTTTCTTTCATTTTTTCTTCTTCTTATCTTTTCTTATCTTTCTTTCTTCTCTCTCTTACATCCTTGTATTTTTCTTTCTTTCTTTCCGTCTTTCTTTCTCTTCTTCTTTCTTCTTTCTTTCTTTCTTTCTTTCTTTCTTCTTTCTTCTTCCTCTCTTACTCTGTATTTTTCTTTCTTCTTTTTTCTTTCTTTCTTTCTTTCTTCTTCCTCTCTCTTACTTCCTTGTATTTTTCTTTCTTTCATTTTTCTTTCTTTCTTTCTTTCTTTCTTTCTTTCTTTCTACACTTTTATTTTCCTACCTTTTTCTTTCCTTAGATATTTCATTGTCTCTTTCAATTTCGTGCATAGATTCTTTTTGTCTTTCTCTTTTTCCTTCATTATTTCTTCCTTTATTTTTGACATTTCTTTCTTTCCTTTTATTTTTTATTTTGCTCATTTTTATTCTCATTATTTCCATATATTTAAAAAATCACTTTTACTTATTTTTTCTCTGATTTCTCCTAATTTTACGCTCATTTTTTCTTCCTTCATTTACGCTTCACCATTTCCTACATCTATTTTCTGTTTTCCTGAGCCTATCTTCATTTCCTTCGACAATCATCCATCTGCTCTTAATATCTATTCAGAATAACCAAGTTTAGAATGATTCAACCACCTCTTTATAGAAGTTTCCTTCCTTTATTAATCCACAGCTATTCTCCTCT
>CM042155.1:8492297-8497297 GCA_023376005.1 Doryteuthis pealeii
TATGTGTTTGTATATATATATATATATTTGTATATGCTTATATATGTGTGTGTGTGTTTTGTGAGAGCAGTATGTAGATATATACCGACGTATATAATGTCGCGCAGTAGAGAATCAGGAAACATTTATTGACATAATCATTGATTTCCAGTAATCGTTTTGAACGATATTGTTTTATATAATATCTGATATTTTCATACGGGGATCTGCTTGGTAATTGAGGGAAAGTTATAATCTAAGGAAAAACAAAGTTAGTTAATAGAAAAAAAAATGTATATACAGAATAAATTATACACATGTAGCTTCAGGTGTGACCGGATCACGTGATTGTAATTGATGTAGGCTATCAAGTCTAAGATTGTCGGCTTTCAACGTTTTCTTGGCATCATAGAATAGAGACACCCTCTCGACAGCACACCAATGATAATCGTTCAGGGGATACAAATCAAGTGATTTAGGAGGCTGTGTCTTCATGCTGATATGTTTGAATAAATTTCCCATGCAGTCACTCATATATAATGTGGGCCACATAGGTAGAAGAGGAATCTTGTTGGTTGGTTGTTTGTTTTGTTATATGGCATATCAACACTTTTTGGGTCATTTAATGCCGAATCAAGCCGTTTTTATAAACAAAGGACTCATGTTGCTTACAGTATTAGATGAATCTTATGGAGTCACCCAATTCAATATGAGAACAGGCATATCGCTACGTAACTTCAAGAGTGACCAGATCTTTTATGTTGCCTATCAGATCTCGGATTGTCGGCTTTCAACGTGTTCTTGGTATCATGGAATAGAGACACCCTCTCGACAGCGCACCAATGATAGTCGTTCAGCGCAATCCTATCAGGTGATATAGGAGGCTGCATCTTGATGCTGATATGTTTGTATAAATTTCCCATGCGGTCACTCATAAATAGTATGGGCCACATAGGTAGAAGAGGAATCTTGTTGGTTGTTTGTTTGTTTTGTTATATGGCATATCAACACTTTTTGGTCGTATTCGGGAGCCATCACAGAACTTTGAACCTAACCCTTTATTTATTCCACGGGGGTATCCTGTTCTCATTCCGCTAACCATAACTGGGGTAGGAGTTGTGTTAATTAATTATTTTTCTAACTGCTTTCACTAAGGATTGAACTCGGGTTCCAGATATAACTGTCACTTAGAACTGTCTTAACCTAACTGCCTTATCCACTCGGCCATGTGTCCTGATTACGACAAGAAAGTTCCCGAGTTCGAAAAGAAGGTTCCCGAGTCCGAGAAGGTTCCCGAGTCCGACAAGAAATACCTGAAGAAGGCCGGAGGGTATATCGGCCGAAATGTTGTACAAATAACAATGAAGATGGGGACAATAGTCCGAATTACGCAGATAATACTAATCTTCAAGCCTCATCTCAAACATTCAGAGAAATATTATCGTTTATGTTGCCTATCAGGTCTCGGCTTTCAACGTGTTTTTAGTATCATGGAATAGAGACATCCTCTCGACAGCGCACCAATGATAGTCGTACAAATCATGTGATTTAGGAGGTTGCATCTTGATACTGATATATTTGTGGAGATATCTCAGGCAGTCACTCCTGCATTATTTGGGCCTCATAGGTAGAAGAAACTTTTGTCTATTGTCTTTTTCAGCATATCAACCGGTTTTGGGTCATTTAATGCCGAATCAAGTCATTTTGATAATAAAAGGACTCAATTTCTCTGAATGTTTGAGATGAGACTTGAAGATTAGTATTATCTGCGTTATTTGGACTATTGTCCCCATCTTCATTGTTATTTGTACAACGTTTCGGCCGATATGCCCTCCGGCCTTCTTCAGGTATTTCTTGTCGGACTCGGGAACCTTCTCGGACTCGGGAACCTTCTTTTCGAACTCGGGAACTTCCTTGTCGTAATCGGGAGCCATCACGGAACTTTGAACCTAACCCTTTATTCATTCCACAGTTAGAAAAATAATTAACACAACTCTTACCCAGCTATGGTTAGCGGAATGAGAACAGGATACCCCCGTGGAATAAATAAAGGGTTAGGTTCAAAGTTCCGTGATGGCTCCCGATTACGACAAGAAAGTTCCCGAGTTCAAAAGAAGGTTCCCGAGTCCGAGAAGTTTCCCCGAGTCCGACAAGAAATACATGAAGAAGGCCGGAGGGTATATCGGCCGAAACGTTGTACAAATAACAATGAAGATCGGGACAATAGTACAAATACCGCAGATAATACTAAAAGGACTCAAGTTGCTTACAGCACTCGCTAAGGTTTGGGTCGTTACTGAATTAAGTATGAGAACATACATATTGCTTTTTAACTTCGGTGATCTAGCATGAACAAGTAGTTTCAGTGTTATTTAACCGGATCTTGCAATTCACGCTTCAATGCACTAATCGTTTGATAGTGGAATCCAAACTTTAGATGATCGTCTTGCTAATATCATGGTTGATGATGTGTATGTCTTAATGATTAAACTCGATTGCCTTTACGATGTATGACCGTTTCAAATATTACACGTGACCACAGAAGACATATTCCTTTCATAGCCTATTATCTCGTAGGTAGCGAGATGGTGAAGGTCCTGAGTTTTGCGAGGATTACTATTAGAAAAGGAGGAAGAAGAAATAAGAGGAAGTAAAGGTTTTCAAAAAAAGTGATGAACATAAAACGGTTTGTCGTGAAGTCACGTGGTGAGGTGGAACGACGAAGAAAAATACCGGCCTCTTTTTTGCTTTCCGAGTCGTAGGGCACGGACGGGCCTCTGGTCCCTAGTGTGGGATTACAGTAATTTATCAGTCCTCTCTCTTTCTCTCTGCCTTTCCTCCTCTTCCGATACAACCCACGAGACGAGCCTGGAAATAAAAGCTAAGCAGCTTGTGACGATATATTTCTCGCGTTGTACTTTATATAACACCTTTTTAGTGTCGTGAATTTGGAGGCAAGTTGATAAGACCCGCTATACAACATATATCGATATTAGAACGTTATACGTAACTGAATTGAACATAAAGAAACTTGACATTTCCAAGAAGCTAGATATCGCCGAATCACAGGGATTGACAAATAGAACGACGTGTAAAGCAGGTTTAACATAACATTACATTGTCTTCCATTTTTTGGATTCTCTCGTCGATTTCGATGCACGAGGGTTCATCCAATGAACAACCTACACAGTTTTTTTTTGTTTACAGAGGTGAAGGCTTGTGTTGGACTATCCGCACTTTTTAGTACAGTCGATAGGGAAGAATTGGTGCACAAGGAATGCCACAAATTCCAATCAACGACTGACCTCAGTTTTTTTGAATTCAGAGTTTTCCTTCTCCTAGACTGGTTATTTATCCAAGGTTAATGAGCCCAGTTTGCTCTACTATTTTACCCATAGCTGGAGGGAGAATATATGGATTCATACCTTTTATTTATTGCCCGTTAAATGTGTGTTATTACGTTCAATTTCGGACTAATTTCCGTGGGAAAGTTCTAACTTCTCAGCTATGGATTAAATAGTACCATATCTGGGAAGGTAGAATTTTCCTAAAGATATTAGTCTGAAAAAAAGTGCTTCTTCTTCTTCTTCTTCTTCTTCTTCTTCTTCTTCTTCTTCTTCTTCTTCTTCTTCTTCTTCTTCTTCTTCTTCTTCTTCTTCTTCTCTTCTTCTCTTCTATCATTTACCTTTTTATTCTCATTCACCTTATTAGTATCTTTTTCTCCTCCTTCTTTTTCTTCTTCTCCTCCTTCTTTCTCCTCCTTCTTCTCCTCCTTCTCCTCCTTTTTCTCCCCATTCTTCTAACTCTTTACTCCTCTCTCTTCATCTTTTCTTACCTTTATCCCTTACTTCATCTAATTTTTTGCTCTTTTAGTCCCAAGTTGAACCTTTCACCAATCTTATTCTTTCTGATCTCATTTCTTTTATTTCTACCCCGCCCCCTCTTCCAACCAACCCCTCTCTCTACTCCCCCCCACGCACAATAAAATGATTTATATTATTTAGATTTTTCGGACCGTTGTCCTCATCATTATTGTTATGGCCGTTTCAAATATTCCTCGTGACCACAGAAGACACATTGCTTTCAGAGGCTCTTATCTCGATTCAGAATTGAACACAAAGAAACTTGATATTTTCAAGAAGTTAGATGTCACCGAGTCACTTATATTACATAAGTTATGAGCAACCACAAATTATGAGCGCACCTGTAGTTAGAATTTTAAAATAAAATTCGTTAGATTTAAAATTGGAGGTGAGGAATGTTCCATACCCGTTTGGGATTATCTGTAGCACAGGGATTTGTGTGGTAAAGTGAGGAGCTGGTGGTTGGTATGACACTCCACCTAAGACGCTAAAATAATCTCCTTGGTCTAGCGCTAGTGAAAGGGGATAGATTCCCTCGCTGTCTGGCTGATAAGTATCAAAAGAATTACAAGATTATGGTTAGTTAAAAATAGAAAGTGTTATACATTACCTAAATAATGATAATGGAATCGTCTGTTTTTCCTTAAATAATATCTGAAGCAACATCGGGAGAGGGAAATGACGAGATATCACGGGACTTGTTAATTCAACCCAGCAATTGCTAATTACTCTGTTCACCTTGTAACTTAGCTTTGTAAACCTTTTTTCCATATCATTGATAGTCTTTGTGTTCCTTCCTATTATTTCTCAGTTAACTCTGATACTCGAAAAAAAGAAAAAAAAGGTAATATATGATTTGTATTATTTAGATTTTTCGGACTGTTGTCCTCATATTTATTGTTATAATATACAGAATGTTTCAGCCGATGTGCCCTCTGGTCTTCTTCAGATGTTTCTTGTCACACTCAAAATGGTTCTTGTGGAATACGGGAGCCTTCATCTTGTAATCGGGGGCCGTCAGGGAACTTCTAACCGAGCCGTTTATGAAATCCATTGGAGTAGATTGCGTTAACCATGACCGGGTTCAAGTGTTAAGCTATGTTAATTATTCTATGATATTTTACCCTGTTGTCAAGATTGAATCTGCAACCTCCCGAT
>CM042155.1:8502297-8507297 GCA_023376005.1 Doryteuthis pealeii
TAGTTAAATAACTTGTATGTGAATATTGTTATTATATAATATCTATGATATATATTATATATTATATAATATTATTATAAAACTCATATTATTAGTAAAGGGATGAAGAAGGCATGTAAAATTAAGAAAAAGATTTAGAATACGTTGACTGTATACCCTACAGTGAGGTAAGACTTATACACAATATATATATATATATATATATATATATATATATATATATATATATATATATATATATATTTTCTGTGAAATGATTACGTTTTTACATTTTGAGTGAATTTTCACATTTTCGGTGAAATGATTACGCTTTCACATTTTATGTGATATGATGACATTTTCACATTTTTGTTCATGTGATGAAATTAGAAAAAACTTTTCCCAGGTTTTCAGTTATATGATGATATTAACACGTTTATTTATTTATGATGATATTTGCACGGTTTTCGGTGATATGAAATTTAAAAAAAAATCACAATCTAATTTGTAAAATGTTGGTCATAGATTATTTTCGAATTTTGAGAATGAAGGGGTTTACATATTTAAAAAAATGTCTATTTTATTCCAGTTGTACCAAAAATATCTTAGTGATATTATTTGTGCCATTGCCTATTTTAGTTGAACTCTGACGCGATTCTCAATTAGTGTAATTTGATTAACGAGTTATAATTCATTATATAAAAATCCAATTCCAATTCCGATTAGCACGATAATTAAAATCCAATAGAAAATAATTTACTCTCTAAAAATAACATTTTTCAGCAGATTTTTGTGGTGTAATGTTTATAGTCATATGAAATGGACTAGGCGAACAGAGTTCAAATCATTGACGTGATAGTTTGCATTTCACATAGCGCTAATACACTTGAAAAAAGTACGAATCCAACTACTCTCCATCCAGCTATGGGTAAACAGTGGAGCAGAGTTCATCTCTTGGTATGACAACTGATCTAGGAGAAGGAAAAAAACTCTTAATTCAAAGCTGTTAAACTCCACTAAAGAAATGTACCATGTATTGCATCATCCTCTTCGGGAGGTGTTGGTAAAAATATACGAGGATAACCCCAAATGTATGTTCTCCAAAATGCCGTGGGCGTAAGGAAACTGTTCATGTGCCTATTGGCAACATAGTTGTGTTTGTTGTTCATGCACTTATACTTATCCCTCTTCGCACTTCATTACTGCGCTCAGTCTTAGTTTAAAAGACGTTTCTGATGGAGCTTCCGATTGGTGAAATTCGCACAGTTATTCGGTTGTAGAAGTAAAAGGAATTAAATTGATTGAAGTATATCACAAATTAACGGCGTGTATGGCGAGTTTGAGCATAGATGACAAAAAAGCTTCCAGAAGAGGAGTGGGGAGTTCGTAGAACGTAAAAGTCATTAAATAGATTGAAGTATATGGGGCCGGGTTAGCTCAGTCGGTAGAGCGTTCGGCTAAAACCACAAGGTTCCTAGTTCGATACCCGCCCTCGCCAACTCAGCGTATGAGTAGCACAGAGATCTGTGCAGTAAAGTAAGGAGCTGATGGTAGGTGTGGCGCTCCACCTCAGACGCTAAAAATAATCTCCTTGGTCTAGCGCTAGTGAAAGGGGATAGACTCCCTCGCTGCATGGCTGATACCGACATTAGGCTGCCCCGACGACTTTTATATCACCAATTAACGAAAGTGTATGGCTAGTTGTGCATGGATGTCAAAGACTTCCGCAAGAAGGGTGGGTAGTTTAAAACAACGATGAGATTCAACGCTTCTTCAACTATATGGTGGCGAACTAGTATGACATGGTCACACAAACATTTCCACATGGCCTATAAAAATGCATTGACCAAAATGGCGATTATGTAGAAAAATAAATACGTTCAAATTTTAAAATGATGTAAACATCATTGACTATAGACAATAGACAATACACGTTTCTGCGATTTCTAAATATTTTGGAGACTTTACCTTTGGGATCCACCTCGTATTTTGATTGAACTTTGACGCGATTCTAAATTGGTGTGATTCTGATTAATGAAATATAATTTATTGTATTAAAAATGGAATATCACCCTCCGCCAAATTTGATTAGCTCGATAATTAAAATCTAATCGAAAATAAATTAGTTTCTAAAAATATAATATTTCTATTGCACAGCGTTTTTTTAAGGAAAAAAATACCGTTGTTGTATACCCTTCTCATTACTTTACTTCTTGCTTTCTTCTATTCTTCTGTGGTTCATCTTCTATCTTAGGTTCTTCTTCTTGGAGACTTCTATCGTCATGGTGGTCGGTTGCACTTAACTCATTTCTTCTTCTAATCAATCTTGTTACCAAGACGTTCATTAATCACAAGACCGTGTTAATTTTCTTAAACTTTTATTTCCTTAACTAAACATTTCATGTAACTAAATATCTGACTAACATAGCGTGCGTATGCAGTGTGAGTACCAGTTAAGGCAGAACATCTCCTCTGCCCGACGTCCAACTGAAAACTGAGGACCTAACCAGATCCCACGTGACTTCACGTAATTTGGCGGGCTTTCTGTACTATTCCATGGAAAGTCCCGCCTATGATATGAAAAGGGCCATCCCTTTAGAAATACAGGGGATTGACAATAATCTTATGCAACCGCATAGATTATGTAACACCATAAGGTGATAAAAGCAACCGCATAAAGAAAATAGATAAATAACTGAATAAATCTATGTATTAATACACTTGTTCCTTAATCTTCCAACCGTTATCATCCTACAATAACCCCCAAAAATGGTTAAAATTAGACCGTCCAAATCGTCCGAGTTTTATACAAAAATGTAAATTCGGATTATTTGGGGTTGCTTAATCGCTGAATTCTTATTTCCTATTAGTGTCATTACCTCAGCTAAATAATGGACCATTCCGTTTTTATTATAAAGAGGGAAAGGTAAGAAAAATGACATGCCACACAGAAAAAATATTATAAGAAAGAAAAAAAAAGAGAGTTGATGAAAGATAGAGAGATGGGGTTGAGCACGAGGAAGCGATAACGCTAATCTGTTTCAATCGAACTTAACGAAAAAATGAAAAGAAGGAAAGAAAGAAAAAGAGTGAGCGAGTTAACTCAAAATTGTTATACTTTTTCATATTGAACTATTGAAAGGGCCATCCCTTTAGAATTACAGGGGATTGACAATAATCTTATGCAACCGCATAGATTATGTAACACCATAAGTTACTCTGGTTCGTGTTCAGACACTTTTGACAATAACAGCAAGCAGAACACAATATTCTTTTTAAAATATGCCAGAATTCTTCCCTTGACAAATCAAAGAAATTGCTCCGCAAAATCACAGCAATTCGGAAAAGACTATGGTTTACGGAATTGGACGAAGAACTTGTCAAATAATTAATAGAATTACACTTAGAGGACAATGATTTGGTCAATTTAGAAAAATCGAAGATCCGACAAAGCTGGAGATGAATTCGTAAATCGACAGACGTTCCTCGCACCTGTTAAGCAATCACTCAGAATGAAGCGAAATTTGTTGAAGAGTCGAAACCCTAAAACGGCAACGTGCTAATTCAGCCACAAACGGTGAACGTAGCAATCAAATCCGCTGCGAGGTGACAGCAGCTGCGCGCACATACCGTAAGATATGAGAAAAAAAAAAGATAAGAAATGAAAAGAATAAAAGAGGACGGAAAATACGTAGAAAAATGAAATACTACTTTCGATGCAATAAACTTATATATATATATATATATATATATAATATATATATATATATGTGTGTGTGTGTGTGTGTGTGTGTGTGTGTGTGTTGGGAGGCGCGTTATGTAATGGTTAAAGTCATGGGAAATGGACTCTTCGTCCCGAGTTCAAATCCTGGATGTGGTAATTGCATTTCACTTATCGCTAATACCTTGGAAAAGGTGTGAATCCTACTCTCCCTCCAGCTATGGATAAATAGTAGGGCAGACTGGGCTCTTTTAACCTTGGTTAGGCAACCTGTTGAACTCCACTTAAGAAATTGACCTTGTGTCACATCCTGCTCGTGTGGAGGGGTTGGTATATATATATATATATATATATTATATATATATATCAACCCATACGCACGAGCAGGATGTGACACAAGGTCAGTTTATTTAGCGGAGTTTAACAGGTTTGAATTCAGAGTTTTCATTCTCCTTGACTGGTTAACTAGCCAAGGTTAAAGATCCTAGTCTACCCTGCTATTAATCCAGAGCTGGACTCTTTAACCTTGGTTATCAACCAGTCTAGGAGAAGGAAAGCTCTGAATTTAAACCTGTTGAACTCCGCTTAGGAAATTGGCCTTGTGTGACATCCTGCACGTGGGGAGGGGTTGGTAAATATATATATATAAGTTATATATATATATATATATATATATATATATAAAGCAATCTACAGACGCGCGTTTAGGGGTTTACCCCTCATCAGTGCAGCTATACTTGTATATATATATATCATCAGTGCAGCTATACTTATATATATATATATATATATATATATATATATATATATATACCCTCTTTTAAAACTTGTCTGCTTATTGCTGCAATGTACATGTCAAGTTTATGTAGACCCACCTGCATCACATAGAACTTTTCTGTTTACCGTCTCGCCTCAATACCCACGGGGGCGTCAAATAAATAATATTAAAATATTATGATAAAAGCAACCGCATAAAGAAAATAGATAAATAACTGAATGAAAATATGTATTAATACGCTTGTTCCTTAATCTTCCAACCGTTATCATCCTACAATAACCCAAAAAATGGTTAAGATTAAACCGTCCAAATCGTCCGAGTTTTATACAAAAATGTAAATCCGGATTATTTGGGGTTGCTTAATCGCTGAATTCTTATTTCCTATTAGTGTCATTACCTCAGCTAAATAATGGACCATTCCGTTTTTATTATAAAGAGAGAAAGGTAAGAAAAATGACATGCCACACAAAAAATATTATAAGAAAGAAAAAAAATAGAGAGTTGATGAAAGATAGAGAGAGG
>CM042155.1:8510497-8535497 GCA_023376005.1 Doryteuthis pealeii
TTAAATTTTTTTCTTATAAAAGATAAGTCTGAATATTTTATTTAATGCACAATTGATAAGCATATGCACTCCAATGAGATATCTATCAAATTTCGTTTTTATATCACTTGAACTTTCAGGTGAGAGCAATCAGTCGACACCGAGAGAAAATTTTACATGCCTAAAAATAGGTCACAATGCAACAAGATCTCAGATTATATAATATTTTGGTATATATATATATATATATATATATATGAGAGAGAGAGATAAGGCTGTTTGCATTTCACAGAGCGCTAATACCCTTGGGAAAGGTATGAATCCATATATTCTCTTTCCAGCTATAGGTAAAATAGTAGGGCAAACTGGGCTCTTTAACCTTGGGTAGATAACCAGTCTAGGAGAGGGAAAACTCTGAATTAAAAAATCCTGAGGTCAGTCGTTGATTGGGTTTGTGGAATTCCTTGTTCACCAATTCTTTCCTATCAACTGTGCCAAAATGTGCGGAATGGTCCAACACAAGCCTTCACCACTATAAACAAAACACTGTGTTGGTTGTTCACTGAATGAACCCTCATGCGTCGAAAATCGACGAGAGTCCATTTTTTCTATTATATGTATATATTTTGATTTTGATTCTTTTGATCTTTCAGATCATCTTGAATTCAATGCACAAATATCAGCCTCGTTTTCATGTTATCTACATCGATCCAAAAGGAGAATGAATGCCCGGGATACACAGAATTTTCGCGCTTTTTATTTTTCCAGAGACAAAATTCATGGCAGTGACGGCTTACAAAATCATCGTGTAAGTATTGCTACAAATGCTTTTCCCTCTCCCCAGGTTTTCAGTGATTATCAAAATTCAGGGTCATCTTTCACTAGTCACCTGACCATTGAGAAGAAATGAATCGAATAAATTGATATGAAGAATCCGATTGATAATTGTATGAACACCAACCAACCAACCCTCTGTTCCTTTCGTATTTGCATTAAATTAAGGCAATTACATTGCCCAGAATATAGAAATTGGAAATTTACCTCGTACCCACGTGTACGGGTTAAGCATAAGGCCCTATTAATGTAGGACCACCACGAACCGAAGCTCATGGTGTGGCGGGTGCAAAAAATGCGTTGATCCCGTCGGCATTCCCCCTCAATGGGGGCGCATCAAGCACCGTGCAATAAAACCAGCTCTACCCTTTAAATCGTGGGGGCAGGTGTTGCCTGTGGGGGATGGCCCCCTGGGATCAACGATGTTAGTTTGTAAATTGGGTCTAGCCTTGTTGCTTTAGCTATTTACATTGCTATAGATACATAATCAGAAACACCGACAGTAGTAGGATTGGGGTACTTACTACTCGCACAAATCCCCAAACGGGTTAGAAGGGGCTCCTTAGCCTTGGTTGGCAGCCCATCTAAAACAATAAAAAGTCCGATACAAAACCTCCGCTGTTCAGCGGCTTTGCCTCTTCCCAAGGAAAGGTTAGGGGAGTAAACTCCGAAAAATAAATCAGAAGCCCTAAGGTGGCATGATGCTGGAATCCAGTGCTACCCAGCAACTCCTGCGACACTACCGTTGCCAAACCGCATTGGTACCTTACCTTTCCTTTGGATCACAGCGACAGTGTGGAGAGGGGGGTTTGCTGCTTGGGCACCCGTCCAGACCATGGTGTTAAAAAAAATGGACACTACTCCATCGTCTCTCGTAGACGGAATAATGCCAACAACAAAGATGCATATGAGGTTCAGCAACATATCACAAGATCCACCTGTGCATTGTATGTTAACTCTATTGAAAAAAACTTTAGTCCCATAAACTTCATCGTGAAACACTTAATTGGCACTATTTAACTCTATCACTCTTTAAACTTAGATTCTATTTATAAATATTTTTATATCTATTCATTGTAACCTCAAATTAATTTTTTAGGCTTATAAAAAATTTTAGTAAAAAATTTTCAAAATTTTGCTTTAAAAAAAAAAAAATAAGACACAAACCTAAATATTTAAGAATTAAAAAAAAACTCTTTACTTTAAACCACTCACAGTGTCTCTCCCACCACTGTGATCAAAGTACAAAAAACTGATGCTTAATTCATTATAATTGAGCAGAAGAACTCGTAAGTTGTTGACGAAGTGGCCTATTGTCGGTATTATCCGGACAGCGAGGGAGTCTACCCCCTTTTTGCTAGCACTAGACCGGGAAGATTGTTTTTACTGGATTGGAGCGCCACACCTACCATCAGCTCCCTACTTTACCGCATAGATCAGATTACCCAATTACTTATGCGTTGAGTTGGCGGGGACCAGTATCGAACCAGGAATCTTGCGATTCATTGTCAGTACAGTAATAATCGGACTTTAATTGAATAGGATGAGTTCTGAGGTGAATAGATAGTGAACTTTGAAATATTCTATCATACAGGTAAAAATAGGTAGAAAATTAGGGGAAATTTGGCAGGCAAAGAGGTGTAGTACTATGGTTATTTATGCATATTTACCCATAGTTTGGGGGAGAATAATTGGATTCATACCTCTCCCAAGGGTATTAGCGCTAAGTTAAGAATCACCCTGGTTAAGGATTTGAACTTGTGTCGCCTAGTCTATTACACCACATGCCTCCACTTTTCACAGTTCTCCAGTATCTTGTGCCCGACTTAACTAAGCTGAATAAATATCTGGAAGTGGGTTGGGTCATGTTTTAATTGAAAATTACTTTTTTTTTCTTCCAAAAATGAGGCTGTTATCAATCCATCGTGATGTGTTAAATCGTGCTATATCGATAAATCGTCTAAAAGTGCAGCATACACTTTCCACTAAGTTTTTTTTTTCCTCCACACTTTTTAAAATTTTTATTTCATTCTTGTTCTGTGTCACCCCATCTCGTCTCAGACTCGCCAAAATCTTCCACCTAGCGTTCTAACAGACTGCAAAAGTTTTGTAGCTGTACTTCCTTACCCGGCGTCTGCCGTCATCCATCATTGTGGACAGTCAGGCAGAGGTCAGCTGACGTAGGTTAGTTTCTTTCTTCCTCACACACACAAAAAAAACAACAACAACAAAAAAAAAAAAAAATGGTTCTAAAAACTGGTGCAATACCGCAGTATCTTGCGCAGAAGAGAATTGGTATTCGCACCGAACCCTTCCTGTCTGTCTGACTTGCATCCTCCTCACTTGCTTTTGCCCAACCTTCTTTATCCTTCACTTTTCAGAATCCCCCCACCATCCGGTAATAGTTGATCTCTCTCTTTTTACCCATCTTTATGACCTCACTTGACCCTGCTCCCTTTTGCACCCCTCTATTATCCCGTCTTCCCCCTTAGTATTTTTTATTATTTTTTTTTTTCATTTTTTTTTTTTTTTTTCAATAAAAAATGTGCTTCCGACCTTTTTTGCAGCCGCTACTGAATTCTCATATAGACCACCCCCATTGACTCCCTCTTCCCCTCCCCCTCTCACTCCCTCTCCCCCTCTTCTCCTCTCTCTTCCCCTCTCTCTCCCCTCTCTTTCTCTCTCTCCCCTCTCTTTCCTCTCTCTCCCCCCTCTCTTTCTCTCTCTCCCCCTCTCTTTCTCCCCCCTCTCTCTTTCTATCTATCTATCTCCTGTGTTGCTCTAACCCAATATAATTTATGTTAAAAACTTTAGCCCCCCCCCCTCTTTTTTTCCCCTGATATTTTCTCCCCTTTTTGTTGTCAACCTTCTTCACTTCTGTTTAATTGTTTGATTCATTGCGGAATGTAAAATATAAATTTAGATTTTTAAAAGCAATATAAGATTTAAATGTGATTTTAGCGCCCGTGGCTAAGATTACTTCCTATAATACGTTAGGTCTCCGAAAGTTTTCCTAATGTGGGTGAATATACAACACAACTTCAACAAAGAGGTACATAACAAAATACAGACTTTATTGTCTGAACACATTAACAATACAAATACAAAACATCTAGAACGAAAGTTCTAAAAAAGGAAGAAAGAGTTTTTGGTTAAACAAAGAGATAAAAGTTATCACTTACTTCGTACAGTAGCCACGTGGTAAGAGTCTCTCCATGCAGACATGGGAGTGTTTAGAAGGTACGCGTGTTCACGGCTATAATGGCGGTTGAGCCAGACACCTTTACGGGTATATAGTATAATAAAAGCTGTTTAATACACACGTATAAGCCTATAGTTGGGGTGAATCCCCCACCATTCCAAACGGATAGAAACACCACTAGTACATGTCTGGAGTTTCCAAGATGTGAACGAGAGTTTTTCTCCAGGTTGTGTAATTGAATAGCCATGGTTGTAACGCCCCCTAGTGGCAAACCCTGGCGGCACATTTTCCACCCTCAACTCATTGTAACAAGGGAAGACAATCGCTACAACAACAACAACCGTGGCATAGTTACTAACGTGATGGCCTGAAATATCGTAATAAGTGAGTTCGAACCCCAGTCGTGTTATTACGTTCGCTTTCGGATTAATTCCCTTGGGAAAGATATGAACCCCATTATCCTCCCGGCTATGGGTTAAATAGTACCACTGCTATTCTTCTCAAAGGATCGTTTTGGCATTAAATAAACAACAAATGTTGATATGCCATTAAGCCAAGAGACTAATCCAAACCAAAAAATAACGTATAAAAATCAAGTGAAAACAAATATTGCGTCGTTTCATTTGTTGAAATCAAAAGAAAAAAACATTTTTTTTCAATCAGCTTTCAAGATAATAAGAAAAATTTTCCCCTAAGATCTATTTCAATCTTAAAGGTAAAATTTAAGCCAACGTCGGTATAAGGTCACATTCGTAAATAATAGTCCTGGGAAAGGTATGGACACCCATAACCTTCCGGTTCTGGGTTAAATAATACCACTGCTATTCTTCTGAAAGAATGGCTTTGGTATTAAATAACCAACAACGGTTGATATGTCATTAAACGAAGAAACCAAACCAGTGATTAAAATAAATCAATGCCTTTTTTTTTTTGTCGCTGAATTCATAAATTTTTCTTTTCAACAGATCACACAAACTGAAAATAGCAAGTAATCCATTCGCTAAAGATTCAGAGACTGCGATCCAAATGATTCGTAAGTTTGCTTATTTTTATTCTTTTGAAACTCAAACTTTCTACGTTTCTCTTGTTAATTTGACGGCGATTTTCGAGTATGATCGAAAATTCAGAAAAGACTCATCTTTGGATTAACACCAGGATTCTTTGAACAACAACAATATAAACCCCTCAATGGCTTTACAGATTCTAACAAATATAAAAATCTTTATAAAAAAAGACGAAGCTTGAAAGACAAAATGATTGTAGCTATGATCAATTCCCATCGATTTTGCTCGATGAATATGTCTTTTTGTTAGACAAGCTTGATAAAATGGTTTCGTTGTTTTTTTTTATAAAAAATGGGCTTTATTAACAGTTGTGGTGCTATTCGCAGAATTCCGTCCCGGCCTCCTACCTTAAAAAAAGCTAGGCGGTGATAGCTGAAAAAAAAACCTCCCTACAAATGAAGTCCCTAGCTGAAGCGGTTCCTGCTGAAGCGCTTAAGGCGTTTTCCCGAAAAGTTAATGCGATATTTTACCCCTCCAGCCTTTGAAATATTTTAAGGGAGGGGACTGAATATTTACATTTACTTGTCGATAAAAATATGGCTTCCTTTTAATGCCTTCAATCAACTAAAAAAATAATTTGTCGATAAAAACGCCTTCAATCTGCTAGAAAATTTTTTTTTCGGTATTTTCATTTAAAAAAAAAAATTTTTTTTTTTCGACAATTAATTGCAAATAAAAAATCAAAAACATTTTTTTTTTTTTTTCGGTATTTTTTTTTATTTAAGGAGTGTTGTTTTCTCAGCTATCACCGCCTAGCGTTTTTTAAAGGCAGGAGGCCGGGATGGAATTCTGCGAATAGCACCACCATTGTTTGTACAAATAATATTAGTCAACAATTCAGGTTTACATCATGACTGTCTTGATTGGGATTGATTGATTTTAACGACATGTCAACCATCTAGGGTTACTGTATGCATAGAGGTTAGGGAATCACATTCATTAATACATTCATATTTAAATTTTTTGTGTAGGTGTTTGTTTTTAGAGGGGACTGCGGTTCTATCGAATACAAATAATTCTTAAACATACCTATTTGACTCATAGAGGGGCCTTTACATGTGCTGCCCATATGGGAGGCGCACTAATGTAATGGTTATCGTCGTAGAAAACGGACACGGCGAAACTAGCTGTTTCACGTGTTTTTTTATTTATTATTTTAATTACCTTAAAATAATTCATTTTCAGACGATTAACCATGAATTCAATCGTAGTTTCGAAGCTTAATCGTTACTGCACACTCAAGGTTGCTCCAAGCAGCATAAATGCCACCAGACTTACGACAAAAAAGTGATTATATATAGAAAATTTAAATGGAAGAAGTTAATTATTCTAAAAAATGAAATTTCAAAACATCGTAAAGAACGATATCACTTACCTAACCACCTTATCTAACCAAGAACATAAAATGACAACAGTCCGAAATAGCCTCATCTCATTAATACATATAAAAATATATAGTTTTGCAGTGTTGACTAGCGCAGTGTAGTTTATCCATCGGGGGTAAAAGTTCAGCTCTATCCACATTCCCTGAACACGAAACCCCACAAGTGTCCCCATGTGACAGTAAACAGAAATATTTACTTTGGGACTCGGTATCATCAGCTGTTGACAACAATAACAGCAGACGCTCAATTCTTACCCTAACCTGCCACTTTTCCGATGCCATGTCAGTTTCACTATTTTACTCACTTCAAGAGCAGCATCACATTCTTCATCTTCTTCAACAATCCTATTACCATCTCATTTTTCAACGCATAGAAACATAGAGAATTCTGATGAATGCATTTCAAAAATCAAAGTAACTCCGAAGAGCATAACGATATAAAATAAATTTCAATTTATAAACACATGATTTTATCTAACCAAATAATTGATCATTTACGTTTATGTTAATTGTGATCACATACGCTAGGAAACTTTCAGGCTAGCGTGGTAATCACCCTCTGACTATATATATATATATATATATATATATATATATATATATATATATATAAAGATAATCTAATGAGTCAGACGAACCTACTATTAGTTTCGCATAAAGCTCTTCAGGGCTAAAATCTGACTCTATTTTAGATTTTAGCCCTGAAGAGCTTTATGCGAAACTAATAGTAGGTTCGTCTGACTCATTAGATTATCTTTATTATTGGCTCTACTTAGGTATCGAGCACTTTTTACATATTAGCTTTCTCCTAGCGGTTATATGAATATATATATATATATATATATATATCTTATATACATATATATACATATAAATTGTTTTTTCTTTTGGCCAAATACTGTACCAATAGATTATTTTTTGTTGGTACGAATATCTTGGTCCTTTCTTTTTTTCAAAATTTTTTTCTTCCTGGTTGATGTTTGGTAGTATATTTTTACAATCAAACTTTCTGCTGGTTTTTTTTCTCTCCGCAAGGATCTACCAACACGCTTGGTATATTATATATATAGATATATATATATACTGTGTGTGTGGAGTGGCCTATTGTCATATCAGCCAAACAGCGAGTGAGTTTATCTCCTTTTCACTTGCGCTAGACCAGGGTTTTTTTTCTGAGGTGGACCAACACACCTACTGTCAGCTTCCAGATGCTTTACCGCACTGATCAGTTTACCTAAGCTGTGATACTTATGCGCTTTGGCGAGGACCGGTATCGAACCTGGAACCTTGCGATTCTTAAGCAGATGCTCTATAGAGTGAGCTAAGTTTGTTATATTCATAAGTAAAGAGTGCTCAGTATTATTGATAATGGATGTATATCTAAGTTGGAGTCGCGAAGACATGAAGTCAACGGCGCTTGGTAACTGATATTTTCACGACTGGGTGATTTTAAAACCTAGTGAATTGTGTTCGTGTTTTCCCTTACATACTGTTGTGGGTGCATCATAGGAAGTGTCAATCACTTGAGTCATGGCGGTAAGGTTAGTTTAGTTTGTGGTACCTGATGAGAAAATTGGTTTTCTTTGTGTGGGATTGACCCTTCCAATGATGCGCCAAACAGCATATAAGGAAAAACAAGAATACAAAATAATTCAATTTGTTTGAGAATCGCATTGGCGTGCAACTGTCAGTTACCAAGCGCCGTTGACTTTATGCCTTCGCTTCCCAAACTTATATATATAATCTCATTTAAGCAGGTTTTATTAAAGATCTACAATAAACTCTTCTAACTGAATGAACCGACAACTGCACAAAAAATGCAATAAACCCTTTGAAAAGAATATAACTCGCACAAAACAAACAACTACTACAATCAATAACTACCCTGATGACGACCAGTAATATGGTTGAAAGTTCCAGAATTTGGCATGAAACACCTGAAGACCGGAGGGCACATCGGCCGACACGTTGTATATATAACAATAAAGATGAGGACAACAAATTTAAATAAGACAAAACCTCGTTTTTTATCTCTAAAGATCGACTCCAAGCAAGTTTTATTTGCTTTCAGGGAAGATGTGAATTATTAGAGGAAAGAAACTACCAATTCTTGAGGGTATTTGCTTTTGCAAAAGTCTTTGTTTCATTCTCTGATGAATGTTTAAAGCATCATTTTTTTATTTTTTATAAATGATTGTCTTTCTGATTTTTATTGTGATGAATAGATATTCATCGAGCCAGTATCTTTTACATGATTGTTTAATACCTTTATGGTTCATATTTGCCGATTTTCTACGCAGATAGACCATCCTAGATTAGTGAAAGACAATCTCTTCATTTTTTCCTTGTACCGTAATAAGCTTAGTAAATATCAATTCTTATAAAATCCTTATGTATCTTATTATAATGAAGATTGTGTGTCTTTGTGTCTGTAACCGAAACTACTTCACCACCAAGGTAAAAATTCCCATAGTTATTTAAGTTATATTCTCAATGGTTATCAAATAATAATTATTTAATCTTAATTAGCATCATTTATTAACAATATCTCTGTCAAGGTCTAGCTGAGATAGATTTGTTCCCTATCATAAATTTGTTTAAAATCCTGCGATGTGTGTTATATATCATTAAGAAATAAATGTCTACATAGTATAGTGTATGAATAATTCAAACAAAACCATGTTTAATCAATAATTACTGGGTGTTATTGATTTCTAATATTATTGTAGTTATTTCCTATAACTCCAACCTAAAAAAGGGGAACCACTCTGAATTAATTTTATCTGTTAATTAATCTACCCATTATTTTCCCATTAAACTAACCCTAACCCTAAGCACGTCTTCTTTTTTCCTAGTAGATCAATAAATAAATAAATAATTTATAAAATTCTTTCAGAGTGGTTCCCCTTAAATGTTGGAGTTATAGGAAATAACCATTATTGTTTTATTCTCAAAAGTATTAAAAGCAATCCTATGTATAATTTTATATTGAAATCAATTAGAATAAAGTGAAAATAAGTGTAATCTTTTTGTGTTCGTATGTTGCAATATGACCCTTGTGAGCTAGAACTGCTATTGGAAGGGGGAGGAATAAATAACAAAGGCTTAAAAAATAGTGATGACCCAAAAGAGGAGAGCGATGGTTTTGACCGTAGCGTGACCCCGAACGAAGAATTGAGGGGCAAGCGGAAGTCGGGTGTTGACCGGAAGTCGGGTGTTGACCGGAAGTCACGTGGTGACGTGGGGGAAGGAAGAAAGGCTTCGTCCTCTTTTTGCCGGCGTCCGTCGTGGGGGACAGACCTCATTAGAGCCCAGTAATCTAGTAGTGCTCTCTCTCTCTCGTTCTCTCTGCCTCCCTTCCTCCCTGGTAGAAGCCACTAGACGAGCACGTTAATAAAGGCTGGGAGTTTGTGACGACATGTTTCTCGTGTTATGATTTTTTATCGGAGTTTTAGTACCAAGAAAGAAAAGAGACTACGGTGCTTGTATCGTTTTAGTACGTGGGTATTGCAACGTAACATATATCGTTTTGGTGCCCGTTGACCTCGGAGTTCAGACACGGACTCATAATGAACCAGTTTACCACGACAACGAGGGGATACGAAAAAGAAAAGACATCGGCCGTAATTGTAACAGAAACTAACGTAAACGAAAGAAAGAGCGAGTCAAACAAACAAAGAAAAAGGACCCACGTGTGACGAAAAAAAAAGGGAGTGACCTGTTGAAACGAGAGAGAAAAAAAAAAAAACAGAAGTAAAAGAAAAAAGAAAGAGCAACAACAGCGAGCATTTGAAGAGAAAAAAGGGCTTAAAAAGAAACAAAAAAAAAAAAAAAAAAAAAGACCCACCTTGAAAAAGAAAAGGGAGACCTTTTAAAATCTTATTAAAGGAGATGAACGACAACAACGAGTCAACAAACAATTGAGAACTTAAAAAAAAAAAGGACCCACGTGTGAAGAAAACAAAAAGAATTTTTAAAAAAGAAGGACCCACGTGCGAAGAAAACAAAAAAGATTTAAAGAAGAAAAAAAGGACGAGAAAAAAACAACAGCAACTAACAATTAAAGAAGAAGAAAAGGACTTATAAAAGAAGGAGAAACCCACGTGGAGAAAAAATATACGTCCACGTGTGAATTTAAAAAAAAAAAAAAAAAAGAAAAGATGGAATTAATGAACTTTACAAGAAAAAAGAACTTTAAAAAAAAAAAAAAAAAAAAAAGGAAAAATATACGTAGAAGTAACAAGGTAGGTGATATTTTTTTTTTTTCTCTCTTGTTCTGCAAAATTGTGCATTTAAAAAAAAAAAAAAAAAAAAAAATTTTTACTTTTATTAATATAATATTACGTATTAGTGTAAGTTTTTCTGTTGTCTGGTGGATTGAAATTGTTTTCGCGAAATGGAGTCGCAAATGTTTAAAGATTTTTTTCAGGGTCTCACCGCAGAACTGGTCGAGGCAGCAAAATCTGTAACTAACTCATTAAAAAGTGACAGCTATTTGAAAAGAATTAGGCCACTAATGAGCAGGGCGGACGCACATTACGAGTCTTGGGTCGACGATATGGAACGATATTTCCTAATAAGCAAGGCCAGGGAGGGAGAGAAAAGCCAAGCGACCCTTCTCACGACTGGTGGGGAAGTTGGCAGTTATATCCAAGGGGTTATTTGGGAGAACCAAAACGTATCTTGGGAAGATTTGAAATACCTGCTCAGAGAATACTACGGGATAGACTCTAACCCACATGAATTTTTTTTGCAGTTGGTAGGCGTCCGACAGGGCAGACACGAAGCCCTGCAAAATTACTTGCAAAGAATTCTCCATTTAGCGGGCAAAGCATATAAGGACACAAACAAAAGTGACCCAATAGTGAGGGAACAAGTCAAAAGGTTTTTTATTGAAGGGCTAAGGGACCCTGGAGTTAAGCTAGCTGTGCTAAGGGATGAACCGCCTACAGTCGAGGCTGCTTATCAAAAAGCTATCGCAGAAGATAAGTGGCGGAGTAGGATAACAGCTCCCTCTCAAATGGAACCTGAGCCCATGGAGGTCTGTCACGCGAGAAGACGAAGGACACACATGGACACACCAGTGACAGAAAATAGGGGCCCAACAGATACTGGGATAGAGGGAATCCCACAACAGAACAGAGATTCGCTCAGCCAGTGGGACGCAACAGAGACAGGATAATAGAATGCTGGAGATGTAGAAAAAAAGGTCATACGTGGCGGCAGTGCTGGTGGCAGCCTTCGAATCAGGGAAACGGAATTACACCGCCGCTGCGACCCGAGCGGGCGGAAACGCTCATTACCGACGTATGTGATTGGTAATATGGGTTCACCGAATTCAATTACTATTAAATTGGGGTCCACGACCTTCAGGGCCTTAATAGACACCGGGGCAGAGGTATCCGTTATTAATAGCAGGGCGTACCGAGCGCTAAACCCTAGACCTAAATTGACGAAAAAAAATAAATCTACAAACAGCTAATGGCTCCTCCCTGACAATGGAAGGATTGGCTTATCTACAAGTTAAGATAGGGAAGCGCATAATACCCCACGAGTTTTTCGTAGTGAAAAATTTAAATAGGAACATCATACTAGGGCGTGATTGGCTGAAGCAGAATAGGGCTCGTATATACTTCGACTTAGGGGCCCTCCGAATTGATAATGAGTACGTAGCACTGGAAGAAGATAAACATATTTCATCGATAGTTCGATTAGACAAACCGGTCGTGCTGAAACCCCAACACATACACACGTGTGTGGGGAAAATACAAATTAACAGTGTGAACCGAGACACCTACCAAACAGAACAGCTAACTTCAGGATATTTGAGCAACCTATATGGAGTATCAGTGGCCAGCGCAGTAGTCACGTTGGATAAGTCACAAAAAGTCCCGATAATGATAATGAATAATACAAACCAGACGATATCGCTGAAACGGGGCTGCCCAGTAGCTAAGCTCCATGAGACTGCTAAGATAAACGAAATTTCCAGGGTTGACAGGACGACATACCGACTTAAGGATGAAGAGCTAGATAAAGTCGAGGTACCTTCAGAATTTAGAGAGAAAGTAATGACATTGCTAAGGAAAAACATGGATTTATTCACTAGTGAAGATAAAGATTTAGGGAGAACCGACACGGTGAAAATGAAAATTGACACCGGGGAGCATAAACCCATAAAGAAACAGCCCTATCGCACTCCTCTTCGACAGAGAAAGTTAGTAGACAAAGCTATCAATGAAATGCTCGAAGCCGGGATTGTAGAACGCTCCAGAAGTCCATGGGGATCCCCGATAGTTTTGGTTGAGAAGAGAGACGGCAGTAAGCGATTCTGCGTGGATTTCAGAGCCCTGAACAAAATTACAAAAAATAACGCCCACCCGCTCCCAGTCATCGATGATATCCTGGCAAGCCTGGGGACAGCAAAATATTTTTCTAAGCTGGACTTGAAATCTGGTTATTGGCAGGTAGAGCTGCACGAAGAGGATAAGGAAAAGACAGCATTTACGTGTCACCGAGGACTCTTTCAATTCAATGTTATGCCTTTCGGGCTTGCTAATGCACCCGGGATATTCCAGGAATTAATGTCAGTAGTTTTAGAAGGACAAGAAGAGTACGCGCTAGCATATTTAGACGACATCCTGATATTTTCTGACACTGTGGAGAACCACGTGAGGCATATACAAGAAGTTCTGGGGAGCCTGAGGAGACACGAATTGAAATTAAAACCTGCTAAATGCGAGTTTTTTAAAAAAGAGACCCAATATTTGGGATTCAGGATTAGTAGTAAGGGAATTCAGCCGGATTATGACAAAGTGAAGGCAATTCAGGCAGTGACTAACCCAGTACCGTAAGGGAAGTGAGGGGGTTCATCGGGATGTGTTCGTATTATAGAAGATTTATCCCGGACTTCTCCAGTATAGCGGAACCACTAATTAATCTGACGAGGAAGTATGCCCGTTTCCAGTGGGATGATACATGCCAGATAGCGTTTGACCGCCTAAAAAATATGCTTTCCGATATGGTTATCTTGGCATACCCAGACACCAATAAGGATTACAGATTATACACGGATGCATCTAACTTTGCCATAGGCGCTTGCCTAACACAGCGTGTCTATGATGACTCAGAGGATAAGGAAATAGAGAAGCCTATATATTTCCTGTCGCATAAGTTGAGTGATACTCAAACAAGGTGGTCAACAATAGAGAAGGAGGCATACGCCATACACTATTCGTTACAAAAGCTTCACCACTACTTACATAGCGCCACGTTCACGATATACACAGACCACAAACCACTTCAGTATTTACTGAACTCACCCATGCAGAATAGGAAAATACAGTCATGGGCTTTGAGTATAGCAGGGTACAACTGTAAGATCGAATATCTGCAAGGCAAGAGCAACGTGTGCGCGGACCTGCTATCTCGTTCCAAGGGCGCCCAAAAAGAAAGGTCTGAAAGGACGGTGGAGGTCGATGATAGAGCCTATGAAGTTAGTGCTATTAACTCCAACCACTTTAATCCGCGAGACTTTGCATCATACAAAAGGGAGACCACTCAACCTACAGAATTTGAAAGACCAATACTACCTGATGTCGATATAATTAGAGAACAGGATGCGGATAAAGATATTTTGGAACTCAAGAATAGAATTAAGAAAGGCAAAGCCACGAAACTGGAACAGAAGAAGTACCTAATAATGGACGATGTGGTATACTATTTGTCTCAGCCAGACGACGAGCCAGTGGTGAGATTATACATCCCGTCACACCTAAGAACACGGGTGCTCATACAGTACCATGATGATAACGGCCATGTGGGCGCCGAAAAGACCTTTCAGGCAGTAAAACAGAAATACTTTTGGCCATGTCTCTTTAGAGAAATCGTCGAGCATGTGAATAGGTGCGTCCATGCCAAACAAGAAATTTAAGCACCTTCCGACCACGTATTCAGGAATCAGATATGCCCCCGTTCCCTTTCGCAAAGATTGCAGTGGATATTTGCGGACCGTACCCCAAAACACTGTCAGGAAATCAATACATCGTGTCATTCATAGATATTTACAGTGGATGGCCCGAGTGTTTTCCGGTCCCAAATAAGAAGGCAGAAACCGTCTGTCACTTACTAATAGAAGAGATATTCCCCAGATTTGGCGCCCCGCTCCAGTTAGTGTCTGATAACGGAACAGAGAATGTAAATAGAATGATGAAAAAAACCCTAGAGGAGCTCAATGTACATCATGTGACCACTTCTTTCTACCATCCCCAGAGCAATGGTAAGGTGGAAAGACTTCATAGAACTATGAACGACATTTTGGCCAAGAAAATAGGGGATAACGAGCGTTCTTGGGATCTGTACATCAATCAGATGCTTGCAGCCCTGCGATTCAACGTGAGTGAGTCTACGAAATTCTCCCCGTTTTATCTGGTTTATGGTAGAGATGTCATCCTCCCACTTGATAATATATTGAGGCCTCGTCAGTTGTACTATGGAGACGAGCATCATGAAATAGCCCTCAAAGAACAGCACCGTGCTTTTACATTAGTAAGGAATAACCTGAAGAAGGCAAAGCAACGTCAAGCCGATAGACTGCATAGCAAAACTAAGGACGTAAATTTTGAGGTGGGAGATCTTGTCTATTACAGGAATCACCATAGACGTGGCAAATTGGACAAAAGGTGGCAGCCTAACTACATAGTGATAGAAAAAAACTGGCTCCGTTTCATATCGAATAAAAAACCAACTGACAAGCACGGTAGTAAAAGCACATGCAGAGCATCTACGTGCCGCAAACGTTGATAGATGGGATATACCTGATGTTGGGCGGCCAGTACGGAAAGCCACACTGGCTGCACCTGTCGATTCTGATTCTTCGGAGCATAGCTCGGACAGTGAAGAGAATAATTACTTGAATTTTAAGAGCCGACGTCAGAGGGAAAACTCCTTGGACGAAAGTGATATTCCAATCATGGAACGGCAAATGGCTTCGAGAACAATTCCAACATATAGCGATGGGGATGAGGAAAATATGGATTACACGGAATAGGAGATGGAATAATGACGAAAAAAAAAAAAAAAAAGAAAAAAAAAAGATAAATAAATGAAAAACTGAAAAGGATTAAAATGAATAGATACAAAAAGAGAAGGAATAATAGAGAAAAGAATTATTGACCAGCTGAAGAAGGCGACGATAACGCCGTTGCTTGAAAAAAAGCTATAAATCAGTATAGGTCTGCAATTGATAAGAATGAAAAATAAATGAGTAATTTTTTTTTTAAATTCAAATTGGAGAGAGTATTTCCTAAAAAAATGAAAAAAAAGAAAAAAGAAAAAAAAAAATGAACAAATAAGTAAGTAAGGTCAGAGCACAATTGTGGAACAAGGAGGAGAATATCACCTGCTTTAATGATTTTGTAAATGTTCTTTTTACTTTATATATGTATGTGTTTTTTGTATTATTGTAAAATTGAATGCTCGTGTGGCTCTATCGGAGAGAGGAAGGTCTATATCGGATAGAAGGAAAAAAAAAAAAAAATCTAATGAATAATTACGCATATTCTTGAAAAAAAAAGAGATACTTTTGAAATTTTTACGGGTAAAAATTTTAGAATGATGGTAAGGGAGGAATTGTAGCAATATGACCCTTGTGAGCTAGAACTGCTAATGGAAGGAGGAGGAATATAAATAACAAAGGCTTAAAAAATAGTGATGACCCAAAAGAGGGGAGCGATGGTTTTGACCGTAGCGTGACCCGAACGAAGAATTGAGGGGCAAGCGGAAGTCGGGTGTTGACCGGAAGTCGGTGTTGACCGGAAGTCACGTGGTGACGTGGGGGAAGGAAGAAAGGCTTCGTGCTTTTTTTTTGCCGGCGTCCGTCGTGGGGGACAGACCTCATTAGAGCCCAGGAATCTAGTAGTGTTGTCTCTCTCTCGTTCTCTCTGCCTCCCCTCCTCCCTGGTAGAAGCCACTAGACGAGCACGTTAATAAAGGCTGGGAGTTGTGACGACATGTTTCTCGTGTTATGATTTTTTATCGGAGTTTTAGTACCGTGAGTATTGCAACGTAACATTATTCTTTACTTCCTGTTTTAACTAAATAGTTGAATTAGGAAAATGTATCAATGAAAGACGGCAGTAACGGAAAATGATGGAAGAGTTAGTTTCAAAGTTGTTCTATTTTTCGATTATACCCCCTCTGTTGCAGATCTTTTTATCTGCATTCTTATTCAGTTTCATTAGCCTTTCTAATTTAATATGATATTTTATTATATTAAAACTTAAATACTTGCACCTGGAGGGTGCATATATTTGCTAGTATATCTAAAGGTATCAGAACTAAGTTTCCATTTCAAATTGTTTTATTTTTTTTATTGTAATGGGCATAGCCGATCACCCCACCCACCATGTGGCAAAGATACGCCTGTGTCGTGCACGAAAGACTCGAACGAACGAGACGTAATTTGCATGGCGGCTGGGTGAGCTGTAATAAGCACAGGCAGTCGCTCACACTGGAAGAATGAACCAAGCAGTGGAGAGAGAGAGGGGGGGCTAGTCTTTATCTGACCACGGACCAGATTTTTTTTTGAGTGCTGGATTTTCTTCATTGCTCCTTTAATAAATTTGATTATTTTACTTACTTATGGTACAAATTCACTTGCATTGAATTTTTAAATCCCACCTCCTCAGGCAATATCTTGCAAAAATTAATTTTTACAGAAACCGGAGGGTTTTTTAATTTTTCTAGTCACTATAACAAAGCTAAAGGAATCTTTTGTTGTGTATAATAAAACACCTTTGTAATTAATTTCATTAGGGATCAGTTTTGAACGTGTGAAGAAATATTTCGCAAGTACAAAAAATATACGTGACTATCGAACACATAAGAGAATTCCATTAAATATTTCTCAAAAAATATCTTACAATTCATTTGAGATCTGCCTTTTATGTATTCGCTAAATCGTTATCGATTTATCTCGAGCGTTCAATTATCGTATAAAAATCTTCTTTGAAAGTTTTTTTTTTTTTTAGAAAGTTTATTGAGCTTAGATTCGCGCTTTTAATCTTATAACGCAGGAAAATTCAAGTTGAATCACGAGAGAAATATACAAGAATGAATTTGTATTTTGTGTAACAAGATATGAGAAATATTACCCACACGGGAATCAATCTTACACCTCTCTCTAAATGCAATTGACAGTTGTCCTTGTTATGACATTAAGGGATAATATGATTGGATGCGATAAAATTCTCTCTTAGCTTATAGCATGTTAACAATAGACAGCAAGAAGGTAAGAGATAATAGAAAAGTAATAAAATATTATATATACATATATATATATATATATATGCCTATATGCATAGATTTCGTCTTGTAGCTAAGTGGTAGATATTAGGCAATGCCATCATTTTTCCATCGGATTGATAAATAAAATAGTGTTGTCAGAGGTGACAAAAGGAGACATTTCTACTAATTTGCATACTGGCTTTAACAAAACCATGTTTAATAAATAATAACTTGATTAATCTCTGCTATTATTGTTTTATTCTTCACTACATTAAAATCAATGCAATGAATTATTTTTATATAGAAACCAATTAAAATATAATTAATATAAGTGTAATCTTTTTATATGTAAGTAAGTAAAGTCGTCGGGTCGGCCTAATGTCGGTATCAGCCATACAGCGAGGGAGTCTATCCCCTTTTCACTAGCGCTAGACCAAGGAGATTGTTTTTTCATCTGAGGTGGAGCGCCACACCTACCATCAGCTACTTACTTTACCTCACGGATCCCTGTGCTACTCATAACGCTGAGTTGGCGAGGACCGGTATCGAACTAGGAACCTTGTGGTTTCTAGCCGAACGCTCTACCTACTGAGCTAACCCGGCCCTATTTTTATATGTGTTCTTATTTAATTTCGTAAGTCTTTCTAATTTAATATATTTCATTACATTAAAATTCAAAGGGGGCATATTCGTGCTAGTATTGTCAGAGGCGACAAAAGGATTCATCTCTACTTAACAGATCCGTAGATCCGTGATCGTAATTACCTGTGATGCCTAAACTTTATAAATATCTACTTAAAACCGTTTTTTTTTTTCTTTTCTTTTTTATGGTTTGCCGTTGCTGGAAGTTTATTTTTTCGCAGCCTTTTTCGTCTCACCATATCAATCTTGAAATAAAATAGTCATTTTCCAGATCGTTGAGCTTACTTTCAAATAACATGAAAGCCCTCCCAAAAAAAAAAATATATAAAGATAAACGCAAAGGCCTTAAAAAGATCAAATAATTTCATTGTATTTTTAGAATCACAATGTATTATCGAATTTTTCATTGGCCTGTCTTACTCACTATTGTTCGGAGCTTTTATTTTTAGATATTGATTAGCTAATAAGGCAACACCTCACACATAAAGGTTGGGGGTGGTGGTGGGGTAAAATAAAGTTTTCCTGGCTATTTTATTATCGAACAGACTCTACTTACCTGATGAAATTTGCTTTGCTTCTATGTTTATACACAAAGAATGAAATCAGCGTATGAAGTTCATACTCTGGTTGGAAAGATCAAAATCAAAATCAGTAATACACATCTACATGTTACATGTAACCTTACCCCTTAATAAGCCATTCCTGGTTATTCTACTCTTGTAACGTTACTCCTTAATAAGCCCGTTTGGTTCTTCTACTCTTGTAACGTTACTCCTTAATAAGCCATTCTTGGTTCTTCTACTCTTGTAACGTTACTCCTTAATAAGTTTTTTTAGTTCTTCTACTCTTGTAATGTTACTCCTTAATAAGCTATTTTAGTCCTTCTACTCTTGTAACGTTATCCCTTAATAAGCTCTTTTAGTCCTTTTACTCTTGTAACGTTACCCCTTAATAAGCTCTTTTGTTATTCTACTCGTAATAAGCTCTTTTAGTTCTACTCTTGTAACGTTACTCCTTTAATAAGCTCTTTTAGTTCTTCTACTCTTGTAACGTTACCCCTTAATAAGCTCTTTTTAGTTTCTTCTACTCTTGTAACGTTACCCCTTAATAAGCTCTTTTAGTTCTTCTACTCTTGTAACGTTACCCTTAATAAGCTCTTTTAGTCCTTTACTCTTGTAACGTTACCCCTTAATAAGCTCTTTTAGTTATTCTACTCTTGTAACGTTACTCCTTAATAAGCTCTTTAGTTCTTCTACTCTTGTAACGTTACTCCTTAATAAGCTCTTTTAGTTCTTCTACTCTTGTAACGTTACCCCTTAATAAGCTCTTTTTAGTTCTTCTACTCTTGTAACGTTATCCTTTAATAAGCTCTTTTAGTTCTTCTACTCTTGTAACGTTACTCCTTAATAAGCTCTTTTAGTTCTTCTACTCTTGTAACGTTACCCTTAATAAGCTCTTTTAGTTCTTCTACTCTTGTAACGTTACTCCTTAATAAGCTCTTTTAGTTCTTCTACTCTTGTAACGTTACCCCTTAATAAGCTCTTTTAGTCCTTTTACTCTTGTAACGTTACCCCTTAATAAGCTCTTTTGGTTATTCTACTCTTGTAACGTTACTCCTTAATAAGCTCTTTTAGTTCTTCTACTCTTGTAACGTTACTCCTTAATAAAGTTCTTCTACTCTTGTAACGTTACCCCTTAATAAGCTCTTTTAGTCCTTTTACTCTTGTAACGTTACCCCTTAATAAGCTCTTTTGGTTTCTCTTGTAACGTTACTCCTTAATAAGCTCTTTTAGTTCTTCTACTCTTGTAACGTTACTCCTTAATAAGCTCTTTTAGTTCTTCTACTCTTGTAACGTTACCCCTTAATAAGCTCTTTTAGTCCTTTTACTCTTGTAACGTTACCCCTTAATAAGCTCTCTTAGTCCTTCTACTCTTGTAACGTTACCCCTTAATAAGCTCTTTTAGTTCTTCTACTCTTGTAACGTTTCCCCATAATAAGCTCTCTTAGTCCTTCTACTCTTGTAACGTTACCCCTTAATAAGCTCTTTTAGTTCTTCTACTCTTGTAACGTTACCCCTTAATAAGCTCTCTTAGTTCTTCTACTCTTGTAACGTTACCCATTAATGAGCTTTGGTTCTTCTACACATATAGAAGCCAAGATATCCTCCAGTAAATCCCAATTTGTTCCAGACCCAAACCAGCAAGTATGTCATCCAGCCCAACAACCGTACAAGAGGTACCAGTACTTCGAGATGTAAAACAGAACAAGAAGAAGGTAAGTATATTACTAAAACTATTAACACTTCATCACTTTTTTTCAAATCACACCCAGTAGGAGGCGCTAGTAGTTTGATGTTTTTTCATTGTAAAAATAGACTCTGCAACCCGAGTTCAAATCCTAGATGCGGCTGTAGCGTTTCCTTTCGCGCTAATGTTTTTTTAACAAAGTCATGAATCCAACTTTTCCCTCTTGGAGAAGAAAACTCTAAATATAATCCTGCTCTATTTGGCCTTATGTTGGATCCCCTCATGGCGAAACGGTTAGGTATAAGAAGATATGTAACATTACTGTTATGATCAGCCCTGTCGACTGGGGCTTTAGAATAGACCGACTGCACCTCCGCATATGGGTAAGACCCCTCCATGACCGTGAGTGGCGACCTTTGATGCTGAAGGTGTGGAACCCTGGTGGCTGAGCAGTCCGTGACATGCAACACCGTACTTTGGCTCTTACTTAGCGTATGAGTAGTACATGGATCTGTGTGGTAAAGTAAGGAGCTGATGGTAGGTGTGCCGCTCCACCTCAGACGCTAAAATAATCTCCTTAGTCTAGCGCTAGTGAAAGGTGGATAGACTCCCTCGCTGTATGGCTCATACCGACATTAGGCCGCCCCGACGACTTTACTTAGGTTAGATGGGCGGTCGGAAGGGTCCTCTCTGATTAATCGGATAGTTACGTCAAGCCCTAGCACCTATATGATTGCCTCAATCCTATTGCCCTTATGACAAGCCCCAACCCTCATATATGTGCTAGAAGGAAGCGCGTGGTGTAATGGTTAAAGTCATAGGAAATGGACTCGTCGCCCCGAGTTCAAATCCTGGACGTGGTAATTGCATTTCACTTAGCGCTGATACGCTTGGAAAAGGTATGAATCCTACTCTTCCTCCAGCTATGGGCAAATAGTAGAGCAGACTGGGCTCTTTAACCTTGGTCTAGGAGAAGGAAAACTCTGAATTCAAACCTGTTAAACTCCGCTTAAGAAATTGACCTTGTGTCGCATCCTGCTCGTGTGGAGGGGTTGATAAATATATATATGTGCTAGAAGGCCGTGACTGGGGGGTTTTCATGTCCTGGATATATGATGGAGAATTTTCAGTTCTGGAGGTTTGGGGAATGTGGCGCACCTCTTCATCACCATTGCTCCCAGATCCCCTCTGATACGGAGATGTAGTACATGTTAGGGTCCCATCTATGGGTAAAATAGAAAAATGTGTTTATAAAAAATTGTGTATCCATTAAGAATGAAAGAAAAAACATGGACTAAATAGAAATAATTTAATAACCATCAAGAATGAATAAAATAAAAACGTATTCATAAAAATCATTCATAAAATGACCCTCTGGGTTGACATGCCGTAAAACCCAATCAACCGACTAACTAAATGTTATGATATTGTATAGCTGAGTGGCCTTAGAGACCATAGAGGCCAACTGTTGACAGCTGACAATTGGTAAATAATGATGTTTATGTTTCAAATGTCCAAACTCAAAATAGAAATGTCCAACTATGTGGTCACACTGTCGTACAGCTAGCATAACAGAAAAGCTGAACAGAACATATATATATATATATATATATATATATATATATATATATATATATATATATATATCATACACATACACACAAACAAAAATACGCCGCACACGTACAAACAAAAAGAACATTCCACATCACGTAAACACGCAAACACGCAAACACGCAACACGAGAATACAGTTAAAAAAAACGCACACATTCGACCATTTACAGCATTTCTGTCATTTAAAAAATAAAAAAATTTCGTTTACCTGATGAATGCTTTTAGCTGGAAACCATTGGTAATAATATCGTTCCCAAATAAATGAATTTTAAAGCTAAATCTTTTATTTGTCACTTCATTCAACTATATATATATATATATATATATATATATATATATATATATATATATATATATGCTTGCAGGTCTGGTCATATGCTGGGTCGCAGATCTGGAAACAAAGACAGACAGGCGGTCAGTCTGACCCGGCTGACCGCTTGGTGTCTTTGTTTCCGGTGCTGCGGTCAGTCTGCAGAAGAAACAACCACTGTTTGTTTAACTCCCACGAATGTCCTACAGCATAATCACAATCCTCAAAATTCTGAAGAATTCTCTACTTCTATCAATCCTATACAATGCATATTGGGAGGCTCGTGGTGTAATGGTTAGAGCCGTAGGAAATGGACTCGTCGTCCCGAGTTCAAATCCTGGACGAGGTTGTTAGCATTTTCACATAGCGCTAATACGCTTGGGAAAGGTATAAATCCAACTAATCTACCTACAGATATGGGTAAATAGTAGGGCAGACTGGGGCTCTTTAACTTGACTAGGCAACCAATCTAGGAGACGGAAAACTCTCAATGAAAGTCTGTTAAATTTCGCTTAAAATATTGACCTTGTGTCACATCCTGCTCGTGCGGAGGGGTTGGTAAATACATATGCAATGTATCTTGATCTTGAGCAATATAGAAATATATTAATTAGATTGTACAAAGGTTCTCTAAACTACGAAGACTAATAAAATTAAATAAGAACGCATATAAGAAAAAATACATTTATTTTAATCATAGTTTCATTGGTTTCTATATTAAATCATTCATAGGTTTGATTTTAATACGTTGGGGAATAAAACAATGATATTGGGGATCCTTACACCAAGTAATCATTTATTAATCCCGTTTTTAAACCATTATGCAAATTACCCACACCGCATATTATGTAAACTTTTATTTCCTATTGATATATAAGACACATTGCAGGATTTTAAATGCACTAATAACATGGGCTGTTTTTAGGCAAATCTATCTCAGATTTTTGCAGGGGCATCGTTTATAAGTAACATTTATTATTCTATGTATTAATGATTTTGACTATAAATTGATAAACTTGCCTGAGGGAATTATAACGTAAGTAGTGATCTACTTTCGGTTACAGACAGATAGACACCGAATCTCCATTACAATAAGATTAAAAGGTTACAACGGCACAAGATTGGATTATTGAAATGTGGGTTGGAAGATTGTGTTGCACCAGTATCTTAACCAGTGCTTATTTCCTTACATAATGTTCAGCTTTTTGACTTCCTAGGGTATTAGCTGTGCTTAAACGCAACCAATTAGTGCTCGTCAGTCAGTGTGGCTTCATAGCTCGCAGCAAGACTGGGCTGCTATCACACTCGAGGAAACACAAAATGTCTTCTTAACCAGTGCTTATTTCCTTACATAAAATTCAGCTTTTTGACTTTCTTGGGTATTAGCTGTGCTTAAACGCAACCAATTAGTGCTCGTCAGTCAGTGTGGTTTCATAGCTCGCAGCAAGACTGGGCTGCTATCACACTCGAGGAAACACAAAATGTCTTCTTAACCAGTGCTTATTTCCTTACATAAAGTTCAGCTTTTTGACTTTCTAGGGTATTAGCTGTGCTTAAACGCAACCAATTAGTGCTCGTGGAAAGTAAGAAAATATCTCAACCACGAAGAAGGCACATGTTATTGCTGATATTTCCTTTAATAATGAAAGAGAACTGTTTTTTTTCCGTCTTTCCATTCCTTTTTTTTTCTTAAAAGTAATGGCCGAATCTTTGGTAAGCGAAGAACCGTTTGCTCCTGCTGACCTTCCTAATTCTCTTTGCATTTTCTTGAGTTTGGATTAAAAAGGAATCAACTCATCTCTGCACTGAATTCGTTGCGTACAGGGTTAAAGATCTCTTACTTTGTAGCGCTTAACAGAATGCATTCCCCGTTGGTGAATTTTTTCAATCTCTAAAAAATAAAAAAGCCCCTCCTGTTTTCTTAAACAAGTGCGGTAAATGATATAAGCAATCGACGTCCATATATATATATATATATATATATATATATATATACACACACACACACACTCACATTCACACACATATATGTAAATACACACATACATTTATATGTAGACACATATAGTCATACACACAACTCCCATGAACCCTCCCTCACATATATAAGAGCATTAAAAAAATAACCCACCTCATTGAGGTTCTTCACGGAACAAATGGACATGCTACTACTAACACACTCGTCTACCCGGATTTTAATAGCATGTCAAACCCTCAAAAACACTTCAATTTTTATAGTTCTTCTATAATGCTCCCTTTCAAAAAATCTATAATCAATTTCTTCAAATAAGAAATTTTCTCCTGACGATGACCTAAGGTCGAAACTAGTTGAGAATAAACAACATACAAGAAATATTCCTGATTGTCTTATTACTTTTGTTCATACTATATATATATATATATATATATATATATATATATATATATATATATATT
>CM042155.1:8540497-8565497 GCA_023376005.1 Doryteuthis pealeii
TAGACTGATAAAAGGAAAACATACAACTAGTAACTACGAGGTCTCGAGTTCGATATTGACTCTCTCCGAGTAAATACATAAGAAGCACAGCTTGGATCGGTGCGGTAAAGTAAGGAGTTGATGAAAGGTGTGGTGCTCCACTTCATATTAAAAAACATTATCCCTGGTGTAGTGCTTGTGAAAAGGGGATAGACTCCCCAGCTTTCCAGCTGATACCGACAATAGGCCACTACGCCTACTTTATTTGTTTACTTTAAACCAGTGTGCGTCGGCCAGCATAGATCTACATCGATCAGATGTTTTCCTATCTTACACCTGAGCATAGGCCTAATAATGCTTCAAAAGCAAATTATCAAATTCCATTATTTCTTACGCCTGAGCATACGCCTAATTTGCGATCCTCTCAACGCTCACTGTACTATGTATAAGAGTGGCGTGTTTATCATTGACAGGTTAATTTGGCATGTTTCGTGTGCGACGAGCCGGTAGCCCAGAGTTAGAGTTTCTGATTCTGAGTGCTGGTTTCTCGGTTTCGATCTCTGTCGGAGAGAGATCGTAGGTATACACCGCTGATGAGACTTAATAAAGTTGAAACAGCTGTACGGTGTTTCACGTCGAGCGCGTTATTCGCCGAGTTTGGCTTGTCATGATTATTTTCAATAATTATCGAATTCTATACGATATACGCATTGTAATTGCCTTCAAAAATATAAATAATAATATACTTTACTTAACAATGCTTCAAAAGCAAATTATCAAATTCCATTATATATATATATATATATATTATATATATATATATATATTCTTTTTTGATATTTTCTTTGAATTATGAAAATGCAATCGGCTCTCTTTCCAAGACTCAAGGAAAATATGTTTACTGTTTTCTATAGAATATGAATTCGTTTTTCCTTTCTATGATACATTTTCTTTCCATTATATCTTTTAAAATTCTAGTAGGATTTTGCAATTGTATACACCGTCAATATGTAAGGCATTTCTAAATGGATATCACTTTTTTGCCGCTTGTATTTAAACGTCGAATTTAATACAAAAACTTTAGAGAAAACAATATTATCATCTAACGAGCACAACATAAAATTCCTAGACGTAGAAAGCACTAGAATAAATATGAAAAACATATACTGTAGCCGATGAAAAATGCATGATATATGAGAACATTCATACTTCAGTATATATATATATATATATATATATATATATATATATATATATATATATTATATGCTTCTTGTGTCTACAGGAAAAGTTAGAAATAATTAGATTCCCAAATAAAAATGACTTAATTAATAAAAAGGATGAGTTCCTAGGAAAATGTATGCATAGATTACGCAATGCATTAGAATACCAATATGATATAATTGATCAATAAGGGCATAATACAGTAAAATTATGATAAACCAGTAACAAAGAAAAACTACTAGAAGAAATAAAGAAATAAATAAAAAAATACTTAGCCAAACTTCAGACTAACTGACCCCATAAAGTTGAAGATAGTGGTAAGGGTAAGAAAAGTATAATGTTACAGCACACAACTACCCACGTAGGTCAAGATAGTAGGAGCTTAACCCCAACTGCAAACTAGCAGCCTACTAAGTTTAAATTTCAGGAAGAATTACAGAGATATCAGTCTAGCTATATAAAGTAACCGAAAACAAATTCCACTCAATCCCCCTGATGAAGGTGTTGGAGTAACATCGAAACCGCGGTCGGGAAATAACTTCTTCTACGACTATATATATATATATATATATATATATATATATATATATATATAATCACGACAACCACATTCGACGAATATCGCGTGCAACGTGCGGAACACTGTACGGCTGTTTAGAGCTATATTAGGTCTCATCAGCAGTGTATACTGTGATCTCGCTCCGACAGAGATCGAACTTCAATATAATGTATACATATATATGCACATATATATATATGTGTGTATATATATATATTTTTTAAATATGTATATATATATACTTATATTTATACATATATACATGTGTGTGTGTGTGTGTGTGTGTGTGTGGTGTGTGTGTGTGTGTGTGTGTTTGTGGGTGCTGGCTGGCTGGCTGGCTGTAGACATATGCAGAAATATATTGGCGAATAAGAATAAACTTGAGGAATGGTTGAAAACGTGGTGTATAAAACATGGTACAAGTTATTATCAAATGTTATATTCGACGAGAGATAGAAAATTGTTTTTTGGGGTTTGTTATTTTTTTTGGGGGGGGGCATTTTTTTTTTATTGTTGTTTGTTTTGTTTCTATTGAAAGATGGGGAACTGAAAAAAACGGAAATCTCACGGATAAAATCTAACAGCGATGCAAAGCGAAACTGACACACAAATATTTCTGCAACCAACCAAAACAAAACAAACGTTGCATCTGATACGTATTTTATATCACACCCACACACACACACCCACCACCACTACCCCATCAACAACCGTTCCCGCTTACTCCAAAACGAGGCTTTTGCCTTTTACAACCTCTCCATAAATCACTCAACCCAGGAGTGCCCTAACCAACTACCAAAAAGTCATGAACGATCGACCTAAGCCCATACCCAGTGAATGCGCAGTTCGCTGCCCGTCAAATTATGTCTGTTTTGACATTTTGACCCTCATACTGAACTCGGTTTTGCTTCTCCACCTTCACCTTCTGAAAACCAAAATGGTGGTCAGTTACGGATTTCTTTCAATTTCTTCTTCTTCTTCTTCTTCGTCTTCTTCTTCTTCTTCTTCTTCTTCATCATAAACTTGTTCTTCTTCTTCATCATCATCATCATCATCATCATCTTCATCTTCTTCATCATCATCTTCTTCTTCTGTAAGTTTATAATTCTTCTTGTCTTTTTCTCTTTTGTTTCTTGTTCTTCTCTGTAAGTGTATAATCTTCTTTCTTATCCTCCTATTCTTCTTCTTTTTTTTTCTTCTTCTGTAAGTTTATAATTCTTCTTCTTCTCCTTTTTCATTCTTTTTCTTCTTCTTCTGAAGTTTATAATTCTTCTTCTTTCTCCTCCTATATTCTTCTTTTTTCTTCTCTGTAAGTTTATAATTCTTCTTCTTCTCCTATTCTTCTTCTTTTTTTTTCTTCTTCTGTAAGTTTATAATTCTTCTTCTTCTTCTCCTTTTTCTTCTTCTTTTTTCTTCTTCTTCTGTAAGTTTATAATTCTTCTTTCTCCTCCTTTTTCTCTTCTTTTTCTTTCTTCTGTAAGTTTTATAATTCTTCTTTTCTTCTCCCTTTTCTTCTTCTTTTTCTTTCTTTTCTGAAAGTTTTATAATTCTTCTTCTTCTCCTCCTCCTTTTTTTTTTCTTTTCTGTAAGTTTATAATTATCTTCTTCTTCTCCTTTTCTTCTTTCTTTTTCTTCTTTTTCTGTAAGTTTATAATTCTTTCTCTGTATTAATATCTTCATTTCTTCCTTTCTTATTTTCCTTCCTTTATTTTGTCTTCTTTCTTTCTCGCTTTCTTCCTTTTTTTTTATTTCTGTCTTTATCATTTCTTCCTACCGTCTTTCAGTTTCACTTTGTCCTCTCTACTCTCTCTCTCCTCTCTCTCTCTCTCTCTCTCTCTCTCTCTCTCTCTCTCTCTCTTCTCTAAGCCATTACATCTTATTACCTAATTTTCAGTTTGCTTTTACTTCACTTTCTCCCTCTGTCTTATCCATACTAACACACGCACAAGCACCTCACATCTATTCTCTTTTACGCGCTCTCCTCTCTCTTTTTCTCCCTCGCACGAGCAAGCCACACATACACTCTCCACCCCCCCCCTCTCTCTCTCTTTCTCCCCCCCTCTCTCGCTTCTTTCTTTCTTCTTTTCTCTCTCGTCTCTCTCTCTCTCTCCTCTCTCTCTCTCGCTTATCTCTCTCTCTCTGTGATAATTCATATATGTTATAAGATAATATACAAATAAGAGACAAAATAACAAAAAAATAATAGTAATAATATAATAAAAAGCAAATTCTCTACTAATAAATAAAGAGAAAATACATGATAAGAGTACAAAAAATAAAATAAAATAATATAAATTAATAAAAAAATAAATAATAAAAATAATAATAAAATAAAAAAAAAAAAAAAAAATAAATAAATATAATAAAAAAAAAAAATATAATAATAACACAATAAAATACTCATAACATAACATAAATAAATAAAAATACTACATACATACATAAACATAACTACACAATCAAACTCATACTAACACAATATACAACAAATCTCAAAACAATAACTAACATATCACTAATACAATCACATCTACAATACTAACTATAAATAAATAAACAAAATAATACCACTAAATACACAAAAGAAAATACAACAAGAACACAACACAAAAAGAACAAATCAAAGACAAAACAAACAAATAAATAAATAAACAACAAACACAAACAAACTAACACACACACACTCTCTCTCTCTCTCTCTCTCTCTCTCTCTCTCCTCTTCTCTTCTCTCTCTCCTCCTTCTTCATACACAACCTCTACATATCATACATTACACACAGACTGTATTTTTCTTTTTACTTTCCCAAACTTATTCCTTTTAACAATTTTCCTTTCTCTCCATCCATCTTCTCATCTCTCTTATTGAAATCCCCGCCAATCTGGAGTTAGTAAGCACAGTGCATTCTTAAGACTCAAAGCACAGAGAAGGCGAATTACTGTCTTAGCAGACACGTTGAGCAGATAGTTAAATATTATGGAAATGGAAGTCAAAGTTTGCCCACAAGCTTCAGGCTAAAGAACGGAAGTTCAGAACGAATAAAAAGTAAGGAGTACGGTGAAAATGCATCCGCTGTTCCATAGTACTTTTTACACACCTTGAAGATAATCAAAGTTCCAATTACCGTCGAATTGGAAGGACATGCAACAAACGGATGTAACCAATACATAACGCCGAATAGTCGCAACTCTACTGTAAAAAAAAGAATGAAGGGTATTTATAAATACACAATATCATTCAAACCACACAAGCAGCCAAATTCAAGAATGATCATTCTGCTTTCTATATATACAACTGTCTTGGCACTGCTTCAGTGTACTTAGTTAGCTGCTGGTTAGGTACCAGTATGGGCGATGGAAACTTCCACCTTAGAAAATTGTACCTTGTACATTCCTGCTTGAATGAGGAGTTGTTATATATATATATATATATATCATATATAATATATGGTGACTCTCTATGCGGAGAACGATAGATGAGGGTCAGCAAGTGAGTGATTTGTTCCTCCCATGTTGTGCATGCTATCAAGAAGACATTTTTGTGTTTCCTCGAGTGTGATAGCAGCCCAGCCTTGCTGGCGAGCTATGAAGCCACAACGACAGATTAAATGTTTAAAGCGGGGTCAGATGGTTTTGTTTTAAAGTTAGGGAGCTGATTGCGATGTTCCTGTCTATTTTCTTCAAACTCCTTTAATCTGGAAACAGTGTTCTTACGCCATTCTTTCCGATTGATGCTCAATTTTCCAAACCTCAGTTTAAATGAGACGTTTCAAATTGTCCCTTCAATTGACTTTATATCGAAGAGTGGTCCACAGTTAGCATTTGTATTGTCCGTATAATACTTCTTTGGACCTGTTCTCAAATTTAATTCTGAACAACGTGATCAGCCTCACCTAATTGAATCTTTGCTAGTAAGGTTTCAATGTCAGCAATGTTACATCATTTGTATATTGTGGCTTTTTTCATCTTCCCATTTTATACCGCAAAGGCACAAAGACAGCACCACAACAACACACACACACACACAATACACACAACAACCATTATGATATATAGTATATATATATATATTAGTATGAAACAAAAAGTAATAAGACCAATCAGGAATATTCTTGTATGTTGTTTAATTCTAACTAGTTTCGACCTAGGTCACGTCAGGAGAAATTTCTATTTGAGAGAAATTGTTTTAGAAGAGTTTTTTTTAAAGGGGGCATTATAGACAGAACTATATAAAATTGAACGTGTTTTGAGGTTTGACATTCTATTAAAGATCCGGTAATGAGTGTGTTAGAGTACAGTCCATTTGTTCGTGAAGAACCTCATGAGGTGGGTTACTTTTTTTAATGCTCTATATTGGTGAGGGAAGGGTCATGGGAGTTGTTGGTATGACTAATGGTCTACATATAAATGTAGTGTGTTTTACATATCATGTGTTGAATTGTGAGTGTGTTTTATATATATATATATATATATATATAAATATATTATATTAATATGGACGTCGATTGCTTATATCATTTACTGCACTTGTTTAAGAAACAGGAGGAGCCTTTTATTTTTAGGAGATTGAAAAAATTCACCAAGGGGAATGCATTCTGTAAGCGCTACAGTAAGAGATCTTTAACCTGTACGCAACGACTCAGTGCAAGAGATGATTGATCCTTTATCCAAGCTCAGAAATGCAAGAGAATTAGGAAGGTCAGCAGGAGCAAACGGTCTTCGCTTACCCAAAGGATTCGGCCATTACTTTTGCAGGAATAATAAAAAAGGAATGGAAAGTCGAAAAAAAAAAGTTCTCTTTCATTATTAAAGCAAATCTCACCATAACATGTGCCTTCTCGTGTGATATTTTCTTATTTTCTACAGCACTAAGTTGGTTGCGTTTAGCACAGCTAATACCCTAGAAAGTCAAAAGCTGCACTTTAGTTAAGGAATAAGCACTTGGTTAAGGAAGGACATTTTGTGTTTCTCGAGTGTGAGCAGCCCAGTCTTGCGCGAGCTCTGAAGCCACACTGACTGACGGCACTAATTGGTTGCGTTTAAGCACAGCTATCCCTAGGAAAGTCAAAAGCTGATACTTTATGGTTAAAAGGGGAAAAAAATTTAAGGCCCACTGGTTAAGAAGACCATTTTGTGCTTTCCCTCGAGTGTGATAGCAGCAAGTCTTGCTTGCGAGCTATGAATAGCCACACTGACTGACGATCACTAATTGGTTGCGTTTCAGCACAGCGTAATACCCTAGGAGTCAAGCTGAACTTTATTGTAAGGAAATAAGCATGGTTAAGAGACATTTTTGTGTTCTCTAGTGTGATAGCACCAGTCTTGCTGCGAGCTATGAAAGCCAACTGGAACTGACGAGCATTAATTGGTTGCGTTTAAGCACAGCTAAACCTAGGAAGTCAAAAGCTGAATTTTATTTAAGGAAATAAGCATGGTTAAGAAGACATTTGTTTGTTTCTCCGAGTGTGATAGACCCAGTCTTGCTGGAGCTATGAAGCACATTGACTGACGACACTAATTGGTGCGTGTTTAAAGACAGCTAATACCTAGGAAGTCAAAAGCTGAACTGTTATGTAAGGAAAAGCACTGGTTAAGAAGACGATTTTGTGTTTCTCCGAGTGTGTAGCAGCCGTCTTGCTGCGAGGCTAGAAGCCACACTACTGACGAGCATAATTGGTTGCGTTTACGAGAAACAAAAAAAAACAGTCTAATACCTAGAGAAGTCAAAAGCTGAATTTACAGTAAGGAAATGAAGCATGTGTAAGAAGATATTTTTTGTTTCTCGAGTGTGATAGTCAGCCCTCTGCTGGAGATGAAGCCACACTGAAATGACGACGACATAATTGGTTTGCGTTTAAGCACAGCTAATACCCTAAGAAGAGTCAAAGCTGAATCTTTATGTAGGAATAACACTGGTTAAGAAGACATTTTATGATTTCCTAGAGTGAATAATGCAAGCCCAGTTTTAGCTAGCGAGCATATGAAGCACATGTAGCTGAACGAGCAACTATTACGGTGCGTTAAACAGCAAATACACTAGAGAAGGCAATGATTATTAAGAAGAGAATAAGATGGTTAAGAAGACATTTTTGTTTCCTCGAGTAGGTAAGCGAGCCCAGTTTGATGGAAGAATATGAAGCCACACTACTGAGAGACTATATGGTTGCGTTTAAGCACAGCTAATACCTAGAAGAGTCAAAGTGATTTTGTAGAAATAAGCACTGGTTAAAGAAGACATTTGTGGTTCTCCTGAGTGTGATAGCAGCCCGATCTGCTGCGAGCTATGAAGCACACAATGAACTGACGAGCACTAATTGTTGCGTTAAGCCAGTAAACGTCAACTAGGAAATCAAAGCTGAGATCTTTATGTTAAGGAATACATCTGGTTAGAAGACATTATAGAATATATCCTGCGAGTCGTGATAGCAGCCCAGTTTTGCTGCGAGCTATGAGCACATACTTGACGAGCAAGTAATTGGTTGCGTTTAAGCACAGCTAATACCCTAGGAAGTCAAAAGCTGAATCTTTATGTAAGGAATAAGCACTGGTTAAGAAGACATTTTGTGTTCCTCGATGTGATAGCAGCCCAGTCTTGCTGCGAGCTATGAAGCACACTGACTGACGAGCAAATAATTGGTCTGTTTTAAGCACAGCTAATACCCTAGGAGTAAAAAGCTGAATTTTATGTAAGGAAATAGCACTGGTTAAGAAACATTTTTGTTCCTTCGAGTGTGATAGAGCCACAGTCTTGCTGCTGACTATGAAGCACATGACTGACGACACTAATTGGTTGCGTTTAAGCACAGCTTAAATACCTAGGAAGTCAAAAGCTGAACTTATGTAAGAAATCAGCAGGTTAAGAAGACATTTTGTGTTTCCTCGAGTGTGATACGCAGCCCAGTCTTGACGTGAGCCTATGAAGCCACACGACTGACGAAGGTAATTGGTTGCGTTTAAAGCACAGCTAATACCCTAGAAGTCAAAAGTGAATTTATGTAAGGAAATAAGCACTGGTTAAAGAGCATTTTTTGTTTCCTCGAAGTGTGAGTACGCAGCCAGTCTTGCTGGAAGCTATGAAGCCACACTGATCGACCGAGCACTAATTGGTGCTTAACACAGCTAATAGCCTAGTGAAGTCAAAAGCTGAACTTTATGCTAAGAAAATAAAGCTGTTAAGAAGACATTTTGTGTTACCTCAGTTGATAGCAGCCCATCTTGCTGCGAGCTATTGAAAGCCACAACTGAAACTACGGCACTAATTGGTTGCGTCTTAAGCACAGCTAATAACGCCTAGGAAGTCAAACAGCTAACTCTTTAGTGTAATTGAAATGCAACTCGGTTAAGGAAGCACATTTGTGTTTCCTCGATGGTGATAGCAGCCCAGTCTTGCGCGAGCCTTGAAGCCACCACTTACTGACGAGCAACTATTAATGTGCGTTTAACACAGCTAATACCCTAGGAATCAAAAGCTGAATTTTACGTAAGGAAATAAGCACTGGTATAGAAGACATTTTGTGTTCCGTCGAGTGTATAGCGCCCAGTCTTGCTCGAGCTATGAACCACACTAACTGGGACGAGCAACTAATTGGTTGCGTTTAACACAGCTAATACCTATGAAAGTCAAAAGCTGAGACTTTATGTAAAGCGAAATAGCACTAGGTAAAGGAGACATTTGTTTGTTTCCTCGAGTGTGATAGCAGCCCAGTCTTGCTGCGAGCATATGAGCCACACTAACTGACGAGCACTAATTGGTTGCGTTTAAAGCACAGCTAATTAACCCTAGAAGTCAAAAAGCGAACTTATGTAATGAAATTAAGCACTGTGTTAAGAAGCATTTGTGTTTCTCGCAGTGTGTAGCAGCCATCTTGGCTGCGCTGATAAGCCACACTACTGACAGCATAATGTAGCGTTCTAAAGCACAGCTAATACCCCTAGAAGTCAAAAGCTGAATTTTATGAAGGAAATAAGCATGGTAGAAGAATTTTTGTTTCCTCGAGTGTGATGAGCCGTCCTTGCTGCGCGACTTGAACACATTGACTGCACGAGCATAACTTGGCGGTTGCCGTTTAAGCACAGCTTAATACCACTAGGAAGTCACAAAAGCTGCAACTTTATGTCAGGAAACTAAGCACTTGGTTAAGAAGCCTTTGTGTTCCTCAGTGTGGATATGCAGATCTTGCTGCCGAGCTATGAAGCCACCTGACTGACGAAGCAGTAATTGGTTGCGTTTAAGCACAGCTAATACCCTACGGAGCAAAAGCTGATTTTATGTAAGCAAATACAGCACTGTTAGAAGACATTTTTTGTTTCTCGAGTGGATAGTTAGCTCCAGTCTTGCTGCGAGCATATGAGCCACACTTGACTGACGACACTAATTGGTTGCGTTTAAGCACAGCTCATAGCCTAGGAAGTCCAAAAGCTGAATTTATGTAAGCAAATAAGCACTGGTTTAAGAACATTTTGTGTTTCCTCGAGTGTGAAGTAGCAGNCCCAGTCTTGCTGCGAGCTATGAAGCCACACTAACTGACGAGCACTAATTGGTGTGCGTTTAAGCACAGCTAATACCTAGAAAGTCAAAAGCTGAATTTTACGTAAGGAAATAAGCACTGGTTAAGAAGACATTTTGTGTTTCCTCGAGTGTGATAGCAGCCCAGTCTTGCTGCGAGCTATGAAGCCACACTAACTGACGAGCACTAATTGGTTGCGTTTAAGCACAGCTAATACCTAGAAAGTCAAAAGCTGAACTTTATGTAAGGAAATCAGCTCTGTTAAGAAGACATTTTGTGTTTCCTCGAGTGTGATAGCAGCCCAGTCTTGCTGCGAGCTATGAAGCCACACTAACTGACGAGCACTAATTGGTTGCGTTTAAGCACAGCTAATACCTAGGAAGTCAAAAAGCTGAACTTTATGTAATGAAATAAGCACTGGTTAAGAAGACATTTTGTGTTTCCTCGAGTGTGATAGCAGCCCAGTCTTGCTGCGAGCTATGAAGCCACACTAACTGACGAGCACTAATTGGTTGCGTTTAAGCACAGCTAATACCCTAGGAAGTCAAAAGCTGAATTTTATGGAAGGAAATAAGCACTGGTTAAGATACTGGTGCAACACAATCTTCCAATCCACATTTCAATAATCCAATCTTGTGCCGTTGTAACCTTTTAATCTTATTTTAATGGAGATTCGGTGTCTATCTGTCTGTAACCGAAAGTAGATCACTACTTACGTTATAATACCCTCAGACAAGTTTATCAATTTATAGTCAAAATCATTAATACATAGAATAATAAATGTTACTTATAAACGATGCCCCTGCAAAAATCTGAGATAGATTTGCCTAAAAACAGCCCATGTTATTAGTGCATTTAAAACCTTGCAATGTGTCTTGGTTTGTTTTGTTTTACGGCATATCAACCTCAGGGGGTCATTTAATGCCGATAAAGTTTTGAAATAAATCAATTCTTAATGGATAATACGAAGTTTTGAAATAAATCAATTCTTAATGGATAATAAGAAGTTTTGAAATAAATCAATTCTTAATGGATAATAAAATAATTCCCCAAACCTCCAAAACTGGAACCTCACCATCAGATAGAGTTTAACATAATTCCCAGGACATGTAGACCTGCAGCCACCGCCTTCTAGCACCCATATGATAAAAAGGGGTTGGGGCTTGCCATAAGGGCAATAGGGTTGGGAAAATCATATAGGTGCTAGGGCTTGACGTGACCAGCCGATTGATCGGAGGGGGCCTCTCCGACCGCCCGTCTAGCACAAGATAGGGCCAAAGTGGAGTATTGCAAGTCATGAACTGCTCATCCACCTGGGTTCTATCCTTAAGCATCACGGATCGCCACCCACGGTCAACATGTAGCCCCATTGGGGGGAGTTTTACCCCTCTGCAGAGGTGCAGTCGGTGCATTATAACGCCCCAGCCGACAGGGCAGGCAATGTGTCTTATATATCAATAAGAAATAAAGGTTTACATAATATGCGGTGTGAGTAATTTGCATACTGGTTTTAAAACGGGTTTAATAAATGATTACTCGGTGTAAGGATCCCCAATATCATTGTTTTATTCCCCAACGTATTAAAATCAACTTTATGAATGATTTAATATAGAAACCAATGAAACTATAATTAAAATAAATGTATTTTTTCTTATATACGTTCTTATTTAATTTCGTTAGTCTTTCTAATTTACTATCCATTAAACTTTTATTCCATTTAATGCAATAGTATGCTATTATTATTGTAGTTGTTATTATAACTATTATTATTGGATGTTTGTTTTTTAGAAGCATTGTTGGATAAAGTATATATTATTATTTATATTTTTGCTTGAAGGCAATTACAATGCGTATTTTATGCGATATACGAATTTTATGCGATATACGAATTTTATACGATAAAGGTCAATATTTTAAGCGAAATTTAACAGCTTCCCATTGAGAGTTTTCCTTCTCTTAGATTGGTTGCCTAGTCAAGTTAAAGAGCCCAGTCTGCCCTACTATTTACCCATAGCTGGAGGTAGATTAGTTGGATTTATACCTTTCCCAAGCGTATTAGCGCTATGTGAAAATGCTAACAACCTCGTCCAGTATTTGAACTCGGGTCGACGAGTCCATTTCCTACGGCTCTAACCATTACACCACGCGCCTCCCAATATGCATTGTATAGGATTGATAGAAGTAGAGAATTCTTCAGAATTTTGAGGATTGTGATTATGCTGTAGGACATTGAAGGAGAGAACTGATTACGTAGGAGTTAAACAAACAGTGGTTGTTTCTTCTGCAGACTGACCGAAGCCCCGGAAACAAAGACACCAAGCGGTCAGCCGGGTCAGGCTGACCGCCTGTCTGTCTTTGTTTCCAGATCTGCGACCCAGCATATGACCAGACCTGCAAGCATATATATATATATATATATATATATATATATATATATTATATATAGTTGAATGAAGTGAAAAATAAAAGATTTAGCTTTAAAATTCATTTATTTGGGAACGATATTATTACCAATGGTTTCCAGCTAAAAGCATTCATCAGGTAAACGAAATGTTTTTTTTTAAATGACAGAAATGGTGTAAATGGTCGAATGTGTGCGTTTTTTTTAAACGTGTTTGCGTGTTTACGTGATGTGGAATGTTCTTTTTGTTTGTACGTGTGCGGCGTATTTTTGTTGTGTGTATGTGTATGATATATATATATATATATATATATATATATATATATATATATATATATATTCTGTTCAGTTTTTCTGTTATGCTAGCTGTACGTCAGTGTGACCACATAGTTGGACATTTCTATTTTGAGTTTGGACATTTGAAACATAAATATCATTATTTACCAAGTGTCAGCTGTCAACAGTTGGCCTCTATGGTCTCTAAGGCCACTCAACTATACAATATCATAACATTTAGTTAGTCGGTTGATTGGGTTTTACGGCATGTCATCCCATAGGGTCATTTTATGAATGATTTTTATGAATACGTTTTTATTTTATTCATTCTTGATGGTTATTAAATTATTTCTATTTAGTCCATGTTTTTTCTTTCATTCTTAATGGATACACAATTTTTTATAAACACATTTTTCTATTTTACCCATAGATGGGACCCTAACATGTACTACATCTCCGTATCAGAGGGGATCTGGGATTAATGGTGATGAAGAGGTGCGCCACATTCCCCAAACCTCCAGAACTGAAAATTCTCCATCATATAGAGTTTAACGAAATATCCAGGACATGAAAACCCTCAGTCACCGCCTTCTAGCACATATATATTTACCGACTGCACCGAATGCACCGACTGCACCTCTACAGAGGAGTAAGACACACACCTCAATGGGACCACCTAATGGCGACACGTTAATGCTTAATGACCGAATACTGGTGACTGAGCAGTCCATGATATGCAACAAACTACTTGGACACTTGCTTAGGCTAGACGGACGGTCATAGAGACCCCTTCAGATCAATCGACTAGTTACGTCAAGCCCTAGCACTTATATAATTTTTCTAACCCTACTGCTTTTATGGCAACCCACAACCCTTTTTATCATATATATATTTATTTACCAACCCCTCCACACGAGCAGGATGCGACACAAGGTCAATTTCTTAAGCGGAGTTTAACAGGTTTGAATTCAGAGTTTTCCTTCTCCTAGACCAAGGTTAAAGAGCCCAGTCTGCTCTACTATTTGCCCATAGCTGGAGGGAGAGTTTGATTCATACCTTTCCCAAGGGTATTAGCGCTAAGTGAAATGCAATTACCACGTCCAGGATTTAAACTCGGAGCGACGAGTCCATTTCCTATGACTTTAACCATTACACCACGCGCTTGCTTCTAGCACATATATGAGGGTTGGGGCTTGTCATAAGGGCAAGCGGATTGAGACAATCATATAGGTGCTAGGGCTTGACGTAACTAGCCGATTAATCAGAGAAGACTCTTCCAAACGCCCATCTAACCTAAGTAAAGTCGTCGGGGCGGCCTAATGTAGGTATGAGCCATACAGCGAGGGAGTCTATCCCCCTTTCACTAGTGCTAGACTAAGGAGATTATTTTAGCGTCTGAGGTGGAGCGGCACACCTATCATCAGCTCCTTACTTTACCACACAGATCCATGTACTACTCATACGCTAAGTAAGAGCCAAAGTAGAGTGTTGCATGTCACGGACTGCTCAGCCACCAGGGTTCCACACCTTTAGCATCACGGGTCGCCACTCACGGTCATGGAGGGGTCTTACCCATCTGCGGAGGTGCAGTCGGTGTATTCTAAAGCCCCAGTCGACAGGGCTGATCATAGCAGTAATCTTACATATTTTCTTATACCTAACCGTTTCGCCATGAGGGGATCCAACATAAGGCCAAGTAGAGCAGGTTTAGCTTTAGAGTTTTCTTCTCTGAGAGGGAAAAGTTGGATTCATGACTTTATTAAAAAACATTAGCGCGAAAGGAAACGCTACAGCCACATCTAGGATTTGAACTCGGGTTGCATAGTCTATTTTTACAATGAAAAAACATCAAACAACTAGCGCCTCCTACTGGGTGTGATTTGAAAAAGTGATGAAGTGTTAATAGTTTTAGTAATATACTTACCTTCTTCTTGTTCTGTTTTACATCTCGAAGTACTGGTACCTCTTGTGCGGTTGTTGGGCTGGATGACATACTTGCTGGTTTGGGTCTGGAACAAATTGGGATTTACTGGAGGATATCTTGGCTTCTATATGTGTAGAAGAACCAAAGCTCATTAATGGGTAACGTTACAAGAGTAGAAGAACTAAGAAGCTTATTAAGGGGTAACGTTACAAGAGTAGAAGAACTAAAAGAGCTTATTAAGGGTAACGTTACAAGAGTAGAAGGACTAAAAGAGCTTAATATGGGAAACGTTACAAGAGTAGAAGAACTAAAAGAGCTTATTAAGAGGTAACGTTACAAGAGTAGAATAACCAAAAGAGCTTATTAAGGGGTAACGTTACAAGAGTAGAAGGACTAAAAGAGCTTAATATGGGGAAACGTTACAAGAGTAGAAGAACTAAAAGAGCTTATTAAGAGGTAACGTTACAAGAGTAGAATAACCAAAAGAGCTTATTAAGGGGTAACGTTACAAGAGTAGAAGAACCAAAAAGCTTTTTAAGGGGTAAAGTTACAAGAGTAGAAGAACTAAAAGAGCTTATTAAGGAGTAACGTTACAAGAGTAGAAGAACCAAAAAGGCTTTTTAAGGGGTAACGTTACAAGAGTAGAAGAACTAAAAGAGCTTATTAAGGAGTAACGTTACAAGAGTAGAATAACCAAAAGAGCTTATTAAGGGGTAACGTTACAAGAGTAGAAGGACTAAAAGAGCTTATTAAGGGATAACGTTACAAGAGTAGAAGGATTAAAATAGCTTATTAAGGAGTAACGTTACAAGAGTAGAAGAACCAAGAATGGCTTTTTAAGGAGTAACGTTACAATAGTAGAAGAACCAAACGGGCTTATTAAGGAGTAACGTTACAAGAGTAGAAGGACTAAAAGGGCTTATTAAGGAGTAACGTTACAAGAGTAAAAGAACCAAGAATGGCTTATTAAGGAGTAACGTTACAAGAGTAGAAGAACCAAACGGGCTTATTAAGGAGTAACGTTACAGGAGTAGAAGGACTAAAAGGGCTTATTAAGGAGTAACGTTACAAGAGTAGAAGAACCAAGAATGGCTTATTAAGGAGTAACGTTACAAGAGTAGAAGAACCAAGAATGGCTTATTAAGGGGTAAGGTTACATGTAACAAGTAGATGTGTATTACTGATTTTGATTTTGATCTTTCCAACCAGAGTATGAACTTCATACGCTGATTCCATTCTTTGTGTATAAACATAGAAGCAAAGCAAATTTCATCAGGTAAGTAGAGTCTGTTCGATAATAAAATAGCCAGGAAAACTTTATTTTACTCCACCCCCACCCCCCAACCTTTCTGTGTGAGGTGTTGCCTTATTAGCTAATCAATATCTAAAAATAAAAGCTCCGAACAATAGTGAGTAAGACAGGCCAATGAAAAATTCGATAATACATTGTGATTCTAAAAATACAATGAAATTATTTGATCTTTTTAAGGCCTTTGCGTTTATCTTTATATATTTTTTTTGGGGGGGAGGGCTTTCATGTTATTTGAAAGTAAACTCAACGATCTGGAAAATGACTATTTTATTTCAAGATTGATATGGTGAGACGAAAAAGGCTGCAAAAAATAAACTTCCAGCAACGGCAAACCATAAAAAAAAAGAGAAAAGAAAAAACGGTTTTAAGTAGATATTTATAAAGTTTAGGCATCACAGGTAATTACGATCACGGATCTACGGATCTGTTAAGCAAACAAGTAGAGATGAATCCTTTTGTCGCCTCTGACAATACTAGCACGAATATGCCCCCTTTGAATTTTAATGTAATGAAATATATTAAATTAGAAAGACTTACGAAATTAAATTAAATAAGAGTACATATAAAAATAGGGCCGGGTTAGCTCAGTCGGTAGAGCGTTCGGCTAGAAACCACAAGGTTCCTAGTTCGATACCGGTCCTCGCCAACTCAGCGTTATGAGTAGCACAGGGATCCGTGAGGTAACGTAAGGAGCTGATGGTAGGTGTAGCGCTCCACCTCAGATGCAAAAACAATCTCCTTGGTCTAGCGCTAGTGAAAAGGGGATAGACTCCCTCGCTGCATGGCTGATACCGACATTAGGCCGCCCCGACGACTTTACTTACTTACATATAAAAAGATTACACTTATATTAATTATATTTTAATTGGTTTCTATATAAAAATAATTCATTGCATTGATTTTAATGTAGTGAAGAATAAAACAATAATAGCAGAGATTAATCAAGTTATTATTTATTAAACATGGTTTTGTTAAAGCCAGTATGCAAATTAGTAGAAATGTCTCCTTTTGTCACCTCTGACAACACTATTTTATTTATCAATCCGATGGAAAAATGATTGCCTAATATCTACCACTTAGCCACAAGACGAAATCTATGCATATATATATATATATATATATATATATATATATATATATATATATGTATATATAATATTTTATTACTTTTCTATTATCTCTTACCTTCTTGCTGTCTATTGTTAACATACTATAAGCTAAGACAGTATTTTATCGCATCCAATCATATTATCCCTTAATGTCATAACAAGGACAACTGTCAATTGCATTTAGAGAGAGGTGTAAGATAGATTCCCGTGTGGGTAATATTTCTCATATCTTGTTACACAAAATACAAATTCATTCTTGTATATTTCTCTCGTGATTCAACTTGAATTTTCCTGCGTTATAAGATTAAAAGCGCGAATCTAAGCTCAATAAACTTTCTAAAAAAAAAAAAAAACTTTCAAAGAAGATTTTTATACGATAATTGAACGCTTGAGATAAATCGATAACGATTTAGCGAATACATAAAAGGCAGATCTCAAATGAATTGTAAGATATTTTTTGAGAAATATTTAATGGAATTCTCTTATGTGTTCGATAGTCACGTATATTTTTTGTACTTGCGAAATATTTATTCACACGTTCAAAACTGATCCCTAATGAAATTAATTACAAAGGTGTTTTATTATACACAACAAAAGATTCCTTTAGCTTTGTTATAGTGACTAGAAAAATTAAAAAAACCCTCCGGTTTCTGTAAAAATTAATTTTTGCAAGATATTGCCTGAGGAGGTGGGATTTAAAAATTCAATGCAAGTGAACTTGTACCATAAGTAAGTAAAATAATCAAATTTATTAAAGGGCAATGAAGAAATTCCAGCACTCAAAAAAATCAAGTCCGTGGTCAGATGAAGACTAAACCCCTCCTCTCTCTCTCTCTCTCTCTCTCTCTCTGTCTCTGTCTCTGTCTCTCTCTCTCTCTCCACCGCTTGGTTCATTCTCCCAGTGTGAGCGACTGCCTGTGCTTATTACGGCTCACCCAGCCGCCATGCAAATTACGTCTCGTGCCGTTCGAGTCTTTCGTGCACGGCACAGGCGTATCTTTGCCACTTGGTGGGTGGGGTGATCGGCTATGCCCATTACAATAAAAAAAAATAAAACAATTTGAAATGGAAACTTAGTTCTGATACCTTTAGATATACTAGCAAATATATGCACTCTCCGGGTGCAAGTATTTAAGTTTTAATATAATAAAATATCATATTAAATTAGAAAGGCTAATGAAACTGAATAAGAATGCAGATAAAACGATTTGGAACAGAGGGGGTATAATCGAAAAATAAAACAACTTTGAAACTAACTCTTCCATCATTTTCCGTTACTCCCGTCCCGATAAATTTTCCTAATTCAACTATTTAGTTAAAACAGGAAGTAAAGAATAATATTGCAGTCATTTCTTCTTATTAATGGATTTCTTTTAAGATTTTTCCCCGAGATTTTTGCTCATATTCAATAAGATAAAACCAAACAATTAGAAATCAATAATACTAAGCATATATTTATTAAAATCAAATTTCTAATATCAATATGCAAATTAGCCTTCCCATTCACACTGTAAACCGCTATTTTGTTGTATATATAAATACAATTGCATGTTATTAGTATGTAGATATGGTCAACTATCTTAATGATGTAAAACAATTTTATTAATAATTGAGGTTTAAATAAAAATAAAATCATGGAGAATGTGACGTAAATAACAAAGGGAATTGTGACTTGAGTAGTAATATAGTTTCGGTTACAGACAGGCAAACCCACAATCTCCATTATAATAAGAAGATATTAAGATAAAACAAACTATATATAGATATATAATACTGGGCATGTATTTATTAAAATTTATTTAAAAAACAACAATGAGAGCGATCTTAGGTTTCATGCTCAAATTTTGAGTGTATATACTACATGCTTGTTTTTTATTCAAAAAATGTATTGACGACTTTGGGAAATGTGACGTAAGCAGTGACGTAGTTTTGGTAACAGACAAATTGAGACCGAATATTCATTAATAATAGATTATATAGTGACTTTATTGAAGATATACAGCTTTATACCTCAAATCAAAAACAATAATGTTGGGTGTATATCTCTTCCATGGGTAAACTGACCTACGGAAGCAATAATTAGAAAATATTTTTTTGCAGGAATGACGACCACATTAAATGGAAAAAAAGGAAACAAAACACAATGGTTAAAGCTGATATATATTATATATATATATATATATATATATGTGTGTGTGTGTGTGTTGAAAAAAGAAATAAAGGAAAGAAGTATAGAATGGATAAAATAGGATATTTTAATCAATTTTACTTACACGTGTTTCGGTCAGGAGTTTATCCATGTGTACATTATTCAAACTATTATTATTTTTAAATAACAAAATGAAATGAAATAATAATAATAGAAAAAATGTAGAAATGTTCCACACACACAAAAAAAATTCGACCTTCATCAGAGTAAATCCTTATTTTCTTTAAATGAAATTCGTTGGAAAGCGGATAATTTTTAAATGTTCGAAAAAATAACTTTAAAAAAAAATCACCTGAAGAGAGGGATCAAACGCAGTCGAGAAAGGCGGTTAATGACGTGATGTCGCATGCGACGGATTTTGACGCGGAGAGATGATGGTTGGAATGAAGTTTTGTGGAATTCTAAATTTTCAAAGCATGAGGGATTTTAATTTATTTATTTATTATTTTTTTAAATAGAAATTATACGTATGTGTGATTTGTTGGTGGTTAATTTATTAATTTGTTAATAAAGTCATTATAGTGATTTTCTAATTAAAATTGTTGTTTTAGTTAAATCAAAATGAGTATTTAAATATCTTAGGGAACATAAGACAAATTTGCTGTTTCATGTTATGAGGAGGAGAATAGAAACTATTATTATGTATGGGTAAAGTCGATGATAAACGATGGATAGATAAATAAAGGAAATAGAACAATGTAATTTGATATAGACAGGGGAAGGTTTTAAGTTTTAGTGAAAAGGGAAATAGGAAAAGTATAAGGAAAGAAATTTAAGTTTTTTTTATTTTAGATTAGGAAAACGATTTGGAAATTTTAGTTTAAATATTATGAAATTTAGTGTTGTATATTGAAGTTTTTTAATATAATTCTAGCAAGGATTGGTGATATTTATAAAAAACCAGGTCTCTGTGGTAAAGTATTGAAAATCGAAATGGCCGAGGATTCTACGATACGACGTGCGTTTCGATTGTGGATAATGGCGATCATTGAAGATTTCTGCAAAATAAAATTGTGATTTGTTAATAAATTGTATGTTACTAACGAATTGGATATATTTCCAAATTTTAGGTCTTTAGAGTGTTCATATAATCGTTTTATTAAATTTCTGACAGTTTCACCGATGTAGACCTTATCGCATTGTTCACAACTTATTTTATAAACACCGGCATTGGATTCTTGTTTATTTGTGGAGTGTTTTAGTAAATGTCTAATTGCTTGACTTGTGCGGGTGACAGTTTTAATTCCTATATATATATATATATATATATATATATATATATATATATATGATATTGGCCCTTACTTATGCTAGACGATCGGTCGGAGAGGCCCTATTCAAAATAATCGGATAGTCACGTCACTCCATATCACCTATATGATTATCACAACCCTACGGCTCTTACAGCAACACCCAACCATTTTATCATATATATATATATTTACCAACCCCTCCGCACGATTTCTTAAGCGGTGTTTAACAGGTTTGAATTCAGACTTTTCTTCTCCTAGACTGGTTACCTAGCCATGGTTAAAGAGCCCAGTCCGCCCAGCTATTCACCCATAGCTGGGGGGAGAATTGGATTCATACCTTTTCCAAGGGTATTAGCGCTATGTGAAATGCAAACAGCTTCGTCCAGGAATTGAACTCGGGTTGACGAGTCCATTTCCTATGCCTTTAACCATTGGACCACCACCCTTTTTATAATATATGTGCTCGAAAGAAGTGGATGAGAGTTTTAGGCTGCTGGGTATGACATTAAACTGCATGTAATGGTGAAGTTCAAATTTTGGAGATTTGAGGAGTGTGCCGTACCCCTTCATTACCATTATTTATAGATCCTCTCTAACCCAGAGTGGTAGTACCTGTTAGGATATAATCCATGCTGTGAATAGTTAAAAAATGAGCCGATAAAAAGTGTCTTTAATAATGATTTGAAAAAACAAACATAAAAAATAGATCTCTGAATGTTTGAGATGAGGCTTGATGATTAGTATTATCTGCATTATTCGGAATATTTTCCTCATTTTCATTGTTATCTGTACAACGTTTCGGCCGATATGCCCTCCGGCCTTTTTCAGGTATTTCTTGTCAGACTCGTTCCGAGTCCGAAAAGAGGGTTCCCGAGTCCGAAAAGAAGGTTCCCGAGTCCGACAAGAAATACCCGAAGAAGGCCGGCGGGCATATCGGCCGAAACGTTGTACAGATAACAATGAAGATGAGGACAATAGTCCGAATAACGCAGATAATGATAAAAACTAGAATACCTAACAAGTATGAATAAAACAAAACGTCTTCGGCATAAAAAAACAAGGGTTGACATGCCGTAAAATCCAACCAGCCAACCAACCAGCCAACCAACAGCCAGCCAATCAACGGGGACCTCAAGACCAATTTGCTAACTATTAGACTACGTCGAAGTCGCCGTGTTTTACATACGTAAATCATTTCGAACTTTTGTAAAACAATTTATGTAAATGCATTCAATGTGATGACTAAGAGGAACGACCTTTATTCTATAAAGATTTATTCTCTCCTTTTACAAATATAAAAATTCACGGTTATTGAAAAATAATTATCTATACGAATGTCATTGTCCTTCGAATAATAACCTCCGTTTCATCATTGTCACTTAACCCCCACTCCCCCTCCAGAAATACAAAAACGGCCAAACGATCGAAGTATCGGAAAATGATCCGAATTTCGAATCAATCGTTCGAGTTGATTTCACGCTGAATGAACATGTTCTATTGGGGGAGCTGATCTTGTCACCTGTGTACCGAGTCAATGTGTCGACAACGTCACTTCTTATTGACCAATTAATATCGGGGTTGCTGACGCTTGTTAACCAGAGCGTAATAACATTTACCCTTGCCCTAATTAGGGTCAATGGGTCAACATTAATATTCACATTATAGATGCAATAATAGTTACAAAAGATGCAGACATCTGGTTGTACTAGTGAATGACTTTTCGATTACACTTGGTGCTGAAATATGTAGGGGTGCGTGGTGCAATGGTTATCGATTACACAGAGTGCTGAAAATCATGCACATTTCCCAGACAGTTAATCGTGAATTCTATATTATAATTACAAGCAAATTACTGTTAAATTGGAAAGGTTAATAAAACTAAAAAAGAATGCAGACAAAAAGATTTGGAACAGAGGGGGTATTATCGAAAAATAGAACAGCTTTGAAACTAACTCTTCCATCATTTTCCATTACTCCCGTCTTTCATTGGTAAATTTTCCTAATTCAACTCTTTACTTAAAATAGGAAGTAAAGGATAATATTACAGTTATTTCTTCTTCTTAATGAATTTCTTTTAAGATTTATCCCAGAGATCTTTGCTCATATTCAATAAGATAAAACCAAACAATTTGAAATCCATAATACTAAGCATATATTTTTAAAAATCAAATTTTAAAAATCAATATGCATATTAGCCTTCCCATTCATACTGTAAACCGCTATTTTGTTGTATATATAAATACACTTGCATGTTATTAGTATGTAGATATGGTCAACAGTCTTAATGATGTAAAAACATTTTATTGATAATCGAGGTTTAAATAAAAATAAAATCATGGAGAATGTGACGTAAATAACAAAAGGAATTGTGATTTGTATAGTAATATAGTTTCGGTTACAGACAGAAAAACACACAATCTCCATTATAATAAGATAGTTCTACATGTCAAAGTGTTATGTACCCCTCTCTCATCGGGCACATAACAAGAGTTCTTATGTGATATATTGAACTGATTTGACATTTTTCTCCGACCCAAACACCACGGAGTAAATGAGCTCTGATGATGATTTTTGTAAAATCGAAATATTGATCAATATCAGCTATGATTATATTATAAATTGTTTTCTCTTTAACAGCATTGTGTGATGTTTTCATTCCACCTTTTCATATATATATATATATATATATATATATATATATAAGTAATCCACGGACACGTGTTTCGATGTATCACCTCTCATCAGTGTGGTTATACATTAACAGCTACCCCTAGCCGGGTTTGAGACCCGAATGAACTTTCGTTCGCCAAGCCTCTTACCCGTGCGACCAGAGGTAGCTGTCAAATATAGGAGAATATTTAATTGCTACAATTCTAAGCGGAAAAGAATTCACTAGAGTCCTCAAACATTTGTAAACAAAGAAAGGTTTAGCTACACGCCAGAACGGTGAATTTGCAATTAAATCCCTATTTAAAGTACTCGACCAAAGTGGAAGTATATATATAATAAATAAGTAATCCACAGACACGTGTTTCGAGGTGTCTCATCGGTGTGGTTAAACATTAACAGCTACCCCTGGCCGGGTTTGAGACCCGAATGAACTTTCGTTCGCCAATCCTCTTACCCAGAGAGAGAGAGAGAGAGAGAGAGAGAGAGAGAGAGGAGAGAGAGGAGAGAGAGAGAGAAGAGAGAGGAGGACCGACATAGAGAGACACAGAGAGATACTGATAGATAGTAGTTTACTTACTTGTTCTCTTCTCTTTCTACTTCGGCCATTATGTGGTCTCTTCTAACTTGTTGCTTCTTTCTACTTTTAACCCAGGGCTTCTTTTAAGGGCATCTTTTAAGTCATGTAATAACTAATCAACAAGACTTATGGCTTTGATCAAAGTTTTTATTTTAGCCCTTTTTCTAACACATCTTGCGGAATAAGCCCATCTCACAGTTACACATCTGTGCTACATCGCATCTCTGCTGGAACTGATTACCTGACTAGTTCTCACATGACTTGCGATATTCTCGCCTCTGAGGTCAGTTGGGACCAGTAACCGTCACTGGTATTTTTAATTCCTTCAGAGTTCTCGTTACAGGACTTGTCAAAAGCCCTACGTCACCATACAATTATGCAACAGAGGTTTGCCCTTTAAAGATAATTAAAATAACTTTGAATAATTAAGCTTTCTTTCTTTGGAAAGTACTATAAAGCATTAGTGGAGGCGTGTTATGCAATGGTTATCGTCATATGAAATGGACTCGGAAACCTGAGTACAAATCCTGGACGAGGCTGTTTTCATTTCACAATAATAGTTACAAAAGATGCAGACATCTGCTTGTAATGGTGAATGACATTTCAATTCAGCTGGGTGCTGAAATTAGTGGAGGTGCGTGATGTAATGGTTATCGTCATATGAAATGGACCCGGAAACCAGGCTCGAACCCATGGAGGTGGCTGCTTGCATTTCCATAGCGTTAATTCCCAGGGGAAAAGTATGAATCAAACTATCTTCCCTCCGGCAATGGGTAGATACTGGGGGGGGAGGGGGAGATTGGGCTCTTTTACCTTGTTTAGGCAACCTGTCAAGAAGAAGAAAACTCTGAATTCAAAACTGTTAAACTCTGCATAAGTGATTGATCATGTGTCGCATGCTACTCGTGTTCCTTAATTGTAGGAACGTTATCATCTTACAACACCCTCTAGTTAGAAATCAGACGGTCCAAATCGTACAAGTTGAAAAGCAAAAACGTAAATC
>CM042155.1:8570497-8582997 GCA_023376005.1 Doryteuthis pealeii
GCAAGAAGCTAAGTCATTACCAATGGTTTGCTAATCTTGCGTACGAACCATTATACCAGAAGTGATCAATATAATATGTATAATCAGAACGATTGGAATATAAATGTGTATTTTACAAGTTTTAAATATTATGTCACTATTCTAAGATACCTTATTCTATATAATGACATGCACAAATAACTAAATACAATATATAACGAGATAGATGTAAGATAGATAGATAGGTAAATATAAAGATAGATAGATAAATAGATAGGTAGATAGATATGTCGACAGATAAATGCTAGATAAACATATGCATTGAGAGGTACATGATAGATAGATAGATATGTTGATAGACAAATGATAGATTAACATATACGTAGAGAGGTACATGATTGATAGATTGATAGATAGATACGCCGAATATACCGAGATAGATGTATGCTAGACAGAAGGATAAACAGATACAGATACATAATAAAATGATACATAAATAGATACACTGACAGATACGATAGATAGATAGACAGATAGATAGACAGATAAATCATATACCGAGATACATGGAGGAGCGTGGTGTAATGGTTAGAGTCATAGGAAATGGACTCCTCGACCAGAGTTCAATTCATGGACGAAGCTGTTTGCATTTCACATAGGGTTAATACTCTTGTGAAAGGTATGAATCCAATGCTCCCCCCAACTATGGGTAAATAGCAGGATAGACTGGGCTCTTTAACCATGGCTAGGTAACCAGTCTAGGAGAAGGAAAACTGAATTCAAACCTGTTAAACTCCGCTTAAGAAATTGACCTTGTGTGACATCCTGCTAGTGCGGAGGGGTTGGTAAATACATATACCGAGATAGATGTATGATAGCTAGCTAGCTAGCTAGAAAGATAGATACTTAGACAGATACATGAGAGATAGATAGATATCTAGATAGATAGAAAGATAAATCATATACTGAGATAGATGTATGATATATATATATATATATATTATATATATATATATATATATTAGAGAGAGAGAGAGAGAGATAGATAGATAGATATATAGATAGATAAACAGATACATAGATATATACATAGACGGGTATATAATAGATACATATATATATATATATGATATATATCTTATATAATAATTATATTAATTCAATGCTTCAATAAAGAGTCCGGTGTAGGTGAAGAAGGCTTTTCCATTAGGGATCTCTCTTAAAAATGTTTAATTTTCTTTTAAGAGAGGGCCTTTGGAAAATATTTCTTTCATTTATTCCATTAATTTCATTCATTTTTTATTCCATTTATTAATTCGTTTTTACATTAATTCTTAAATAGATAAGCAGATATATAGATATATACATGATAGATATAAACATAGACATTATATATGATAGATAAACAGATATATAGATAGATGCATGATAGATAAACATATACATAGGCAGGTACATAGGCAGATACAGAGATGGATTAGCAAATAAATAAATAAATAAAGACAGAAAGTAAGTAAAAGAAAGAAAAAAAAAGGAAAAGAAAGGACAGGAGAACAACAAGGGAGGTAACTGTGTATTTACATTAAGGCAAACAGTTGTTGAATTGTCCACCTTTTCTGAAATAACTTCTGGATTCAAAGTTGGTTTTGTCACAATTTGACGAAACGCACACGTCAAGTTTTGGAATAAATATCGCTGGAACAACGTCACGTCAGCTGGTGCTACGTAGAATCTCACCATTGAAGCTTTGAAAAGCAGTAAAATCCACAATATGTGAAGTTGCCCCAAAAGTTTCAGTATCGTCTATTTTACACCGCAATAAAAACACAGCGGCACCCTGAACTGACAGAGTGTGTAAAGGGGTTTACTGGCGTGCACAACTAAATGTCTTTCAACGCACATCGCAGCGGTTTGGAAAACCTATGGTTGCGTTCACCTGAATAAACCAGTGAAGTGGTTTTGGCAGATATGGAGTCAGTTCATCTAAACTTGTGTTTTTATAGGAAATATTTCTAAGTGCATGTTGAACATGTCGTGAACCCATAAATGCAGAGGTGGATATACTCGGTGATAAACTTGTCAAAAGACGTTCGTGCTGCTACTTTAGTAATTAGAAGAATATATATAATATATATATATTATATATATATATATTATATATATATATATATCCCTCTTCCTTTGTACATTTATATATATCCCTATCTATCTATCTATCTATCTATATCTATCTCTATCTATCTATCTATCTATCTATCTATATATATATATATATATACATACACACATTTAAAAAAGAAATTTTTTAAATTCCGGCTATAAAATTGAACGTTTCGTCTGTACCACTTTCGTCTTATAACGGTCCACTCATACCGTCTCTCTATCATTCACAACTCGCTCTTGATGAAGACCACTTCAATAAAGGGTCGAAACAGATTTCTGTCAGCGAATTTTAACATCATTTGTTTGTTTTTTCTAAAATATTTATTTCATACTGTCGGATTCACTTCCATTCATTTTTCATATAATATATATATATATATATATATATATATATATATATTATATATGCCCCGCTCTCTCCCCCTCTCTCTCCCCCCTCTCTCTGTCTCTCTGTCTCTCTCTCTCTATCTCTCTCTCTCTCTCTATATATATATATATATATATGTACAGGGTGTTCGGAATAAATTTAACATATTTATATTTGGTTGTTTTTCTTCGTAGGTGGGAAGCTTGGACCCTTCTTCATTCATATATGTCATGACAGATAGAATGGATGACTGTGACCCACCGGAGATTATGGTTGCTGAACTCTGTAAAAACAGTCAGACATGAACTGGAGAATTGCAATGGAGACTACGAGGCTGTGGCTAGAAGAAACCAACATAACAGACGATCCGATTGAGTTCGTACAGCAGAAGTTTTCAAAAATCTGCGGAAAGTGTATCATGTTGAATTCAGATGTCTACGTGGAGTTGCTAAACACTTTAGTCAAGCCTGGAAAACTAGGGTAGCCAATAGTAGGCCATATGTATAGCAGCAGGATTCGGCCTCCTGCTACACCTCTGGGAATGGGTAAAAAATAATCGTCGGCAAATTTTTACGACCACACCAGTCCCAATGTTTGGCCTCCGAACTCCCCATATCTTAACTCCATGGATTATTATGTATGTGGCGCTGTTGAGAAAGACACCAATCGCCGTGCCAGTACTACAAAAGCCCAGTTAATCAACAGAATTAAGGTAGTTTTTGTGACCCTTCCCAGGGAAACTGTAACATCAGCTTGCTCTATGTTCCGGAGCAGGACTGAGGCTGTGATCGACGCTAATGGGAGTCATTTTGAGTCAAACTTGTTGACAGTAGTGTAATTTCTGTGCCTGTTGAATTTCTTTACAATCCATTAAATTTATGTAGTTACTTTTTCCTTATGAAACTGTCAAATTTCTTTCGAATCTCCTATATATATATATATATATATATATATATATATATATATATATATATTTATTTAAGAATGGAAATGAGTAACCTACTCGAGTTTCATCGATAGATTCTTCAGGGTTACTTTTAAATTAATCGAGTTTACGATTAATCTTTGGTGTTATAAACATGCCCGTTGGAATGGGACTTAAATATATATATATATATATATATATATATATATATATATCTTATATAAGGTAAATTCCAGTCATTTTGGATATTATGAATAATTATTTCAACCCGAATTCTCCTTAAAAATGGTATAGCATCTTCAGATTGCCAAATTCACTATGATGAAAGAATAAAAATAACTCATCTTTTACTGTAGACTTTTTCTCTATCTTTTTTATTTATTATTTACATTTAAGTATTGTGTCAATTTGACGGTCGTTGTATGGGTTAGCTTCTTTTTAGTAGAAAAAAATTCATATATGAAAGAATTATATATTTTTTCATCGACATACAGTCCTGTTTCGCTTCTCATCAGTGCGGTTAGACAGCCAGGCTGCACCAGGCCGGGATAAAAACTCGCCCTACTTGTCGTCAGTCTGAGTACTTACCTCCGTGCCATCTACATAACCCACCCTAATACCAGGAATTTACTAACATAAACATTTAAGGCCGCTAGAAGCGCTGTATCCGTTAAGGAGAGCTATGCAATCTTTGCGTTATTAGCGGCCACCAGAAAATTATATATAGAGAGAATGAAGGTCCTGAATAAAATCATTAACCCACCTGGCGTTTTATATATATTATATATATATATATATATATATATATATATATATATATATAATATATATATATATATGAAATAAAATGGAAATTAATCCGACAGTGTGAATATGATATATTGAATATATATATATATATATATATATATATATATATATATATATAATTTGCAAGTTTGTTTGATTATATTGTTTTTAAAATACAAATTTAACGTCATGACATTACATCACGTGAATACAATCCACGTCACATAAACGTTAAACAAGCCACAGTTTAAAAAAAAACAATTTTTAGCTTTACATTTCCCATCGCGTGAAAAACGCTTCATATAAACGCTAAAAAAATTGATTTTTAACTTCTCAGCCATTTCACGACTGGTTTTTGACATCTCAACCACTGATCTCATCTGATGATTGGATTACCAAGAAACTTTAAGTTATGAGTGTGAAACCATAATATTACCATTGATTATATATATATATATATATATATATATATATATATATAATATATATATATATATATATAAATAAATATGATGATATATGTATATGTATATATATAAACATGATATAAAAACAACGTTCACAAGAACAAAGTTTATACGCAAACAACTTTATATATATATTATACAAACTAAGTTTTTTTTGACAACTGTATATGTGAGAAACTGATTGTTATCAAACGCCACTGGTTTCCTGTCCACGCTACACTAAGTTTTATATATACCTGTTCTATCCACGATATGTGCACTATTTACTTATAAATCTCTCTCTCTCTCTCTCTCTCACACACACTCTCTCTGTCTCTGTCTCTGTCTGTCTGTCTGTCTCTATCTCTGTCTCTTTCTCTCTCTCTCTCTCTCTCTCTCTCTCTATATATATATATATATAATATATATATATATATATATGAAAAAGGAATTACTTGCCGGTGAAAATATTTACCATATGGATCTTCAGGATTAAATCCACTGAATTAATCAAGATATTGACTAATTACAGCTTTCTGTAGGAGTTCATGTTGTAGTTATCCATTATAGTATATATCCATAAATGGGAAGAAAAACAATTATATGGACACTTCAAACGACAAATCGAAGAGGTTGCACATGGAAAGACTTGGACATGGTTAAGAAAAGGAAACCTCAAATGAGAAACAGAATCATTAATAATTGCTGCACAAAATAATGCCATAAGGACAAACTATATAAAAGCGAAAATTGATAAGACCCAACAAAATAGTAAATGTTGACTTTGTGGTAATAGAGATGAGACTGTAAACCATATACTCTGCGAATGTAGCAAACTAGCATAACAAGAATACAAAACTAGACACGACTGGGTTGGGAAGGTGATCCACTGGGAATTATGCAAAAAATTAAATTTTGACCACTCAACAAAATGGCATATGCATAAACCAGAATCTGTTTTTGAGAAGGAAACGCATGAAATTCTCTGGGACTTTGAAATAAAAACGGACCACCTTATCCCAGCAAGAAGACCAGACCTAGTGTTGATAAACAAAAAAGAAAGAACTTGTCAACTGGTGGATTTTGCAGTGCCAGTAGATCACAGGGTGAAGCTAAAGGAAAATGAAAAAATGGACAAATATCTGGACCCTGCCAGAGAACTGAAAAAGTTATGGAATATGAAAGTGAAAGTGATACCAATTGTGGTTGGTGCACTTGGAACAGTCCCAAAAGGATTAGAAAAGGGTTTGGAAAGTTTGGATATCAGAGGAAGGATTGAAACCATTCAGAACACTGCACTGCTGCAATCTGCCAGAATACTCAGAAGAGTCCTGGACTCCAGTGAAAGAGCATCAGCTAATGCTGATGTGAAAACTCAAAAGGAGTAAATAATAATAATAATAATAATAATAATAATGATAATATATATATATATATATATATATATATATGGGAGTAAAAGGAGGAAATCTATCCGACAGTATGTGGTTAAATGTAGACAAACACGGGGATATGTCAAAGGATGAATATTTATTCCTGGTAGTAATTTCGACGCTATAAAATTTTGGTCTTTATGATCTTCTTGAGTACGTGAGAGGATGACTTGTGTCGGGGACTTCAGTTCTCTTTTTGTCTGTGATGAGTATCCTTGGTCGTTCATAAAGACCGAAACGTCTTAGCGTCGACATTACCATAAATATTCATCCTTTGAAACATCTCGTGTTTGTCTTAATGTGACTTTAGCAATGAGAGCACACATTGAGCTGTGCAATCTACGACACTTAAAAAAAAACTTCTATGTCCTGAGGAAAATTTAATCTCCGAATTTTTGGATTATATATGGTTTGGTTGGCATCCTTCCGTCTACGAAAGACGATGGAGTAGTGTCAAGGTTTTTGTTAACTTGAACTGCATAGCCTGAGCGGGTTCATATGGAGGATGAGCTGTTGCCCGTGCAGCAAATCCCCCTCTCCTCACTGCCGCTGTGATTCAAAGGAAAGTTAAGGTACCAATGCGGTTTGGCAACGGTAGTGTCGCAGGAGTTGATGGGTAGCACTGAATTTGAGCATTACACCACTTTAGGGACTCCAACTCCTGATTTATTTTCGAGTTTTACTCCCCTAGCCTTTCCTTGAGGGCAACAGAGGTTCTGTGTCGGACTTCTTGAGTTGATGGGTTGCCGACCAAGGCTAAGGAGCCCATTTCAAACCCATTTGGGGATTTATGCGAGTAGTAAGTACCCCAATCTTACTACTATCGGTGTTCCTGAAAAAGAATTGAGGTTGGGGGATATGGTATATTTTGCACTTGTGTATCAGATAAGCAACAGTATTATATATATATATATATATATATATATATATATATAATCTTTTTTATCTGCTGAAAATAACAACAGCTGTTCCGCCAGCAAAGGTTTCGGTAGACAGTAGAGTCAGATATGGTTTCAGAGCCTAAGGCATTAGTACACTAAACCAGACTGACGCAGCAGTAATTGCTATACCAACAGATCATTTTTTTAGTACACCACAAATACATTTACCAAACGCCTCTGCACGAGCAGGATGTGACACAAAGTCGATTTCTTAAGCGGAGTTTCATCATCATCATCATCATCATCATCATCATCATCATCATGTCTCGCTATTAACACGGATATCCATGACAATCTCTCTCCATCTGTCCCTATCACTCATTATTCTCGGGAGGTCCTCTACACAGCACACAGTAGCCACACAGAGCTGGTCAATGTACGTCTTTGCTGGCCGGCCCACACTGGCGTGCCTATGTGCTGGCTTCTACAGGAGGATGTCGCTTATGAGTTCGTCCTGGTTTCTTCAGCATTGTCCTGCGTATCTTGTCCGTCTTACTCGGATGGTTTGGGGGATATGGAGCAGGTGGCCATACAGTTGTTTTCGCGTGGGTTGTTGTGCAGATCCCATGTAGTTTATTCTCTAGGCGCTTCGTTAGGGTCCAAGTTTACTGCTTAGGTACTTAAATTGTTCTACCGAGTTTTTGGAGTTTGCCTTCGAGAGTTGAGACGCCTCTTTTGTTTTAAAAGATAACAGGCTTTAATACAGAGTTCTTCTCGAATACTCGATGATTGGTAAAATAAGGAAGAACATAAAATACTCGATAATTGTCCTGAATTTCCTACAGCATATAATTTTGTTTGATGAACTTTACCTGCTACATTCTATATAAATATAGAACGGGTTATCCACAGACACGCGTTTCGGCGTTTCACGCCTCTTCAGTGTGGCTAGACACAACAACTATCCTTGGCTAGGGTCGAACTCAGACTGACTGTTTGCCAGCCTGATATCTTATCCCCTCAGCCACTTCCAGCTGGTTTAGTGGGAATGGTGTTTTTTTTAACTATTGAATACATAGGTTTGTTTATATATTTTTACGATCACAGAGAGATCAAGTTTTGCGGGTAAACGATCATTGCTTATATGCTTAGTAGTGAAAGTTAATTTAAATCACCAATTAGAGAGCTCATACCAAATTCATGGGAGCATATATTAATAAGTTATCCACAGACACGTGTTTCGGCTTTTCACGCCTCTTCAGTGTAGCTAGACACAACAACTATCCTTGGCTAGGGTCAAATTCATATATATATATATATATATATATATATATATATATATATATATATATATATGAGTATAGATAAAAGGATATGAAAACAAGACAATATGCTGTAAAAGTAAAAAGATTTTATATCATATTCGTAGCTAATATTGAACAATATTTCGATTTATAAAAATCATCTTCAGAGCTTGTTTATACTCCAGCCTTATTGATAAGGCTGGGGTATAAATAAGTTATGAAGATGATTTCCTTTCTCTTAACTTATATATGTATATATGAAGAAATAGTGGAAGTAAATCCGACAATATGTAATATTATAAAATTTGAAAAAAGAAAACACAAGTTTTATTAACGAATGATGTTTAATAAGTCGACGCTGCAGTGTTTCGGTTTGTTTAATAGACCTTCATCAGGGATTTCGTTGGTTTAAAGAAAAAAATTTTTTTTTAATGAAAACAAAAGTCTGCGAGCCACTGCTTCTGGTGTGTGGCCGCTTTTATTTTCATTAATAATTCTTTTGTTTAAACATCATTCGTTAATAAAACTTGTGTCTCTTCAATTTTTATAATATCACCCCCCCCCACACATATATATATACTTTGGTGCGGTACCAAGTTTCCTGGTATAAGGTGATTCTAGGCTGCTCCTAATTCTCTACCAGTAGCTTGTTGTAGAGTTCAGGTTCCGTATGAGAGCTCAATGTTTAATTATTGTAAACAGAGCAAAGTTATTTGGGAATAAAAGGCCTTAAATACCGTGGGTATCGTGGTTATGGACCATTTCCACTCGCAAGTATGCCCACGAGCTTCTTCAGACCACTGATATCTTTTATTTAGACAGGCACATGGCCAAACTCATCTTATATTCATACATTTCCCCCGCCGCCAGGGGTGATCGTATTGCATTTCTTTTCAAGTATCTTTTTTATTGGTGGAATTTTTTTTCCTTACTCCTTTGCATGGTTGGCGATGTTTTTATGTGTCTGCCTAGTCTGTTGGTAAATTCCTAAGTTGGGTTTGACTGACCCACAGAATTCTACTTTTATTTATGACCTTGATGCCCTTTCATTTTAAGTGGGTCAAGTGGGTTGCAGGGAAGGTATGTCTTTTTTCTCCGCGGGTGGGGGTATCTGAGTTTACTTTATTATGGTTTCAAGCCTTTATTTTCCATATATATATATATATATATTATATATATATATATATATATATATATATATATATACGTGTTTTTGAACAGGGGGAGATATAAATGAAAAGGTAAAGAATCGAGCGAGTTGGAATTTTGACTGACGGGTTTATGTATGAATATAAAAGTGCTCAGTTTATTCGTAGAGCTGGTTTAGAAAGTTGATAAAGTCAGAATACGCCCACCGAACTTTCACCACATTGTGGCTACAAGCTCCAGAACTTAACTTACAGAATTATACACACCTACTTCCTACTTTTTAGAAATAGATTGGTTTCTGTTATAAACATAGCAAACCACTAGGCTTTATTTAAATAAAATATCAAACATATTTAGAAGTCTTTATTTTTGGGAAATAACAGGTAACTTTAAATGAAAAGGCCATTTTTTGATAATCCTTATAGGAATGGTGCTCTGGACTTGGAAAGCCTTTATTTAAATGTAATATTAAACATATTTAGAAGTCTTTTTTTAAGGGGAAATAACAGGTAACTTTAAATGAAAAGGCCATTTTTTGATAAATCCTTATAGGAATTGGGCTCTAGCTCTATCCGTTTTAAGGAGAGCTACGCAATTTTCCCGTAATTATGTGTGTTTGTGTGTGGTGTGTGTGTGTGTGGGGGGGGCTTTATGTGTGTGCATTCAGGTATGTGTGTGAGAGTGTTTATAATGTCTGTTTGGCTATAATCTAATAAAATAAAAATATATAAGGTGTAAACGTGTGTTAAATGACACATAAAATACTCGATAATTGACCTGAATTTGCAACAGCATATAATATTGTTTGACGTTCTTCTCACTTAAATCATCACCCGCCACATTCTATAGAAATCTAGAACGGATTATTTGAAAGGAAGGGATAAAATGAATAAAATATTCGACCAAAATAATAATAATCTTATTTATACAAAGATTATCAGGTTCTTGGATTTCATATTAGATTAAAACCCAATTCGGTTAACAAGGATTTTATTTCGGTTGGCTGTGCGCTTTACAATAGGCCATTACAAAAATAGGTTTTAATCAAATTATCCTATTTTAAGTACAGTCTTTAGATAGGGAAAGCCGAGAAAATCTGCGAACAGCTACATTTCCTGGGAAAATTTCAAGTGTCCAATAATATCTATGATTAAAAATAACACAGCTTTCCCGAAATACATTTGCTATGATAAAGCTGAGCGATCTTTTTTTCTTTTCAAAATAGATTAAGGTATTGTAATCTACTGAGATTTATTAAGCTTAGCAGAATACGCTTTATTGTTATACGTACAGGTACACGCATATCAAATATTGCATATACACATATACACAAAATATGAGGTTTTTGATAGTTTTTTTAAAGTTATTTACTACGTTTATTTTTACTCGACAACAGACTTCAAATATGCGCATACACATGCACATATACACAGACAGACACAGACAGACATACAGACACACGTATATATATATATATATATATATATATATATATATATATATATAGAGAGAGAGAGAGAGAGAGAGAGAGAGATGAATAATCTATCTCTCACACACACACACATATATATATACACACACGGATATATATATATATATATATATATATATATATATATATAATCCAAAAGTCCAGAGAAGAAATCTTCCTTACGAAATAGTAATTTTTTTAAACAACCTGTCGCAGTTTGAGAGCTCAATGTGTGCTCTTATTGTTAGAGTCACAGAGCAAATTTATAAGTAAAGAAATAAAAGACATAGAGATGTTGCATTATAGTTGATTTCAGGGAGCTTAGACAAAGTGTCTAACTCTCCAGCTCTTCAGATGCGGCTGGGAGAGTTAGACACTTTAGAATAATCTATACATATATAAAGGAAATTTGATGTGTATGTATGTATGTATGTCCAGCGGAAAATAAATAAACCAATTAGTGATAAAATAAATGTACTCACTATCACCTCACTATCACCTGAACTTGTTTCTTGTGCAAAAATATTTTTTTTTTTATCGGGAAAGATATTTAAATAGTAAGAAAAGGCATGCCATTGGTTGCGTTTGTAATTAAAGCATGAATCAATTATGTAAGATCAAAGAGACTTTTTTTATCCGCCCTCTACCAAAGCAAAGCTGGGTGGCCGCTTCTTGTATTTAAGATTTCCATGATAGTAATCAATCAAAAGTGAAGACTCAAACGTACATATACATAAAGTTTACACACTTACATGTATACATATATACATACCTACGACAAAATATATTAACAATGTAGTTTGGAATATTTAAAAATGAATATTGCTCAATATCTGCGGTAGACACAGGTTCAAGGACACAGTTGGCTCTGTATATACATACACACACCACACACACACACACACACACACACACATATATATATATATATATATATATATATATATATATATTATATATACCAACCCCTCCGCACGAGTAGGATGTGACACAAGGTCAATTTCTCAAGTAAAGTTTAACGGGATAGAATTCTGAGTTTTTCTTCTCCTAGACTGGTTGAATAGCCCAGTCGGACCTACTATTTACCCATAGCTGGAGGAAAAAGAGTTGAATTCATACCCTTTTCAAAGATATTAGAGCTATGTGATATCTAAACAGTTTTGTCCAGGATTTGAACTCATTTTGTCATTTCCAACGCCAAAAACACATTGGGCCTCCAACTTATATATATATATATAATATATATATATATATATATATATATATGTGTGTGTGTGTGTGTGTGTGGTGTGTGTCTGTGTAATATATATTTTCTTCGGGATAAAATTGACAGAAAAGTTATGTGCTAACGAAAGCTTTGTATGTGTATGTGTGTTTGTGTATGTATTTGTGTGTAGATATGTAAGCATGTAAGTGTGTGTATGTGTGTATGTGTTAGTGTGTGTGAGTGTGTGTGTGTGTATGTGTGTGAGTCCGTACGTTGCGCACTTTTGATTTTTTAACGTATTGATTCAAAACTAGTCAATTAAAGCTCTATAGTCTTATAAGCCACTACCTTCTCGCTTTGCCGGAATAGCGCTGGCTATATGACTT
>CM042155.1:8587997-8642997 GCA_023376005.1 Doryteuthis pealeii
GCTAAGGACAATCGTAGAGGCTCTAGAGCTTGATGTAAGCTGGTGACCGACCGTTTATGTAAGGGACAAATAGGAGTGTTCCAGCAGGACAACCTACATAAACATCAGGATCGCAAATAATGGCCAAAAGGAGACTCCATTGAGGTAGAGAGTCTTACCCCTCTGCAGGGGTTGCAGCTTGCTTATTCTACAGCCACAACCGACAGGGTGGCATAGGTTTCGAGTGCACAACGTATCATGTACAAAATATACAAAATATACATCAATATACAAAATGAGATCAAAAGTAACGGGATTGGAGAATTCCATGCTTTAATTTTTTTTATAACAATGTAATGATTCATATAATCTTAAACTGATGAGTTTATATCTTATTATAATGGAGATTGTGAGTTTATCTGTCTATAACCGAAACTATATTACTATACAAATCACAATTCCCTTTGTTATTTACATCACATTCACCATGGTTTTATTTTTTATTTAAAACCCAATTATTAATAAAATTGTTTTACATCATTAAGACTGTTGACCATATCCACATGCTAATAACATGCAATTGTATTTATATATACAACAAAATAGCGGTTTACAGTGTGAATGGTAAGGCTAATTTGCATTTTGATATTAAAAATGTGATTTTAATAAATATATGCTTAGTATTATTGGTTTCTAATTGTTTGGTTTTATCTTATTGAATATGAGCAAAAATTTCAGGAATAAATCTTAAAATAAATCCATTAACAAGAAGAAATAACTGTAATATTATTCTTTACTTTCTATTTTAATGAAATAGTTAAATTAGGAAAATTTAACAAAGACAGACGGGAGTAATGTAAAATGATGGAAGAGTTAGTTTCAAAGTTGTTCTATTTTTCAATCATACCCCCTCTGTTCAAAATCTTTTTATCAGCATTCTTATTCAGTTTCATCAGCCTTTCTAATTTGATATATTTTATTATATTAAAACTTAAATACTAGCACCCGGAGGGTGCATATATTTGCTAGTAAATCTAATGTCAATTAAATATACTAGCAAAAGTATGCGACTCCTAGGCGCAAGTATTTAATTTTTAATGTAATACAATATTATATCAAATTAGAAAGACTAACGAAACGAAATAAGAACGATTATAAAAACTAGTACAAAATAAAAAAAAACACACCCCGGGCGATGTAAAAATAGATTTTTGAAACATAATGGGTGGGAGTAAAAATTTCAATGTTAGCGAGTTTGTACCCTAAGTAAGTAAAATCATCAAATTCATTAAAGGATTAAAAAATAAAACAATTTGAAATGTAAACTTTAAATATGCATTAAAATAAAACAAACTATATATAGATATATAATACCAGTCATGTATTTTTTAAAAACTTGTTTTAAAAAACAATGAGGACTGTCTAATGTTGCATGTTCAAATTTTGAGTGTATTTATTCTATGTTATGACGATTTTGGGTAAGGTGACGTAAGTAGTGGCGTAGGTTTTTGTTACAGACATAAAAACCGGAAGCGGATCTCCATTATTAATAGATATTACACTTATTTTAATGTAAAATTTAATTGATTTATATATAAATTATATATAGGGTGCTTTTAATACATTTAAAAATAACATTATAGTATTAGAAATCAGTAACAACAAATACTTATTTTATCAAACCAAGCTTTTTGTTAAAATCATTATGCAAATTATTCCCACCATATCCTATGTAAACGTAGGAAGCGCGTGGTGTAATGGTTAAAGTCATGGGAAATGGACTCGTCGCCCCGAGTTCAAATCCTGGATGTGGTAATTGCATTTCACTTAGTGCTAATATCCTTGGGAAAGGTGTGAATCCTGTTCTCCCTCCAGCTATGGTTAAATAGCAGGACAGACTGGGTTCTTTAACCATGGCTAGGTAACCAGTCTAGGAGAAGGAAAACGCTGAATTCAAACCTGTTGAACTCCGCTTAAGAAACTGACCTTGTGTCGTATCCTGCTCGTGCGGAGGAGTTGGTAAATATATATATGGATTAGATAATTGAATAAAAAAAATGAGTTTAAAAATCTGTTTAAAAATAACTTAAAAATAAATTTTTCAATATACAAGGTTTATAAAAAAGTATCAAGATTTTTTGTACTTTTTGACACACCTTGTATTCTAAAAAAAAAATAACGTTCTATTCATTCTTCATTTCTATCTTGGTAAATACAGTTTAAACTAAATACTTTTTTGACACACCTTGTATTCTGAAAAGAATTAATGAATGGAGCGTTATTTTTTTTCCAGAATACAATGTGTCAAATAGAAGAAAAATGTTGATACTTTTTTGACACACCTTGTGTGCTAGAAAGAGTTGACTGAGGGTCTTAATTTACGAGATAAGAGGTTAAACTGCCTCTAGTCATGAGTTTCCATTTCTGAAGCTCAGGAAGTGTGGCGTGATTCAACGTGTTAATACCTGGTTGTATCCCATATATGGATTAGATAAGCGACCTTGTGTCGCATCCTGCTCGTGCGGAGGAGTTGTTAAATATATGTACTATGTAAACCTTTCTTCTTTATTTGTGTCACGGGATGCAAGGCAAATACCTTAATAACACAGGCTCTTCGGGGCCTGTGTCTATTAATGAAATTAACGGCGTGATCCGAGGGGGCCATCCCCCCAGGCAACACCTGACCCCTCGATTTAAAGGGACAGGGCTGGGTTTATTGCCCAGTGCCTGGAGCGCCCCCTTGGGGGGGATGCCGATGGGATCAGCACATTTTTTTTCACCCACCACCCATGAGCTTCGGTTCGTGGGTGGTCCCACATTAATAGGGCCTTGTGCCTAACCCGTATACGTGGGGTATGTGGTAAATATCATAACATGGGCTTTCGGGGCTTGTGTTTGTTAATAAAATTAACGGGGTGATACCGGGGTCTTCCCACCCCAGGCAACACCCGCTCTTGATTTAAATGGACAGGGCTGGGTTGATTGCCCCGTGCCTGAGGCGCTCCCGTGATGGGGAATGCCGATGGGATTTCCTCATTTTTTGTACTTGCTATCCCATGAGCTTCGGTTCGTGGGTAGTCCTTGTGTCTAACCCACATACGTAGGATACGCAGTGAACACCTTAATAACGTGGACGTTTGGGGGCTTGTGGGTCCGATAGTTTTGGTCTGGACTATTAATAAGATTAACGGCGTGATCACAGGGGGCTATTACACCACGAAACACCTGCTCCCTTGATTTAAAGAGGCGGCACTGTGTTTATTGACCAGTGTCTGAGGCACCCACTGAGGGAGAATGCCGAGGTAGTTTTGACCATATTAATGAAATTAACGGCATGATCCCAGGAGGCTATCACCCAGTGCCTGAGGAACCCCCTTGAGGAAGAATGCCGAGGGGATCCACGTATTTTTTGTGCCTGCTTTCCCATGAGTCTCAGTTCGTGCGTGCTCCCTAATTAATAGGACCTTGTGTTCAAGCCGCATTAGTAGGATGCGTGATAATTACCAATAAAATGGTCCCTTCGGGGCCTGTATGTCTGATGGCTTCGGCCACTGGACTATTAGTGAAATTAACGGCATGATCCCAGGGGAAAATCCCCCCAGGCAACATCTGCCCCCTTGATTTAAAGGGGCAGGGCTGAGTTTATTGCCTAGTGCCTAAGGGGGAATACCGACGGGATCCACACATATCTTTGTGCCTGTCATTCCATGAGCTTCAGTGGTGACGTAGTTTCGGTTACAGTCAGAGAGTTATGTAATCTCCATTATAATAAGATATTAAGACAGAAATCGCGATACTTATTCATCAGTAGTGTTTGGGGAAACGGAATTATTGTCCGAATGAAAAACTCTCAATATTCTTAATATCTAAATCATGCGAGGTTTCCTTCTCCTGAAAACACCTCCCCCTGTCGACAATTTTTGAGTAAGTAGACTCCATTAACAGATATGCAACAGTGTAGCCATACGACGTAACAAAAGAGATGTTTCAAAGGTGCTTCGATCAATAGAAAACTCGCCGGAATAAATGCTTTGAATGTGTCGGGTCTCTTTTGTAGAAAATATATCATTATTCCATTGTTCATTTCTGTCTGATGAAATACAGCTCCAGTCTTTTTGAACACACCACGTATATATATATATTATATATATATATATATATATATATATATATATTATATATATTATATATATATATATATATATGTATATATATATATATATAATATATATTATATATATAGAGAGAGAGAGAGAGAGTGAAGTGTAGATAAATGCATACATATATCAATGTATATTTGTGTTTATATATATATATATATATATATATATATATATACATAATTACGTGTATATATGCATATATACATATATGTATATATATATGCCAGCATAAGTTCATGTATATGTGTGCTAGTCTCTCTCTCTCCTTCTTTCTCTCTCTCCCTCTCTCTCTCTCTCTCTCTCTCTCTCTCTCTCTTATATATATATATATATATATATATATATATATATATATATAAAAGACTCCGAATATGACATATATATGTGCATGTCTTTATAAATATCACTCTATCCGTATGTATACATTATGGTATGTTGTTATGCCTGCATAAATGCATTTACACATGTGCTAGTCGGTATATATATATATATATACTATATATATATATATATATATATATATATATATATATATGCGTGTGTGTGTGTGTGTGTGAGAGAGAGAGAGAAGAGAGAGAGAGAGAGAAAGAGAGAGAGAGCATGATTTAGAGGAGGGTGATTAAAGATAAAGATACGTTTTATGCTATAAAAAAGGGGTACTTCTAAAGTCATATTCTCATAAAGTAATAACATTTTGAACCTTTGCGCATGTACTTGCACCTTTAGCAAATATTTCACATCATAGGAAGTCTGATATTTCAAGTCGCTGGCAATTTATCTATGGAAAGAAAAGAATGAATATTACGTTGCGAAGTCGAAAAATAAATTAATGAAGAACATTCTATGGCAAGAAGAATAAAAACAGATTTTCCAATGCGGAATGGAAAAGTGTAAAAATAAAGGAATAAAAAAGGGGGGGGGGAAAGAATAAAGAAAGTCTGAAGAGATGAAAAAAAAGTGTGTGTGGGGGGGGGATGAATGCAGATTAAAACAGAAGGAATAAAAGAATATATAAACGAACGAGTCAAGGGAATGAAGTAAAAGTGTTCTCAAAAGAAAGTAAACAATAAAGGAAAGATACAATGATTTTTTTCATTTATTTGTTTGTTTGTTTTATTTTACGGCATATCAACCTCAGTGGGTCATTTAATGCCGATAAAGTTTTGAAATAAACCAATTCTTAATGGATAATACAATTTTTTTATAAATACATTTTTCTATTTAACCCATAGATGGGACCATAACAGGTACTACCACTCCGGGTCAGAGTGGACCAGGGAGCAATGGTGATGAATGGGGTGCTCCACATTCCCCAAACCTGAAGACTGAAGAGATGAAAAAACGTGTGGGGGGGGGATGAAAGTGTTCTCAAAAGAAAGTATGCCCTGTCGGCTGAGGCGTTAGAATGCACCGACTTCACCTCTGCACAGGGGTAAGACTCTCCCAATGGGGCACCTGTTGGCCGTGGGTGGCGACCCGTGATGCTTAATGATAGAGCCCAGGTGGATGAGCAGTTCATGACATGCAATACTCCACTTTGGCCCTATCTTGGGATAGACGGGCGGTCGGAGAGGCCCCCTCCAATCAATCAGCTGGTCACGTCAAGCCCTAGCACTTATATGATTTTCCCAACCCTATTACCCTTATGGCAAGCCCCAACACCTTTTTATCATATGGGTGCTAGAAGGCGGTGTCTGAGGGTCTACATGTCCTGGGAATGACGTTAAACTCTATCTGATGGTGAGGTTCCAGTTTTGGAGGTGTGGGGAATGTGAAGCACCCCTTCATCACCATTGCTCCCTGGTCCATTCTGACCCGGAGTGGTAGTACCTGTTAGGGTCCCATCTATGGGTTAAATAGAAAAATGAATTTATAAAAAAATTGTATTATCCATTAAGAATTGATTCATTTCAAAACTTTATCGGCATTAAATGACCCACTGAGGTTGATATGCCGTAAAACAAACCAAACCAAACCAATCAAAAGAAAGTAAACAATTAATGAAAGATACAATTAATGAAAGATACAATGAAAGGAAAGGAAATGTAGGTAGTAATTATACAATAAATCTATATTTTAGTACTGTTGTTCCTTAATCTTAATATTAATATGCACACTTTTAAAATCTTAATATTAATATGCAAATTTTTCCTCTTCCAAGACAACCGGTTGGTTTCTTATTGTTTTAATTACGTAACAAATAAGACTTGATTGTTTTCTTGATAAAGTTTTATTTCGCAACACAGCCCATATTCATCCGTTGCGGATCAAGACCAGCTTAGAGCGAGCGACTTTCACGTCCGCTCACTCAGAAATCTCTGCTGAATCTAATTCCCACACGTCTGTCATTGCGTTTTCAAGGGGTCAAGTGAAAAGTTACCAACCGCCAATAACTGTCGAATAACTTTCCATAGGACCCCGTCATTCTAAATTTAACGGACCCTAATTCAAAATATTCTAACTACAGGTACGCACATAATTTATAAGCAGCTCATGAATTATGTAACACTATACTAGCTCAGTCGGTAGAGTGTTCGGCTAGGAATCGCAAGATCCTTGGTTCGATACCGGTCCCCGCCAACTCAGCGAATAAGTCGCGGTAAAGTGAGGAGCTGATGGTAGGTGTGGCGCTCCACATCTGATGCTAAAATAATCTCCTTGGTCTAGTGCTTTTGAAAAGGGGATAGAATCCCTCGCTGTCTGGCCGATACCGACATTAGGCCGCTCCAACGACTTTACTTACTATACATTGACACATAATAAAAGAGGAAAATTTGAGTCAAGTTTTATAGCTGTTTTTGATACAGTTGAATACAATTACATTAATGAATGACAAATGGACTCCACAGTAAATCCAAATCAGTACAACTTACGAGGCTAATCCCAAAAATAAGGTCTCAAAAGCGCTGCGGATGCAGGGAAACTGTTCGTGCGGTATTGACAACACTTATGTTTGTTGTGAATGCTCCTGTGTATGTTCCTGTTGGACTGATTTGTTATATAGTTATTTACTAAGCGTAGCTTAGATACGGCACAAGGCCAGAATTATGGGGCGCCCAGTGAGAATCGAACTCACGAACAATGGTCCGCTAATCTACTTGCTAACCATTACACCATGTCAGGTGCCCAATGATTTGTTATATAAGTTGCGCTGGAATCCACCACTTAAACTTATAGACACTGCGTGGGCACATGGATTAAAGCCAGCCAATCATCAGCTCGAATTCGAGGTTAGTTAATTATTTAATCGCCGATCTTGAAAGCTGTTCATTTGCACGTATTCGACACGGACGAACGGAACTGCAACCAAGGACTCTGCTCAACGAAAGGATTCTACCCAACACTAAGGAACACTGAGGAACAACCAAAGGATTCTACCCAAGACGAAGGAACACCGAGGGACAATCAAAGGAGTCTACCTAACACTAAGGAACATTTCACTGCTCTCACCTGCAGCCAAAAATGGCCACAAAAATCGTAACAGTCACATCGCACTGTTGTCACAATAAGTTTTCAGATTGGCGTTAGCACCAAGACTGAAGTTGGTGCAGTAATTCGATTTTTGAAAGTCATCACCAATTAACAGAAGTGTATGGCGAGTCGTGTATGGATTGCAAAAACGTCCGAGAGTGTGTAGGGAATTTGCAACCACGGGGATGTTCAACGCTTCCTCAACAACATGGCAACGAGCTGGTATGACATGAGCATACAAAAAACTGCCACAGCGCCTACAGAAATGCATCGACCAAAATGGCGATTATATAGAAAAATAGATATATGCTCACACATCAAAAGGATATAACATGATTGACAATAGATAATAAATCTTATTATAATGGAGATTGTGCGTTTTCCTGTCTGTAATCGAAACTATATTACTATTCAGGTCACAACTCTCTTAGTTATTTACGTCACATTGTCCATGATTTTATTTTCATCTAAACCTCAATTATTAATAAAATTGTTTACATTATTAATAGTGTTGGCTATATCTACATGCTAATAGCAAGCAATTGTATTTACATATACAACAAAATAGCGGTTTACAGTGTGAACGGATTTGCATATGTAAGTGATGGTGAGTGGTGTAGGGAATTTGCAATGACGACGATGTTCAACGCTTCCTCAACGACATGGCGGTGAGCTGGTACGAAATGGACATAAACAAACTGATAAGGCGCCAACAAAAATAATTTGACGGAAATGGTGATTATATAAAAGAACAGATATATGTTCAAACTTTAAAACGATTTAAAAATCATTGCCAATAAGAATTGAACGTTTCTATGATTTCTAAATATTTTAGAGACCTTACATTTGGGATTATCCTCGTATATTGTTATGGTAATATACCACGCACGCTTGAACTCTTCCAACTATAAATAGCAGCAGGTTCTGCACTTAAACGAGAGTTAATATTTCAGCGGATAGCCGATAAGACAGCCTCGCGTGTGACCGACTTCATGTTATATATTTGCCTACTGTTCTTGTTAATATATTTGTTTAACTCATTTCCTCTCTTGTGTCTTTATTCTGGCCCCTAACCAGGCCACGACATATATATAGAATGAAAACATAGCTTGGAAAGGGCATGAACTCTCTCATCCCTCAGCTATGGGTTAAATATTACCACTACTGTTCTTCTACAAGGTGACCCATAAAAGACATACATTTTAGTAATTTAATCTAAGGAAATATATATAGATATTTTTTTAAACTATATACGAAAATGATATCTTATATATTGCCTCCATTTTCACGGATTTCAGATTATGCCTGTTACTCCCCCTCTATGTATATCTTGATTACCTCCTCGTTATATATGTCTCTCAGTAAGTGGAGAGAGAGAGGAGAGACGAGAGAGAGAGAGAGAGATGAGAGAAGAGGAGAGATATTGGAATGAGTGAAACATATTTGCTTGTTAAGTTTCATTAGCTTCCAGCTCGTAGCTTCTCAAGACCTTGGGCTCTTAATTAATTCTTCCCTTTCTTAGATATCTTACAAAATGATTTTAATGTTTTTTTAAAAAGATTCTCCGACTGTATTTATCCTTTTTAAATTTTATTGCAAACTCAATATTACCTAATCCCAATTATCTGCCCAGAGCTCAATGGTGACCGAACGTGTTACGGGCTGTTAATAATATATATATATATATATATATATATAATATATATATATATATATTATATATATATATATGTGTGTGTGTGTGTGTGTGTTGTGTTTGTGTGTGTGTATGTGTGTGTGTGTAGTGTGTGCGTGCGCGCGTGTGTGTGCATGTGTCTGTGTTGTTGCAGAGATTGAAGTAACGTGAAGGGGATCTATATTTGTCGATATATATATATATATATTATATATATATATATATATATATATATATATATATATAATAGATATTAATATATAGATAGGAATATTTTATAAACATTCGCTTTTAAGAACGTATTGAGAACTTTTTAAATTGATTTTTATTAACCCAAAATAAATTTATCTGCTTCGTGGATTAGCAAATATCCGTAATATATATATATATATATATATATATTATATATATATATTACCCATCTTGTTATCCAATCTTTAGAATTAACTTATCCTTTTACCCAATTTATATACTTTGGTTTTAAACGATCTACTGGTTGTAAACTTTTGACAATACACCGGTAGAAAGGGCCCTTAAGTCTTCTTTTTCCTTCGTTTTTTTCTCTCGTCTCCTTTAAACCTCCTTTTTAGTGTTTAGATAGTTGATCGAACCAAATAAAGTATGATACTGTTTAAGTTTTTATATAGCATTAGAAACAAAAAGTATTCATACACACACACATACACATTCACACACACACACACACACATATTTATATATATATATATATATATATATATATATATATATATAGTTAAAAATCAATGGCAAAATGAATGAATGGGTGAAACAAGAATGAATGAAATGAGGAGGATAAATGAAAAATCCTTTCCAAGAGACCCCTCTCAAAAGTATTAAAACACTTTTTGAGAGAGGGGTTCTCATTGATTATTAGACTCCTTTGAAGCATCAAGTTAATATAATTATTTCATAAGTTATTAGAGAAGATAATATATATATATATATATATTATAATATATATATATATATATATATATCATCATGTCTCGCTTTCAGCGCGGATATCCATGACAATCTCTCCCATCCGTCCCTATCACTCATCATTCTCGGGAGGTCCTCTATGCAGCATCCTGCATCCGCACAGAGCTGATCAACGTACGTTTTTGCTGGTCGGCCCACGCTGGCTTGTCCATGTGCTGGCTTCCACAGGAGGACGTCGCTTATGAGTTCGTCCTTGCTTCTCCAGCAGTGTCCCGCGTGTCTTGTCCCTCTCACTCGGATGGTTTGGGTGATATGTGGTAGGTGGCCGTACAGCTGCTTTCTGGTAGGGTGCTGTTTCCACGTCTTGTTCATGATCACCCGCAGCATTCTTGTGCAGCTCCCATCTAGTTTATTCTATAGTCGCTTAGTTAGGGTCCAGGTGGTGCAGCCATACAGCAGTACTGACACGACAACGGCCTGGAAGAACTGTCTCTTTAACGTGTCTGTGAGATTGGACCTCATATGATCGATAATTTATATAATGTATATATAATATATATATATATACATATATATATATATGTGTATTATATATATATATATATATATATACATATATATATGTATATTATATATATACATATATATATATATGTGTTGGTATATATATATATATTAATATATATATATATATATATTCTTGCCATTTAATCGTGATTTATATTCTGATCTACGCATGTGTTTATGTGTGTGAAGCAATGGAGAGGCGACATGAATTTCATAATGGAGTCTAATTGTACGAGTCTTTCATGGGATTTATTGTAGCCATGACGTTTAATATTTTGCAGGTTACGTCAGTAATGTCGTCACTGAAGTTCCTGGCGTGAATAAAAGCCATTCCTACTCTGTAAGAAACAAGCATTTTCTTCCATAGTCTCATGGCGTATTGTCATAAAGAATCTTCCATGAGGTCGTTATATTAAAAACGTATTCGCCAAGAAGGCCGAAACGCGGGAAAGTGTCACTTTGCTTATTGTATGCTGAAAGAAATCAAATGGGCAGCGTGCAAGACGTGGATTGCTAGTAAGAAGAAGAAAAAAAAAAAGGTATCCGACAATTGTGGATGCAGTGAAATGAAAGAGAAATGAATATCCACCTCTCACACTTTGTCGTTTCGTACGGTCTCGAGCGTTTTCATCTAAAAGGATTTTCTGTTGATTTACAACTCTTGTGGGGGAAGTCATTTGGAGAGAATTAGACGCTGCCCAAAATGGAGTCGGTTCGATTTTACTTTCTCGGTTTTTACTCTTCACCGCTTACTCTTTGTCTTTTTCCGGAAGGAGTAAATTCTCAAAAAGCTTTCAGTTACTTGAGAGAAAATGTCAGGATGAGAAAAAGAGAGAATAATGGAAAGGATGGAATAAAAAAGGGGGGGTGGAGATGAGGAAGGAAATTGTATCAATAGAATCGAAGAGCCAATGTTGGAATGGCTAATAGACATGACGAGTGCCAATTGATGGAGTTAGAAAGGAGTTTGCAGGGGGGGGGCGATGAGAAGGAAATAAAATCTATCGAGTGAATGAAATATAAGATAAAAAAGAAAAGATAAGATAAAAAGATATAAATTAGTAAAAAAAAAAAAAAGAAAAAAAGAACAAAAATTTGCCAATAAAAGAGGTGTTGGTATATTGCTAGAGAAATCTTGATTTAAGAGAGGAATAACAGAATACCAGAATAATCGAATAGCAGAAGAAAAGAATGAACGAATATAAGGGGAAAATTTGCAATTCGAAAAAAGAAAGACGAAAAAAGAAAAAAAGAAAAAAAAAGAAAAAAAAAAGAAAAAAAGAATGCGTGAACAAATTGTTAGTTGTTTGGCTGGTTGGTTGTTTAACGGCATATCAACACATTTCGGGTCATTTAATGCCGAATCAAGTCATTCGGTAGAGCATTCGGCTAGGAATCACAAGGTTTCCGGTCCGATACCGACCCTCGCCAACTCAGCGGTGTGCGGTAAAGGGAGGACCTGATGGCAGATGTAGTGCTCCACCTCAGACGCTAAAATAATCTCCTTGGTCTAGCGCTATTGAAAAGTGGATAGAGTCCCTCGCTGTCTGGCTGATACCGACATTAGGCCACCTCGACGACCTTACTTTCTTACAGTAAATAAGTAAGTAAAGTTTTTGCGGAGTGGACAATTGTCGGTATCAGCCAGACAATGAAGGGTCTATCCCCTTTTCGCTAGCACTAGACCAGGTAATTGCTTTTGCTGTAGTGGAGCTCCACACCTACCACCAGCTCCCTCATTACAAGTACAGCTCAGATTACCTACTCTGTGCTACTCATGCGCTCATTTGGCTGGGACCGGTATCAAACCAGGAACCTTGCGATTCCTAGGTGGGTGCTCTACCGACTGAGCTAAACCGGGTTGTAAGTTGGTAATTTAATATCACAAAGAAGAAATTTGTGGAAGGTGAGTTATAATTACGTAGGAAATCAAAGAATGAAAAGCAAGAAAGGAGAGAAATGAATTAAAGCAGAATGAGAGTAAGAAGTATTATTTGTATTATTCGGACTATTGTCCTCATCTTCAATGTTATCTGTACAATTGGACACATAGCCCTAGTGGATAAAGGAGTTAGGTTAAGAGAGTTCTAAGTGACAGTTATCTCTAGACAGCAGGTTCAATCCTGGTCATGGGCAGCAGTAACATAGAATAATAATTAACACAACTTAACGCCTCTACCCCAGCTATGGTTTAGCGGAATGAGAACAGGATACCCCCGTGGACTGAATAAAGGGTTAGGTTCAAAGTTCCGTAATGGCTCCCGATTACGACGAGTTCGAGAAGGTTCCCGAGTCCGAGACGGTTCTCGAGTCCGACAAGAAATAGCTGAAGAAGGCCGGAGGGCACATCGGCCGAAACGTTGTACAGATAACAATGAAGATGAGGACAATAGTCGGAATAATTTAAATAATACTAGTTATCAAGGCTGATCTCAAAAATTCAGGGAATAGAGATAGATAGATAGATAAATAGATAGATAGATAGATAGATAGATAGAGAGAGAGAGAGAGAGAGAGAGAGAGAGAGAGAGAGAGAGAGAGAGAGAGAGAGAGGGGTGAATGGAATCTGTTGAAGAAATAGATATATAGATAGATAGATAGAGAGTGGAAGAAAGGTATGGAATCCAGTCCATCCAGACCACAGCACTGTTAAAATCAGCTAGAATACTTGGTTTTTTGGTTGGTTGTTTTACGGCATATCAACACATGTCGGGTCATTTAATGCCTTATCAAGTCATTTAGAAACCACAAGGTTCCTTGTTCGATACCGGTCCTAGCCAACTCAGCGTATGAGTAGAACAGGTATCTGTGCGGTAAAGTAAGGAGCTGATGGTAGGTTTGGAACTCCACCTCAGACGCAAAAACCATCTCCTTCGTCTAGCACTAGTGAAAAGGGGATAGATAGAGAATGAAAGATGGAATCGAGTCAATCCAGACCACAGCACTGTTAAAATCAGCTAGAATACTTGGTTGCTGTTTGGTTGTTTTATTTTACGGCATATCAACCCTTTTCGGGTCATTTAATGCCGAATCAAGTCATTTTGATATCAGGTTGCGTACGGTATCTGATGTTGCTTAAATGGTCACCCATTCAAGTATTAAACCGGCACATCACTGCTTAACTTCGGTAATCTAGCGGGAACTGGTGCTTTCAACGTGACTTGAACGTTGGCTAGAATACTTACGAAGAATTCTGGAGACTTGCTGACATTTAGAGTTCAATATTGGTTTGTTTGTTTTATGGTTTATTAAACGAGTCCGGGTTATTTAATGCGGAGCATAGTGATCTTAATATCAGGCTGCTTACAGTACCTGCTGTTGCTTTAATGGTCAATCATCTAAGTATTGAACAGACTAATTGCTGCTTAACGTCGTTGATCTAGCGGGAAATTTGGCTTTCAACGTGACTTCGGGGGAAAACCACCAGTTTTAACTGGTGTTTAAAAATATTCTAGGAATGAAAATCTATGTTTTTCTAAGATTTAAGAAAGAAGAAATCTAAATGAAAATCTTAGATAATCAACCAATCTTATAAACTACATAAATGAATCTGCGTGCTGTTTTAAACAAATCCTAGAAGCAGAACCTTATAAAACAACAACTGTACAACCATTTACCTCCCATCTCACAAACTAAGTAAGACGAACCAGACATTATAGGCACTGCTGGAGAAATAAGGACGAACTCATAAGCGACGTTCTCCCGTGGAATTCTACACATGTACACACCAGTGATTGCCAACCAGGAAACACTGACATTAATCAGCTCTTTGGTGGACACTGGATGCAGTCTAGAGAACCTTCCGAGAGCGATGATCGATAGGGACAGATGGCGAATCTCCCAATAATATAATAATAAATAATAATAATAATAATAATAATAATAATCCGAGTTTATTTTCACATAAGACAAGAAGTAGGGAGTACTCAGTGAGAATTCACATCATCAACAATTGTCTGCAAATATATACAAATATATACAAATATATATATATATATATATAAATAAAATATATATGTATAATATAAATACAAATATATATATATATATATTATATATATATATGATATGATATATATCAATATATATATATATATGATATAAATAATATATGTATATATATGATATAAATACAAATATATATATATATATATATATATATATATATAAAATAATAAAATTCGAAGGCAATACAATGCGTAAAAAATAAAGACAAAAAGATGTTTATATGTCTAATCGATTTCAAAGCGAAGCTTTATCATCAGAGATTTATTTCAGAAATGACGTGCTTATGTTTTTTTTTATATTTGTGTGGTTATAATTTCTCTTCTTATTTCCTTTTTCCTCTCCTTTTTTTCCTCTCTTTCTTCTTCTCCTCCTTTATGAATGGGCGATATACTGTAATTTCTTATTTCTCTTATTTCTTTTTTTTCTTTCTTAAAAGTTTGTTGAGAACAAGGCTGACATCGGTAAGATGTTGCAATGTGTTGCAATGTGTAGCAACCGTGTGAGCATGTCATATTTCAAAAACAAAAATGAACAAATAAATAAAAACCGTTTAATAGAAAAATTTTTTTACATACTTAGCTTTTTGTTTCGCGCTTTCACCTTTCATTCTTATTCTTTCTCTCCCTCTCTTTCTTTTTTTGTGACCTTCTTGACAAGACCTGGCTTCCCAGTGAGAATCGAACTCACTAACAATTCCCTGTCAAAACTCGTAAACCATTACACCAACAGAAACGCACCCAAATAAGTGGTTAGTTTTCTTAACTATTTCAGTTCATCTCCATTTTAAAGAAGTTTGCGACCGGCTAACTTGTTCCAAATGCAATTTCACAAGATCGTTAAAACTTTATTATAAAATTTGACTCTTGACAAGACCTGGTTTTAACAATGAACGCTTTTGTAAAAAGTTTAAGATGGAGGTATAAGTGAAGGGATCATCTTCAATCTATTTTTTTTTTAAATTTGTAATGTTCATGAGGTATTATTATTATTTTATTTTTTGAAGGTTTTGCTGATGAGGTTAAAATTGAGATGTCACACAAGCTATCGCTTAAGAAGGCATGACATCGAATATAATTGAAACGAAAGAACAAAAACGGACTGAATAACGAAGAGAATCTGACGAGGAAAATTTTAAAAAAAAGCTCAGTAAAAACGTGGAAAAGAGCGCTAAAAAGTGGATAAGAACAAAGAAAAAGTCTCAAAGATTAAAATCGAGGAACAAAAAGAATAACAACTCACAAGGAAACTAGTGCGAGAACAAAATGAGGACCACCCCCAAAAAAAAAAACAAAAAAGAAAATAAACGATTAGAAGACTGAAATGAGGGGTGGGGGTGCTGACTTAATTTTCTCTCGAAAGTGAGAGCAAAATTAAGTAGGAGACATTGACAAAGAATTACGTCCCTTCAATTCTTCGAGTCATGAGAGCTCTCTGTTAATGCCAGAAACAGACAATTAGTGCCTTCCTCTTTCAGTAAATTTGGTAAAATATGAAAAAAAAAAAAAAAAGACAAAGCAATAAAAAAAGGAAAAGAAAAAAATGAAGAAAATAAAGAAAAGACCAAATTAAAAGAATCATATAAAAAATAAATTTCAGGCAGAAAAAAAAACCCAAAAAAAGAAAGAAAGAAAAAAACAAAAAAAAACAACAAAAAACAAAAACAAAACAAAACTATTTCGAAATAATTGTTCTGACTATTTTTTTGAAATGGCGCCTCTACTGCTTCCTTGAAAAATTTAATCAAACTGATGTTAGAAATTGAACTGGATTATAAAATTGCTCCAACTTTTAAAAAATTATCTTTTTTTTTGTCTTTGACAGACAAGCATAATGAAGAAATCAATTTCCAGCTTAGTTTGCGAAATGCATGATGGGAAATAATTATAATACAAAAAAAAATGAAATAAAAATTATCAAAAAGATGTAGGTATTTTTGTAAAAAGAAATAAGTAAAATTTGAAAATCGGGATAACTTTAAGTAATAAATTTAATTCAGTTTAGCTCAGTCGGTAGAGGACTTGCCTATGAATCGCAAGGTTCCTGTTCGATACCGACCCTCGCCAACTCAGCGTATGAGCAGCACAGGGATCCATGCGGTAAATTGAGGAGCCGATGGTAGGTGTGGCGCTCCACCTGAGACGCCAAAATAATCTTGGTCTTGACCAACTATGCGAGTATACTGGATGCTGCGCAGTGGACCTCTCTGACACAATGAATGATAGGGTGGTTTGGCGAGAGATTGTCATGGATATCCGTGCTAATTGCGCAACATGATGATGATATATGTATACAATGGTCAGTCAAAAAGTAATGCCATTTTCTTTATTTTATGTGAATGTTCTTTTTTAAATAAAACTAAGGCCTACATTAAGACCCTAACGAGGCCCAGAGCAAAAATCCGACGAGTAAGACCCAACTTGCCAATCAACAATGTCCTCTTCTGCATGACAATGCTTGACCACATACACCCATCTGGACAAGGGAGACAATCGCCTTATTCGGGTGGACAACTTTACTCCATACTCACCAGACTCCAGACTATCATCTCTTCGGTCCCATGAAAGAGGGTTTGAGAGACAAACATTATTCCAGTGACGTTGAAGTGTAATCTGTAGTGAAGAAGTGGCTCAAAGTGCAGTCAATAGAATTTTACGGGGAAGTGATACATACTTTCATTCAAAGGTAGAACATTGCTATTGCGAGAAACTGTGGTTATGTGGAGAAGTAAGAATGTGATCCGCAGAGGACCAGGTTAATTTTGATGTATGATACATGTTCATGTGTTGGTTAGAAAGTTAGAAGAAGAAGAAGAAGAAGAAGAAGAAGAAGAAGAAGAAGAAGAAGAAAGTAGGAGGGTAGAATAACAAGAAGAAGAAGAGGAAATTTTAGAAGAGAAGAAGAAAAAGAAGTGAGAAGAAAAGAAATAGAAAGTTAGAAGAAGAAGAAGAAGAAGAAGAAAGAAGAAGAAGAAGAAGAAGAAGAAGAAGAAGAAGAAGAAGAAGAAGAAAGTTAGGAGGGGTTAGAATAACAAGAAGAAGAAGAGGAAATTTAGAAGAAGAAGAAGAAAAAGAAGTGAGAAGAAAAAGAATGAAGTTAGAAGAAGAAGAAGAAGAAGAAGAAGAAGAAGAAGAAGAAGAAGAGAGAAGAAGAGAAAAAGAAAGTTAGGAAGGAGTAGAATAACAAGAAGAAGAAGAGGAAATTTAGAAGAAGAAGAAGAAGAAAAAGAAGAAGAAAGTGAGAAGAAGAAACAGAAATAGAAAGTTAGAAGAAGAAGAGATAAGGAAGAAGAGAAGAAGAAGAAGAAGAAGAAGAAGAAGAAGAAGAAGAGAGAAGAAGAAGAAGAAAGTTAGGAGGAGTAGAATAACAGAAGAAGAAGAGGAATTTAGAAGAAGAAGAAGAAGAAAAAGAAGAAGAAAGTGAGAAGAAGAAAAAGAAGAGAAAGTGAGAAGAGAAAAAGAAATAGAAAGTTAGATGAAGAAGAAGAAGAAGAAGAAGAAGAAGAAGAAGAAGAAGAAGAAGAAATATATTCCATGACTGAAGCAGCAGCAGCTGTAACAGCAGCTGTAACAGCAGCAGCAGCAGCAGCAGCAGCAGCTTAGAATAGAGTATAAAAAAGAAAGATGCAGAGAGAAGCGACGAAAAGAATAAGAAAGTGAAGAAATGTTAGAGAACAAGAAAGGAAGGATCAGCATGTGAAGGAAAAAGATGGAATAAGATAGCTGAAAGGAAGAAGTAAAAGAAGACGTGAGAAAGAAAGAAATCGGTGAAATAGATGACTAATTAGGACTGAGCCTATTCAAGTAGTGTCTAGCTGAGTTAAAGTCTGCCCTATTATTTACCCATAGCTGGAGGAAGAGGTGTTTGCCCTACTATTTACCCATAGCTGGAGGGACAGTAGTTGAATTCATAACTTTCCCAGGGTTTTAGCGCTATGTGAACTGTACCTTCGTCCAGGATTTGAACTCGCGTCGACGAGTCTATTTCCTACGACTCTATATCACGCACCTCCAACTGAGATAGAGGATATTCTGTCTAATATAACGTTATATCCATGGAAATGGCACAAGCGAAAGAGATCAGAGTTAGTTTAGAAAAGAAGTAAAAAATAAAAAGTAAAAAACAAGAAACCCCAAAGGTAAAACAGTCAACAGAACTACAAAATGGAAGGAAAGGCAGTATCTACCCATAGCTGGAGGGAGAGTAGTTGAATTCATAACTTTCCCAGGGTTTTTAGCGCTATGTGAACTGTAGCTTCGTCCAGGATTTGAACTCGCGTCGACGAGTCTATTTCCTAAGACTCTATATCACGCACCTCCAACTGAGATAGAGGATATTCTGTCTAATATAACGTTATATCCATGGAAATGGCACAAGCGAAAGAGATCAGAGTTAGTTTAGAAAAGAAGCCAAATAAAAAAGAAGTAAAAAACAAGAAACCCCAAAGGTAAAACAGTCAACAGAACTACAAAATGGAAGGAAAGGCATTACACAATGGAATTACTATTGCGAAGTTCTTAGGAAATAAACAAAACATGTCCTTTTCCCCAAAAGCAGAGTACCGGGTCGATTCTCTCCTGCAGACTAAAAATATATTCCATGAGTGAACACAGATACAAAGACAAATAAACAGACGGGCAGGCAGTCAGACAGACAGACAAGCACACACACGCACACACACATGCACATACACATTCTCTGTCTCTCACTGTCATTCTCTATCTACTCTGTATATAATAAGTTAGATAATTATTGAAGGAATCCTTATACCAATCTATGAATATGCATCTCCATGGACATGCATTGTGTTTTTTTACTGAGGATAAGGAAGATCCCAAATAAAATCACTCCCAACTTACCTGGCTATTATATATATATATATATATATATATATATATATATATATAGTATATATATGAGATTTTATATGAAAAAGAGTGACTTACCGGTGAAATTGACCACAATGGTTAGTTGATGCAAGTTTCACAGCGATATAACAAATATAAAGTGTTCAATACGTGAGTAGAGCAAATTCATTATTATAATGTTATACACAGGAATAACCTATATATTAATATATATATATATATATATATTATATTATATATACAATTATATATATATATATATACTATATATATAGGTTATTCTGTGTATAACATTATTGTATATTATATTTGTATTGTATATATATATATATTATATATTTATATATATATATATATATATATATATATATATTATGTGTGTGTGTGTGTGTGTGTGTGGGTGTGTGTGTGCGTGTGTGTGTGCGTGTGTGTGTGTAAGTTGAAAATGGAATTGAATCCGACGATATGTTAAAAGGAAAAATAAATAATGTAAAGAAAATGTTGAATGGATAGAATAGATTTACTAATATTTATTTCGGCCAGGAGTTTGTTCATGTCCACATGTATTCTATTTATTATTATTTTAAGTATAAAATGAAATAATAATAGAAAATGTTAAAATCTTAAAGCATACAAAGATTAACGGCCTTCATCAGAGTAAAATGTTTGATATTTGAAGTTAAAACGGTCAAAATACAGAGAATTTTGAAGTGTTCGAAAAAAATAACTAAAAAAAAAAAAAAAATTTGAGAGACGCTCCAGAGCAAGATTTTATAATTTTCTAATATTATTGTTATATTTTCTATTTATTATTATTTACTCCTTTTGAGTTTTCACATCAGTGTTAGCTGATGGTCTTTCACTGGAGTCTGAGTGACAGCAAGTATCCTCAGGTCTCCAGGATTACAACAGTGCAGTGTTCTGAATGGTTTCAATCCTTCCTCTGATATCCAAACTTTCCAAGCCCTTATTATTATTATTATTATTATTATTATTATTGATTATTATTATTATAGTATATGAGTCAGTCTGGAGATCGACCCTAGGCCAAGGATGTTGTTGTGTCTAGTCATATCTGAAGGGGTGAAACGCTGCAAAAACCGTGTCTGTGGATATAACTTATTAAATATATATATATCACTATATATATATATATATATATAAATATATATATTACTATAGTGCAAAGAGTAGGGACGCGAATCTGTTTGATGAGGAGGCGCCTCAGTATATGCCAGGTGGCAACTCGTTGGTTGGGATGCAAATCTCGAAAACCATTCGGCTTTATAAGCGGCAGCAACAATCAAGGATTGTCCAACAGGTGTCGCCTATGGTAGAAGGTGAATATGATTCCATCTAGGATGGAGAAGAGTGGTCAAGATACTGTTGTTACGGATCATGAATGGAACGTGTTACGGCTTTATTCTACCTCAATCTTTGGCGGTAGTGCGCAATAATATATATATATATATATTATATATATATATATTAATATATATATTATATATATATATCAGGAGAAGGAATAAAGAAAAGAAAGAACAGAATGGATAATAAAAGATGAATTTAATCAATATCCCTTACACAATGTGTTTTCGGTCAGTTCATCTGTATGAAAATATTCGCACACAGAGAGATTCGCGACCTTTGCATTAGACAGATGAAATTTTTATTTTGAATGAAAAAATTCGTTGGGGAAAAAACGGAGAATTTTTAGAATGTTCGATTGAAAATTAAAAAAAAAAAAATCACTTTTGGAACGCTGAAAATAGAACCGGTTCGATTTGGATATTTGATTTTTCTAGGGAAATCATGGTAGATACATTTTGTATTTCAAAAATAAAGTGTTTTATTATGAACTGACGCGAAACAACATGTGTAAGTGATCATTGATTAAGTTCATCTTTTTATTATCCATTCTGTTCATTTCTTTTCTTTATTCATTCTTCCATATATTGTCGTATTCATTTCCAATTTCCATTATATATATATATAATATATATATATATATATATATATATATATATATATATAATAAGGATAAATAATAGAGGTTTGATGATCTGCCCATAAACACTCTCATACATTCAATTCACCTTCACATCACTACACACATAATTTTATCCAATCATACGCTGCCCGTGTCTATTGAATTTTTTGATATTTTTTTGAAATTTTTTCGATTTTCCTTACATTTGAAACATTTCACCTGATGAATGGCATCGCAGACTAATATGGTTGTGAATGTTCTTTGTCAGGTAATCAATAGATATGTAAACCTTAATATATTTATCTATATTATAATTAATATAACAGCTCTATTTTATACTTTGAGCCTCTACCAATAATATGGCCTTTGGTAACGTCCATTCCAACACAAAGCTGAAAATAGTGACGCATCTCACACTAGCAGTATATATATATATATATATTTATATATATATATTATATATATATATAATTGCAGCCCTCTGTAAACAAGAATCAAATGACAGGTGTACTTATATTTGTGGCAAGTACGTATTTATATTCATCGTACTAGTTATAATATATAAGGGCTTTAACATTATAATGAATACATTACATCATACACAACCACCACACACCACACACACACACATATATATTATATATATAAATATACTATATGTGTGTGTGGTGTGTGTGTGTGTGTGTGTGTATGTATGGGGTTTGTGTGTGTGTGCATATATATTTGATAGATATTTTTTTATAGCCATTGCAGTATGCTACCTTCTTTAGCTAGAAAAAATTATATACCACATGCCATATCTTGTTCAGGTTGGGAAACAAAAAAGCCCTCCCACATATATTGATTAAGTTTCTAGATTTTCATTCAGATTTTTTCTTTCTTAATCTTAAGTAGAAACATAGATTTTCAATTCCAAAGAATATTGGGTGTGTTGTCAAGATTTGCTGAAGAATCAGTGCTTGTCAATCTTTATCAATCGGTAGTGAGATCAACTGATGAAATATAGACTAAAAGAAAACAGAAACAAAGAGAGAGAGAGAGAGAGAGAGAGAGAGAGAGAGAGAGAGAGAGAGAGAGAGGAGAGAGAGGGGGAGGAGATACCTCATGAAATATAGACTAAATAAAAAAGAAAAGACGAGATTAGATAGATTGATAGATAGAAGAGAGAGAGAGAGGGAGAGGAGAGAGAAAGAGAGGGGGAGAGATCACTGATGAAATATAGACTAAAGAAAAAAACACGAGACGAGTCGAGGAGAGAGAGAGAGAGAGAGAGAAGAGAGAGAGAGAGAGAGAGAGAGAGAGGAGGAGTGGGGGGAGAGGAAGAGAGAGGGGAGAGAGTGATCACTGATGAAATATAGACTAAATAAAAATGAAACACGAGAGATAAATAGATAGATTATGAGAGAGAGAGAGAGAAGAGAAGAGAGAGAGAGAGAGAGAGAAGAGAGATGGTGTGAGAGATCTACGATGAAATATCAGAACTAGAATAAAAAAGAAAGACGAGAGATAGATAAGATAGATGATAGAGAGAGAGAGAGAGAGAAAGAGAGAGGAGAGAGAGAGAGAAGAGAGATAAACTGATGAATATAGACTAAAGAAACGAAAACCTCGACAGAGAGATAGATAGATAGATAGAGAAGAGAGAGAGAGAGAGAGAGAGAGCGAGAGAGAGAGAGAGGGGGCGGTAAAAGATTGTGGTAAGCGAGAAAATCCTGGTTGAGAAAATGATAGAAACGTTGGACACATGCCTATATTTTGCATGATTTGAGCAACCTGTCCTGGTTGTTAATGGTTAGCAAGGAAGGCTGCAAACGATGACTAGTGAGTTCGAGTCGCACTTGGATGCCCATACATTCCGCCTTGTGGCCACATCTAAGGCGAAACTTAGTAAATAACTATATCTACTTTGTCATTAATTGAGGCACCTCACGTGGGTGTACAATGGTTAGCAGCTGCGATGCGCAATCATTGTTAGTGGATTCATTCTCATGGTGCCTCAACCTTCTGACCTTTGTGCGCATTTAAGCTAGCTAGTAAATAACTATAATCTTGCATGACGACGGCTAGAATAATCCTTAACTGAGATTTCGAATTAAACACAATAATACAACATTAAATACAATGAAATGTGTTAACTAAATCAATTTTATGGTTTCAAGTATTCTACCTAATTTATATATTAATACGTTTGTTCCTTAATATTACGACGTTATTCCTCTTGCAACCCCTCTGGTTAAAAGTCAGTGTCCAAAATGTATGCAAAAATGTCAATCCTCATATCTAGTTTAACTTATCCGCCGATTCTATTTCTTCACTTTGTGTCATGCACCACAGCTAAATAAATGGAACATTCCGTTTTATTATTAAAACAAGAAAGGAATAAAAGGACATGCTACACAGAAAAAATATAATAAGTAAGAAAGAAGGAAGAAAGAAATAAAGAAAGAGAGTAGCAGAAGATATAAAGAGGGGCAATAATAGCTTATCTGTTTTCAAATCGAACAATAAATGGAAAAGAAGGAAAGAAAGAAAAAAGTATGACACAGTTAAATCAAGATTATTATGATTTTTAGGTATTGAAGTTTTCGCAATTGCTCGTAAGTAACATATCATATGTTGTAAATATTAAATTATATACTGTGTATATTCACAGGTCCTGCTAGGTACTAATAATTATATTGGTTAGTAAGTTAAATTATGTTTTTATTTGGTAATATTGTTTGTAATAGAATTATATGGCTTTTATGTACCTAATGATAATCTTAAGTAAATAATCATAGCTTTCTAGTAACTATTCTCGATACAAATAATTTACAGTTATATATATTTAGCAAACCTCTCCGCAGAGCAGGCATGTGACACAAGGTCAGATTTCTTACGCCGGAGTTTCAACAGATTTGAATTCAGCGTTTTCCTTCTCGCCTAGAACGGTTGCCTAACCAAGGATAAGGAGCCTGTCAGCCTACATTTACCTACTAGCCTGGAGGGACCGACGTCAGAATTTCAACCTTTCCCAGGGTTAGCGCTAAAGTGAAATGCAACTTAACCAGTCCAGGATTTGACTCGGGGCAGACGAGTCCACTTTCCCATGAACTTTAATCAATTACACCGCGCGCATTTATTAATATGGCATCAACTATTCCTTTTGTGTTCTTGTTTAAATTTCATTGGGCTTTATGATTCAATATAATATTTGCATTATATTAAATTTCAATACTTTTCCCGGAGGGTGCATTTTTTTTGCTAAGTACCAATTATATATATATAAATCTATCTATCTCTAAAGTGAATACATAATAATGTTAAAAAATACTAAACAGACACACCCGCAGGCAGAGACGTACTCCCCCCTCTCTTGACGTATGACACACACCAAACACATATAAGAATACACACACACACAAACACACACCACACACACAACACAGACACACAACACAACACTCTCTCTCTCCTCTGTGTCTCTCTGTCTCTACTCTATCTCTCGCACTCTTTTGTACACCACATACGCAACGAATATAAATAGTACACACACATACATACACAATCTCCTCACCCTCTCCTCTCTCTCTCTTTCTATATATATATATATATATTATATATATATATACACATATTTAATATACCTTGAGTTACGGCACACATACACGAACTTTCCTCTATCTCTCTCTCTCTCTCTCCTCGCTCTCTCGCTCTCTCTCTCTCTCTCCTCTCGCGCGAGACTCTCTCGATCTTTCCGCTGAGTACGCATCATGCACACATACAAAGATGTATCACCAACAAATAGTTACACACACCTACATGTTCTCTCTTGTCTCTCTATGTCACTTTCTCCTCTCTCTCTCTGCTTCTCGTCTTGATGTACGCACACACACACACCACAACACACAACATATATAAAGATGTCACACAGACACACCAAACACTCAAAACCTACAACAAACTCTCTCTCTTTTTCTTCTTGTTTCTCTCTCTCTCTCTCTCTCTTCTACTCTCTCTATCTCTCTATCTATCTATCTATCTCTGAATCGGTAATTCATGAACTTTTTAGTTTAGTAATTTACTAAACCCTAAGTTCATTATTACCTGTTTTTGTTTATATCGTCGATAATTCAAAATGCTGCTTTGGTTTAGTAATTCTACATAAAATTATGCTTGTGCATTTATCTGAAATGAACTAATTATTATAAAGAACACATTTTGATTATCGTACGATTAAAAAAACAAACCCAAAAAACCCCCAAAAAAAAACTTGTTTGATGCAATACACTACTGTTTTAACAACAAAAAATATCATATGAACATGGTGTTTCTTATAAATTAAGTTCATTTCAGATAATGCACAAGCATAATATTTATGGTAGGAATTTACTAACCAAAACACAATTTTGAATTATGTACGATATAAACAAAACAGATAATCATGAAACTTAGGTTTAGTAAATTTACTAAACTAAAGTTCCATGATTACCTTTTAAAATCTTGAACGCAGGTAAACTTCAGCTAGTTATTCGTACTATTTTCCAACGGAACTTTTAATTGATAGTATTTATATTTTCAGTGTAAACTTATTCAGCAAAAAGTTTTTCGTGTTATCAAGACTTTCCTTTTGAAATCCCCCATATGTGTCGTGTGTCAGAAACCCCATTTATTCATCGGCACTTAATGAAGGTAGGATTATGCGGTCAACTAGGACAGAGGAGTCCTAAAGAAATAGCGAAAAGAGCTGAACAATTTGTGCCCCTGTCCTCTTCATACGGCTCAGGGTACCGCAGTGACTCATCAACGCTTAGCAGGCGGATAAATATTTGCTTTTGTTTTCCCCGCAGACAGATCTCGTTTTTTTTTCCTAATTTAAGTTAAAAAACCCTGCTTACACATTAGCTCCACAATTTTGGTTATGTACATACATGCGCGGAGTTATCTCACGCATGCGCACTCACGTGCATCGTCACTCCCTGTTGTTGTTGTTGTTGTTTTTTGACTCTGGAGTTTTTTCATTTTTTTTTTTTTATTAGATGTAGTTAAATAATATTCCGTAGCGTGTAAGCGAGCGAGCGCGCTGGCAGAGAGAGAGAGAGATGAGAGAGAGAAGAGAGGAGAGAGAGAGAGAGAGAGAAGAGAGAGAGAGAGGGGGCAAGACAGACAAAGACAGAGACGGAAAGAGAGAGAGAGAGAGACAGAGATCAGAGAGAAGAAACGAGTACAGAGAGAGAGAGAGAGAGAGAGACAGACAGACAGACAGACAGACAGAGACAGAGACAGACAGAATATAGATAGATAGAAACAGAGAGACAGAGAACTTAGAATTTGTTTCTTTTTCTGAATTTTTCTACCGAGAAAACAATTTCCTAAATTCTGTACGAGCGGTGAGCGCTGTACGAACAGAGAAGAGAGAGAGAAGAGAAGAGAGAGAGAGAGAGTGAGAGAGAGAGGAGAGAGAGGCAGAGAAAAAAGATCGATAGATAGATAGATAGAAAGAGAGAGACAGACAGACAGAGAGACAGAGAGACAGAGACAGAGAGAGAGAGAGAGAGAGAGAGAAGAGGAGGAGAGAGAGAGAAAGACAGAGAACAGAGAGAGAAAGAAAGACGAAGAGAGAAAAAGATCAGACAGAGGGCGAGAAACAAGAGGAGAGGAGAGAGAGACAGACAGACAGACAGACAGACAGAGACATGAGACAGAGACAGACAGAAACAGACAGACAGACAGAGAAAGAAACGAAAGAGACGGGACAAAAGACAACAGAGGCAGAGAAACACAAGATAGATAAGATAGTAGAAAGAGAGAGAGAGAGAGAAGAGAGAGAGAGGAGAGAGGAGAAAGAGAAAGAAGAAATAGAGACTAACATATATATATATATATATAGAGAGAGAGAGAGAGAGCAGACAGACGACAGACAAAGACGGAAGAGAGAAAGGGAGACATAGAGACAGAGAGAAAAATCCGTAGGAAATAGACTCGTCGATCCTTGTTCAAATCCTGGATTAGGCTGTTTACATTTCACATAGCTCAAATACCTTGGAAATTGTCTCATCCAACTACCTCTCTCTTCAAGCTATGACTAAATAGTAGGGATGACTGGTGCTCTTAATCTATTCCAAGGTAACCAATGTGGGAGACGGAAAACTCTGAATACAACTATTAAACGCCGCTTAAAAATTGACCTGTTGTCGCCATTTCCTGCTCGTGCAGAAGAGTTGGTAAATATATATATACAAAATAATATACCCGGGTGTTATTGCCGTGTAGCGTTTGTTTGTATTCCGCCTGGTGGAGTTGTCTGCCCCTTTTAGTTTGATGATGCCCGCTAGGGCACCAGTATTTAACGCGGCGTTTCAAAGACTTTTCACTTCTCTTTATAGTTTCAGCACTGAGCCACATGGGGTAAGATCTCTATCTAAACCCTGCTCGGTGGGCTTTCCCGCCCCTTACATTACTGTAAGTCCTCACAGCATGGACTATTCCTTAGTCTCATGTCAGTGCTTTTATTGTATATTTGTATCATTCATGAATGTGTCTTATCTTTTATTTGTGTACCTCTTTTTGTATGACTTCTTAATTATGAACGTTGTATCATTCTGTTATCCATGTGCTGTATTATTAAATGTTTTTGTCTATTAACGCTTTGTCGGAGTTATTTGTATCCAAGATAGTTGAACTTTAAAACCTCTTTTACACCCGTAAACAAACACAAAACTCAAATTTCGAAGGGGATTTATATGCCTATGTGTATGTAAAGTAGAGTGATACCTTGACTTAAGAGTTTAATTCGTTCCAGACGTCAAATTTCCTCGTATATAAATCAATTTTTCCCATTTAAATAAACTGAAATTGCGATTAATCCGTTCCGCCCCTAACACCCCCCACAAAAACAAACAAAAATAACCCATATTTTTTGCTTTCGTTTTTGTAAATAAAAAAATACACTGTATTGTATAAAACATAATAAAATAGATTGTTAATGATTATGTCCGTAATATATTTTAATGACTATTTTTTATAAATAAATTTTATTCTGCGGCCTAAATGAATTTGTAAACTTAAAGGTTTAAGTGAAACTTATTAACATAAGCGTATATGAAGTTCGTGATACCACTAAATTTTAGCTTTCATATAAAGCTAAAATCAAACTAGTGACAGCTCGTAACTCGGAAAACTCATATGTTGGGGCACTCAAAAAGTCACAGGTAGCACTGTTTTTGTTTTTTGTTTGGCGTTTTATTTGTTTTAATGGAATATAACTCCTTATGGGTAATTCAATGCCCGATATTTTGATTCATTTCTAAAGTCATTTCCAAATGTATATTTCACAATACGTACAAAATTCATCTGAACTTGAACTTGGTTCGGTGAGTTTCATTTTTAATGACCGATAACCATTACCTGATTAGCGTCTGCCTCATGTCAATTCATGATTGATATAAACAAGGAATCTCAGCAACTGAGAGTTTTGTAAGACAGAACAAAAAAAGGGAGGAAAGAACTTTATTCGCAATTATTGTCAGAGATAAATATGAATAAACAAGTAAATTATTTATTATCATTTTTTAAAAATCGTGCGCTTCACTTCTGATTTAGTATCAACACAAAATAAATTAAGGGGAGAAGCGCAATTTACTTATATATAAAATAAAACATACACTTCCTATAAACAGAGCGTGTCCAAATTATTATAATAATAGTTATTTCCAATTATTACATTCTTACTACAGTATAAATGAATTTAAATGATTTTTAACATAAACTAGCAAGATATGCGACCCCCGTCCGAATTTAAATTTTAATGGAAAATGAAATATAATTACATTAGAAAGGACCAACAAATCTATAACCTTGGCGTTTTTTTTTTACTAAACTTGGAGCTTTCTTTCCAGACAAGGGTAATACATAAAAAAAAGATCCAAGGTAAAAGCTCTAAAACGCATCAAGCGTGGAATATGGCAAATCCTGCAATGTGCATAAAAACCGAGAAAAGTCTGGTGGTATTAAGTGAGATACTGCTGTGGCTCTCTGGGTTTAGTGGTAATGATGCTTCAGCCCGAAACCATGTCTGAAACCCAGAGTCGATATCTGATGAAGCCTTTGTATTTGGCATGCTATGTGTAAATAGCAGTTCATTGTAGAAAATTCAGAAGCATATAAAAACGATTTCACTTATTTTAATTATATTTTAATTGGGTTTCTATAATAAAATCATACTTAGGATTGATTTTTAAATACATTGGAGAATAAAACAATAGTCTTATAGATCAATAATACTGAATGATTATTTATTAAGCCAGTTTTGGTTAAAAACGCAGTTTGTAAAATTAACCACACCAATTGTATGTAAACCTTTCATCTGTAGTGATATATAAGACCATTGCAAGATTTTTACAACGCGACTAATAACATTGGCTGTTTTGAGGTAATCTACCTGATATTCTTCATAGAGGATCGTCAATAAATAAATTCATTCTATCAATATTAAATGATTTTGACTATAAATTCAATAACTCATTGGATAAAAGCTTACGCAATCCCTGATGGTATGTGACATAAGCAGTCACGTAGTTTGCGTTACAGACTATATAATAAATACGAAATGTTCTTTAAAGGATATTCGCATTGTATTGCTATGAAAAATACTGTGGGATATTGGAACTTAATATCAATTGGTGTGGAGTCCTAATCATCAATCAAGTCGTGCTGAGAAGCATGGACTTTCGCCTTTACTTCACTTCCTCGCGCATCCGTCCATAATTTTGGTAATCGTACTGGCAGGTCATCCACGACGGTAGCATGCATCAACCGAGAGCTGATTGATGTAGGCTTTTGATAGGTCGGCCTACACTGGTGGGCAAAATCAGATCAGAATTGCCCAGACTTGAACTTGTACTCTGCAATCAAATCTTTGGTGGCTAAAAATTGGCAAATCATCTGAAATTTTAGTGTAACTTTGAACCACGTATCTTTGAGGCGTAAATACAGATTTTTAAAGATACGGTTAACTGGAAATATTTTGTTGTGGGCACTACTACTTGACTGTTTATTGTTGCAGCATTTGAAATGTGTTTTGATTTTAAATTATAACTTGTAAGCGTAACGTATTTAAGAATTAAAACACATACGGGAACTTGTCAGATTTTAACATATATATGTTTTTGTTTCTTTTCTACAAAACTTTCCGGTGAAATGCATTTATAAAAACACTCCTGGATTTCAGGTAGTCCATGCATCAAAACGTATTGGTATATGTTCATGAATAGGGTGGCATCACACTACATTTACCTCCAAAATATTTATTTTCCTCTCGCAGGCAGAAACATTGCGCACCAGCGTGGTAAGAATATTCCAATAGAAGTTAACATTCTATATATGGTTAAATTCAAGGAGTGTTTGGGCTCACCCATATTGTGTGTCTTGTTTTACAGGGAATAACTATGTGAGCGAAATTTTTTATTCTTTCAATTCTCTCTCTCTCTATTTCTTCTCTCTCTCTCTCTTTCTCTATGCTATCTATCTATCTATTAATCTTCTAATTTCTCTCTGTCACTCTCTTTCTACCTTTTCCAACTTTTTTTCTTCTCCACCTCACAGACCGTCTCTACTTTTTCAACCTTTTCTTTTTTCGCTCTCAGGGAAATAACTTAATAAGCGTAAACAACTTACTGTTTTCATTCGCTCTAACTTCTCTCTCCTCTCATTTTCCTTTTCTTTTCTCTCTTCCCCCGCCCTCTCTGCTCTCTTCTCTCTCTCGTCTATATATATATATATATATATATTTATAGATTTTTTGGATGTTTGGTTTAATTTTTTAGAAGCATTGTTTTGATAATATTTATATTTTTGCTTGAAGGCAACTACAATGCGAATATCGCATAAATTCGATAATTAATAGATAGATAATATAATGACAAAAGTGAATCCCGCAAAGAAATCCTCGTGTGTAGAACATACGTACGACTGTTTCAAACTTTATTAAGTCTCATCAGCGATATATACTAACGACAAGTGAGTCGCTGTAGTGGATAATATGGGCAGTTAGTCCCCTCAGTAATCAATGACCAAGGTTAATTTCGCAATGTGCTTCTCGGTGCTTGTATCATGGCTGAAACAGTATAGTGTTTTAACTATCCTGCTAGAGGTCACGGTTTCGATTCCTGTCGCGAGGGGAGTCTTGTATATATTCGCTGATGAGACTTAATAAACTTGAAACAGTCTGTACGATATTCTACACACACGCGGGATTCACTTGTCATTATTATTATCTTTTTATAATTAATCGATTCATGCGATATTCGGATTGTACTTGCCTTCAAGCAAATTAATATATATATATATTATATATATATATAATTTATATATATAAAAGTTTATGCAGTTACTAGAATTTAAAAAGGGACGCATATAAAGCATAATGCTGTATAAAAGAATGTTTTTTTCTTAAAAGAAAAGTGAGGGTACCTTGTTTAGATTTAAATCTAAAATAAATTGATCTTTTTTTTTTTCGTACAATGCTCATCCAGAGAAAAAAATAAATTGATAAATTGTGTTATTGGTGGTTTTGTTTGTTTTTGTTTGTTTTTTGGTTTTTGTTTTTTGTTGTTGTGACGATGGAATAGCCAGTGAGAAAACGAGAAAAGGATTTTTTTTCATAGGACAAAGAATTCGTAAAACTAAGAAAAATTACGAACCATGAGGTGGGGGGGTTCGAAAATTGGCGAAGTCCCTCCGTTGGATAAGTTCAGGCTTGAAGGTTCCGAATAGGAAGTAACTGATTGAGACTGCTACTGAACGCACAGGAAAGGTTGGGTGGCGAGAAATAAATAAAAGACTACAAGGATCTGTAGTTGTAGCTCGCTGTTTAACTGCAGACGACCGACAAATGGCTGGGTGGTAGGAACCGAGCGCAAGTGGAGTTTTCGCTAATATTATATATATATTATATATATATATAATTATATATATAGATATATATAATATATATAATCTTTATTTTTCGCTTTTTTGTTTTCCACCCTCATCTCCCTTCTCTAACCTTTTTTTTTCGCTTCACCAGAAAATAACAAGTGATCAAAATGACCTCTCTACTTTCTTTCTTCTTCTTTTTCTGCTCTCTCGTTTTCTCTGTCCATTGTCTTTCTACTTTTTCTCTTTTGTCCACCTCACCTCACTCTGTCTTTACTTTTCCACTTTTGTTTTCACTCACAGGATATAACTAAGTAATCGAAAACGACTTACTCTCTCTGGTTTTTCTATACGCCCCCTTTCTTATTCTCGGTCTGTACTCTCTTTCTACCTTTTCACTTTTTCTCCCACCATACCTCCACATCTGTCTCTACTTTTCAAACCTTCCTTTTTTCACTTCTCTGCTCTCTCCCCCTTCTCTTCTCTCTCTCCTCCTCTCTCTCTCTCTCTTTCCTCTCTCGTCCCTCGTCTCACACTTTCTCACGCTGTAATTTCATTTAAATCGAACTTAACGGACATAATTCCACATCGTATGGTTACCCTGCGGCTGTATTAGAAAAAAACGAACAAAAAAAAACAAAAAAAACAGGGAATTAACCGAATTTAAATGATACTTTTAGTGTTGATATATTAATGAATAAAATATATAATGCACGCCAAGTTATTTTATTTAAACGTTTACATTTTTTCAGGTCAAGTTAACTTTGAACCAAGTATCTTTGAGAATCTGGTGTTACGCTAAAAAATATGTGGTTCAAATTGAATGACGCTGAAAAAATGTAAACGTTTTTAAATAAAAATAACTGGTGCATTAATATATTTTATTCATTAATATATCAACACTGAAAATATCATTAAATTCGGTAATTCCCTGTTTTTTTTGTTTTTTTTTTTTGTTGTTTTTTTCTTTCGGCCGGGTACATACGATGGTGGAATTTATGTCCGTTAATTCGATTTAAATGAAATACAGCGTTGAGAAAAGTGGGGAAGACGAGGGACAGAGAGAGAGAGAAGAGGAGAGAGAGAGAGAGAGAGAGAGAGAAGGGGGGAGAGAGAGGAGTGAAAAAAGAAGGTTGAAAGTGAGACAGATTGAGGGTATGGGAGAAAGTGAAAAGGTAAGAAAGAGAGTGACAGAGAGAATAAGAAAGAGGGGGGTATAGAAAACAGAGAGAGTAAGTCGTTCGATTACTTAGTTATATGCCTGTGAGTTGAAAACAAAAGTTGAAAAGTAAAGACCAGAGTTGAGGGTGAGGTGGACAAAGAGAAAAAGTAGAAAGACAATGAGCAGAGAAGACGAAGAGAGAGAAAAAGAGAGAGAAAGAAAGAGATGAGAGTCGATTTTGATTACTTAGTTATTTTCTGTGAGCGAAAAAAAGGTAGAGACAGAGTGAGGGTGGAAAACAAATGAAAAAGTAAGATATATATATATATATATTATATATATAATATATATATATATATATATATATATATATATTAAAGAAACTCAACTTGCGCTCGTCCTACCACCCAGCCATGTTTTCGGTCGTCTGCAGTTCAACAGCGAGCTATAAACAACTACAGATCCTTGAGTCTTTATTTAATTTCTCGCAACAAACCTTCCTGTGCGGTTCAGTAGCAGTCTCATAAGTTACTCCTATTCGGCAGCCTCAGCCCTGAACTTATCCAACGGAGGGACATCGCAATTTCGAACCCACCTCATGGTCGTATTTTCTTAGTTTTTAGCGAATTCTTTGTCCTATTGAGAAAAAAAATCCTTTTCTCGTTTTCTCACTGCTATTCATCGTCTACAACAGACAAAAACAAAAAAACAAAAAACCAAAACAAAACCCAAAAAAACCACAATAACACATTTATCATGTATTTTTTTTCTCTGATGAGCAATTGACGAAAAAAAGATCAATTGGTATTTTTAGATTTTAAATCTACACTAAGGGGTACCCTACTTTCTTTTTAAGAAAAACATTCTTTTATCAACATGCATATGCTTTTATGGCGTCCTTTTTTAAAATTCAGTAGCTGGCAATAAACTTTTATATCATATATATATATTATATATATATATATATATACTATATATATAATTGCTTGAATGGCAAGTAAATCCGAATATGCAATGAATTCGATAATTATAAAAGATATAAAATGACAAGTGAATCCCGCGGTGTGTAGAATAATGTACAGACTGTTTCAGTTTATTAGTTCTCATCAGCGATATATACTAACGACTCCCTCTCCGACAGGAATCGAAACCGTGACCTCTAGCAGGATAGTTAAACACTATACTTTCAGCCATGATACAGCACGAGAAGCACATGCGATTAACTTGTCATTGATACTGAGGGGACTACTGCCATATTATCCACTCAGGCGACTCACTTGTCGTTAGTAATATATCGCTGATGAGACTTTAATAAAGTTGAAACAGTCTGTACAGATATTCTACACACCCGAGTTTGATTCTTTGCCGGATTCACTTGTCATTATTATATCTTCATAATTATCGGATTTATGCGATATTCGCATTGTAGTTGCCTTCAAGCAAAAATATAAATATTTCAACAATGCTTCTAAAAAATAAACAAACATCCCAAAAAATCTTATATATATAATATATATATATATAGAGAGGAGAGTGAGAGAGAGAGAGAGGGGGGGGGAAGAGAGAAAGAAAAGGAAAGAGAGGAGAGAGAGTTAGAGCGATGAAAGACAGTAAAGTTGTTTCGCTTATTAGTTTTCCTGAGAGCGAAAAAGAAAAGGTGGAAAAGTAGATGACGGTGTGAGGGTGGGAGAAGAAAAAAGTAAAAGGTAGAAAGAGATGTGACCAGAGAGAATTAGAGAGATAGATAGATAGATAGATAGATAGAGAAAGAGAGAGAGAGAGAAATAGAGAGAGAGAGAATGAAAGAATAAAATTTCGCTCACATAGTTATTCTGTAAACAAGACACAAATACTGGGTGAGCCCCAAACACTCCTTGAATTTAACCATATATAGAATGTACTTTATTGGAATATTCTTACACGCTGGTGCGCAATGTTTCTGCTGGAGAGAAATAAATATTTGGAGGTAATGTATGTGATGCCACCCTATTCAATGAAATATACCATATACGTTTTGATGGCTGACTAGCCTGAAATCCAGGGAGTGTTTTTATAAATGCATTTCACCGGAAAAGTTTTGTAGAAAAAGAACAATAACATATATATGTTAAAATCTGACATGAATTCCGTATGTTGTTTAATTTCCTTAAATACGTTCGACTTACAAGTTATAATTTAATAATCAAAACACATTTCAAATTGCTGGCACACAAATAAACAGTCAAAGTAAAGGTAGTGCCCCAATCAAAATATTTCCAGTTAACGTATCTTTAAAAATCTGTATTACGCCATCAAAAGATACGTGGTTCAAAGTTAACACTAAATTTCAGATGATTTGCAATTTTTAGGCCACCAAAGATTTGATTGCAGAGTACAGTTCAAGTCTGAGCAATTCTGAATCTGATTTTGCCACCAGTGTAAATGGCGACATCAAAGCCTACATCAATCAGCTCTGTGTGGATCATGGCTACCGTGTGGATGACCTGCCAGTAGCGATTACCAATATGGACGGATGGCGAGGAAGTGAGAGTAAAGGGATCCATGCTCTCAGCACGATTGAATGATGATTATACTCCACACCATGATATTTAAAGTTTCAATATCCACAGTATTTTCAATAGCATCAATGCGAATATCTTATAATGAAACATTCGGTATTATTATATGTCTGTACGCGAAACTACGTGACTGCTTTGTCACAATACCATCAGGAATTGCGTAAGTTTATCAATGAGTTATTGAATTATATAGTCAATCATTAATACAGATAGAATGATTTTATTTATTGACGATGCCTCTATGAAAATATCAGTTAGATTTACTGTCAAAACAGCCAATGTTATTAGTGCGGTTTAAATCTTGCAAATGTGTCTATATATCACTAAGAGATAAGGTTTACATACCATTGGTGTGGTTAATCTTAGCAGAACTGGTTTTAACAAAACTGGGCTTAATAATAATCATTCAGTATTATTGATCTATAATACTATTGTTTATTCTCGCAATGTTAATTAAAATCAATCCTAAGAATGATTTTATATAGACCAATTAAAATATAATTAAAATAAGTGAATTCGTTTTAATATGCGTTATAATCTTCATACAATGACTGCTATTTACACAGTAGCATTGCAAATACAAGGCTTCATCAAGATGATCGACTCTGGTTCAGACATGGTTTCGGAGCTGAAAGCATGCATTACCACTAACCAGAGAGCCAGCAGCAGTAATCTCAACTTATACCACGAGACTTTCTCGGTTTTATGTCACATTGCAGGATTGGCATATCCACGCGTGATGCGGTAGAGCTTTACCTGGAATCTTTTTTATGTATTACCTCTTGTCTGGTGAAAGAAGTCCAAGTTAGTAAAAAACGCCAAGGTTTTAGATTTTTGTTGGTCTTTCTATATGTAATATTATTTCATTCATTAAAAGTTTAAAGATACTCGGTCAGGGGGTCGCATATTCTTGCTAGTTTATGTAAAAATCATTTAAAATCATTTTTATGTAGTAGAATATTAATAAATGGAAAATAATCTATTCATATAAATAATTTGGCACGCTCTGTTATAGGAAGTTATGTTTTATTTATATATAAGTAAATGTGCTGCTTCTCTCCCTTATTTATTTTGTGTTGATACTAAATCAGAAGGTGACAGCGCACGAATTTAAAAAAATGAATAATGAATATTTACTTAGTTTTATTCGATATTTATCCTCTGACCAATATGTTGCGAATAATTCTATTCTCACCTTTTTTTTTGTTCTGTCTACAAACTTCAGTTGTGAGATTCCTTGGTTTATATCAATCATAATTGACATGAGGAGACGCTAATCAGGTAATGGTTATCGTCATTAAAAAATGAACTCACGAACAAGGTTCAAGTTCTAGATGAATTTACGTATTAGTGAAATATTATTTGGAATGACTAGAATGAATCAATATGCGGCATTAGAATTACACCATAAGGAGTGTGATATTCCATTAAACAAACTAAACCAAACAAATAAATACAGTGCTTAGCCTTGACCTTTTGAGTGCCCCAACATATGAGTTTTCCGAGTTACGAGCTGTCACTTAGTTTGTTTTTAGCTATTATATTGAAAGCTAAAAATTTGTGGTATCAGCGAACTTCAGATACGCTTATGTAATAAAGTTCACTTAAATCCGTTTAAGTTTACAAATTCATTAGGCCGCAGAAAATTTTATTTAATTAAAAAAATAGTCATTAATATATTACGGTACACTAATTCCAATTACAACTATTTTATTATGTTTTATGACAATAAGCGTGTTATTTTTTTTATTTACAAAAACGAAGCAAAATTGGTTTATTTTTGTTTGTTTTTTTGGGGGTGTAGGGGCTGAAGCGGAATTAATTGCATTTCAGTTTATTTAAATGGGAAAAATTGATTTGATAACGAGGAAATTGACGCTGGAACGAAATTAAACTCTAAGTCAAGGTATCACTCTACTTACATACACATAGGCATATAATCCCCTTCAAATTTTGTTTTGTTTTGTTTACGGGTGTAAAGATGGTTTTGAAAGTTCCACCATAACTTTGGATACAAATAACTCCGACAAGGTTATGACAAAACATTTAATACATACAGCACATGGATAACAGTTGATACAACGTTCATAAAAAGAGTACATACAAAAGAGGTACACAAATAAAGAATAAGAACATTCATGATGATACAAATATACAATAAAGGCACTGAACAATGAGACTAGAATAGTCCATGCTGTGGGACTTAAGTACATGTAAGGGGGGCGGAGCCGCCGATCGAGAGGTCGTTTAGATAGAATCTACCCCATGTGGCTCGTAGTTGCTCGAAACTATAAAAGAGAAGTGAAAGTCTTTGAAACCGGGCGCTTAAATACTGGTGCCTGCGGGCATCAAATCAAACTAAAAAGGGGCGACAACTCCACCAGAGCGAATACAGACAACGCTATCACGCGGCCATGAGTGAAACCCGTGTGGTAATTTTATTTATTGTAATATATCATACCTTTACCAACTTCTTCGTAGCCGAGCAGGATGCGACACTAGGTCAATTTTTATTGCGGGCGTTGTTATAGTTTGTATTCAAGAGTTTCCGGATCTCCACCATTGGTTACCGATTGAATAGATTAAAAGAGCCTCTAGTCATCGCCTAACTATTTAGTCATAGCTGAAGAGAGAGTAGTTGGATGGAATTTCCCAAGGGTATTTGAAGCTATGTGAAATGGTAACAGCCTAATCCAGGATTTGAAGCAAGGATCGACGAGTCTATTTCTAACGGATTTTTCTCTCTGTCTCTGTCTCCCTTTCTCTCTTCCGTCTCTGTCTGTCTGTCTGTCTGTCTCTCTCTTCTCTCTATATATATATATATATATGTTAGTCTATAATTTGACTCTCTTTCTCTCTTCTCTCTCTCTCTCTCTCTCTCTCTCTCTCTCTCTCTCCTCTTTCTATCTATCTTATTATCTTTGAGTTTCTCTGCCTCTGTTTGTCCTTTGTCCCTGTCTCTGTCTTTCTTTCTCTGTCTGTCTGTCTGTCTGTCTGTCTCTGTCTCTGTCTCTGTCTGTCTGTCTGTCTGTCCTTCTCTCTCTCTCTCTCTTTGTTTCTGCTGTCTCTGTCTGTCTTTCTTTCTCTCTTCGTCTTTACTTTATTCTCTCTGTCTTCATGTTCTTTCTCTCTCATCATCGTTATGCCTCTCTCCGTCTTTCTCTCTCTCAATCTTTCTCATGTTCATGCTCTGCTCTGTCTCTGTCTCATCGTGTCTCTCTGTCTGTCTGTCTCTCTCTTTCTATCTATCTATCTTCCCTAATCTTTGTTTCTCTGCTCAATCTCTCTCTGACGATCTCATCTGTCGCTCTGCCTCCGGTCTTCTCATCTCTCATCGCTTCTCTCTCTCTTGCTTCGTAACGCGCTCAAGCCGCCTCGATACAGAATGTTAGGAAATTTGTTTCTCGGTAGAACAAATCAGAAGAAACAAATCTAGTTTCTCTGTCTCTCTGTTTCTATCTATCTATATTCTGTCTGTTCTGTCTCTGTCTGTTCTGTCTGTCTGCTCTGTCATCTCACTCGCAGTCTTTCACCATACTCTCAATCTCTGTCCTCTGTTCTCTTTACTCTGTCTGCGCCTGATAGAGTCTCGTCTCTCTCTGCTGCCATTTCCGTCTCTAGAGTCTTGGTATCTGCTGAATTCCCCCTGACCAGCCTCCGACATTCTAACATAGCATCATTAGTCACACCGAATCACAAAGCTGAGTATGGCGCAACGTGCAGGACTGGTCAGATGGCCAGCTCAGTGTGACCATTCTCATCTCTCTCTCTCTCTCGTCTCTCTCGCTGCTTCTCTCTCTCCTCTCTCGTCTCTCTCCTGCGCCGCGCGCTCAGCTCGCTTACACGTAGGAATAATTATTTGAACTACAGGTCTAAAAAAAAAAAAAGAAAAACTGCATGAGTCAAAAAACAACAACAACACACAGGGTGACGACGATGAGTAGCGCATGCCGATGAATACTCGCCGCATGTATGATATAAACCAATAATTCGTGGAGGCTATGTGTAGCAGGGTTTTTTAATTAAATTTAAGGAAAAGAAAAACGAGATTCTCGAAACAAAAGCAATATATTTATCGCGCTGCTAAGGTTGAGTCACTGCGGTAACCCTGATGGCGTATGAGAGGACAGGGGGCACAAATTGTTCAGGCTCTTTCGCTATTTCCTTTTAGGACTCCTCTGTCCTAGTTGACGCTAATTTCTACTCATTTAAGTGGCGATGGATAAAGGGGTTCTGACAAACGACACATATGGGGGGATTTCAAAAGGAAAGTCTTGTTAACACGAAACAACTTTTGCGTGAATATTTACACTGAAATATAAAATACTATCAATTAAAAGTTCGCGTTTGGAATAGTACAATACTAGCTGAAGTACGTGCGTTCAAGAATTTAAAGGTATCATAACTTTAGTTTAGTATTTAACTAAACTAAGTGTTCATGATTAATCTGTTTTGTTTATATCGTAACGAAATTCAAAATGTGTTTTGGTTTTAGTAATTCCTACCATAAAAATTATGCTTGTGCATTACTGAAATGAACTTAAATTGTTATTAAGAACAACGGTGTTATGATATTTTGTGTTAAAAACATGTAGTTGTATTGATGGTCTGACAAGTTTGATTTTTTTGGGGTTTTTTTGGGTTTTTGTTTTTGTTATCGTACGAATAATTTCAAAATGTGTTCTTATAATAAATTAAGTTATTTCAGATAGGATGCACAAGCATAATTTTATGGTAGGAATTTACTAAAGCCAAAGCACAATTTTGAATTATCGTGGACGATATAAACAAATACAGGTTATAATGAATTAAGTTAGTAAATTACTAAAGCTTGAAAGTTCATGATTACGATTCAGAGATAGATAGATAGATAGAGAGACTCACGAAAGAGAGAGGGAGAGAGAGAATGAGAGGAAAAAAGAGAAAAAGAGAGAGAGTTTGTGATGTGGTGTTTGAGTGTATTGTGTTGTGTCTGTGGTGTACTATCTTTATCATATGTGTGTGTGTGTGTGTGTGTTGTGGCGTACTGGCAAGAGAGAGCGGAGAGAGGAGAGAGAAAGTGACATAGAGAGAGCAGAGAGAGAACATTGTAGGTGTGAGTAACTATTTGTGTGTGTTAAATCTTTGTATGTGTGCATGTATGACGTACTCAGGAAAGATCGAGTAGAGCCTCGGCGCGACGAGGAGAGAGGGAGAGGAGAGCGACAGAGAGCCAGAGGAGAGAGAGAGAGGAGATAGGAGAAAGTTCGTGTATGTGTGCGTACATCAAGATATATATATATATGTGTTATATTATGATATATATAATATATATAGTATATATAGAAAGAGAGAGAGAGGAGAGGGGTGAGGGAGATTGTTGTATGTATGATGGTGTGTACATTTGTAGATTATTCTGTTTGGTATGTGGTGTACACAGAAGAGTGCAGAGAGATAGGAGGAGAGGACAGAGCAAGACCAGAGAGAGTGAGAGTGTATCGTAGTGTGTGTGTGTCTGATGTGTGTGTGTGGTGTGTGTGAATGTGTGTGTGTGTGTATCTTTCCATATGTGTTTGCGTGTGTGTCATACTCAAAGAGAGGGGGGAGTACGTCTCTGCGCGGGTGTGTCGTGTTAGTATTGTTGCTGATAACATTATTAGGTGATTCACCTATTAGAGATAGATAGATATATATTATAATTGGTTAACTAGCCAAAAAAATGCACCTCACGGAACAAGTATTTTGAAATTTTAATATACATCAATAATTATATTGAATATAAGCCAATTGAAATTAAACAGACACAAAGTGAATAGTTGATGCCATATAACTGTAAGCGCGCGGTGTAATGAGTTAAAGTCATGGGGAAAGGACTGCGTCGCCGCGAGGTTCAAAAAATCCTGGACGTGTAATTGCATTTCACTTAGCGCTATACCCTGCAAAGGTATGGATTCTACTTCCTCGCATAGTAATAGTAGGGCTGACAGGGCTGCCTTAATGCCTTGGTTAGGCAACCCGTTCTAGGAGAAGGAAAACTCTGAATTCAATCTGTTGAACTCCGCGTAAGAAATCGACCTTGTGTCAAATCCTGCTCGTGCGAGGGGTTGCTAATATATTACTGTAAATTATTTGTATCAAGAATAGTTACTAGAAGCTATGATTATATTACTAGGATATCATTAGGTACTAAAGCCATATAATTCTATACAACATTATTACCAAATAATACATATATTAGCTTACTAACCATATAATTATTAGTAGCTAGCAGGACCTGTGAATAATACACATAATGATAATTTAATTATTACAACACTATGATATGTTTACTTCGAGCAAATTGCGAAATACTTCAAAATACTAAAAATCATAATATCTAGATTTAACTGTGTCAATACTTTTTTGCCTTCTTCGCTTCTTTTCATTATGTTCGATATGATTAACAGATAAAGAGCTACTATTGCCCCTCTTTATATTTCTTTCTGGCTACTCTCTTTCCTTTATTTCTTCGTTCCTTGCTTTACATTAAACTTATTATATTATTTGTCTGTGTAGCATGCTCCTTATTAGTTCCTTTCTTTTTTAAGGATAACAGAACGGAATGTTCCCATATTTATCAGGCTGTGGTGATGACACAATACAAAACTCACACGAATTCGGGGATTAAGTTACTGATATTGAGCGATTGTACATGTTTTGCATTACATTTTGACACATGACTTTTAACCGCAGGGGGTTGCAAGAGGTTATAACGGTCGTAATATTAAGGAACATACGTATTAATAGTGATAAATCTAGGTAAGGAATGACTTGAAACCATAAAAATTGAAGCTTTAGTTAGACACTTTCATTCTATTTAATGTTTGTATTATTGTTTTATAATTTCGAAATCTAGTTAAGATTATTCTAGCCGTCGTCATGGCAAGATATAGTTATTATACTAAGCTTTAGACTTAAATGCGGTTCACAAGGTGCAGAAGTGTGAGCAGCCCAATGAGAATGGAAATCACTAACAATATTTGCGCATCGGAGCTTGCTACCATTACGAGCGGTCGGACGGAGTGAGAGTGCCCGCTCATTAAATGACAAAAGATAGATATAGTTCAGTTTACTAAGTTTCGCCTTAGATGTGGCACAAGGCCGAATGTTGGGGCATCCAATGCGACTCGACGACTCACATAGTCATCGCTTTGCAGCCTTCCTTCTAAACCATTACAACACAGGACAGGTGCTCAATAATGCAGATTAGCAGTGTCCAACGTTTCTACTCATTTTCTCACAGGGATTTTCAGCGCTTACCCACAATCTTTTACCCCGCCCTCTCTCATATCTCTCTCTCTACTCTCTCCTCCTCTCTCATCTCTCATCTATCTATCATCTATCTCTCTGTTCGAGTTTTCCGTTTTTCTTAGTCTATTTTCATCAGTTTATATCTCTCTCCTCTCTCTCATCTCTCTCTTCTCTCTCTGCCATCTCTCTCACTATCTATCTCATCTTCTATGCTCTCGTCTTTCTTTTTATTTAGTGCACTATATTCTCATCAGGGTAGATCCTCGCCCACCCCATCTCTCTCTCTCTCTCTTCTCTCTCTGCTCTCTCTCTCTCTCTCTCTCTCTATCTTATCTATTTAATCTCTCGTGTTTCATTTTTATTTAAGTCTATATTTTCATCCAGTGTGATCACTCTCNCTCAAGACTAGGCTAGATCTGACGAAATTTTAAATCCATCACAATAAATGAATACATTCTGCTGTTAAAACATCGCATAAAATATATAATCATATAGCTTAGGAGCATAATATAAATAAAGTCAGTCACCGAGCTGGACAATATTTCCTGTGAATATATATACCAATTGACATTTGACTAGTAGTATAAAATATTGTATTGTATATTATATATATATATATTTTATTAGTTATTGGGTATATACTAGATATTCTGCACAATATTATTGGGTATGAATTTTGAGGCCTGAATAATTTAAAAATATATCCTCATTAAATATAGTTGGAATAGTGTGTGTGTGGTGTGTCGAATGTTGTGATCGTGTCGCAGACGTGTGTGATTGGACCGTTGTGTGTTCGAAGGTATTATAGAAGGATTGAGATTAATTCATAAAATGGAGATTGCACAATCCGATATCCAAATCATTTAAGGTGGAACATATTGTGATGTACTAATATATAAATATAAATGTAAAGAAAAGTGAGTTCGAAACTAGGATGAGTGATTCATAACCAAATAACTGATATCTACCCACACAATTTAGTATCAAGGGCCAGAAGTAAGTTTGTTCATGATCCTACATGTTAATATCTATTTTTATTTATTAATTTTTATAAGATTAAATATATTATATAATATATGAAATAAATAATAGAAAATGTTAAAATCTTAAAGCATCACAAAGATTATACGCCTCCAAGTCAGGCTAGTAAAATCATTTATGAACTATTTGAAGTTAAAAACGTCAAACTACAGGGAGAAATATGGTTTGTATGAAAGCCATAAATTCCCGATTAAAAAAATATACTAAAAAAAAATAATTTACACTATTTTGCAGAGAACGCTCCAGGAGGCACAAGAATTTAATTGGATAGAAAATTTAATCTAATATTTGAGTAATCGCTTTTAAATCCAAATTTTTTTTCTAAGTTTATCCACTCATATTATTAAGAATAGGGCAAAACCCTGAATTTCAAACTTGTTTCTTTCTAAATTGGAAGTTTTATCAACATTCTAGTGTTTAGCTGAATGATCTTTCACGCCTGGAGGCCTGAGTGACTTTAAGCAAAGTATCCTCAAGGAATTTCTCCGAACAGGATTACCACTTATCAGTGTTTGCACGCTGTTACTCGTCTGAATGGTTTCAACCTGCTCTTGCCTCGTGTCGATAGTCAGCAAGTCGGATTTTACTATACACAATTTAGATTAATGTCTCCTTATTATATTATTGACTTATTAATATTCCATTCCATTATTATGTTCAAGTTATCAGTAATAATAGTTAGAGATGGATAGATTATGTAACAGTCTGAGATCGACCCTCAGCAGGTTCGAAGGATATTACGTTTATGTGTCCCTAGAGGTCATATTTTGAATTTAGGAGTACTTGTCAAGAGATCCTGCCAGTGAATGAACGCTGGCTTAGCAACCACGTGTCTGTGGATAACTTATTATATACATATATATACATATATTAAGTAATCAATAAGTTATAAATAAATAGGGTTCAAATTATACCTTAATACTAATATTATTGTAGTCCTTATAATATATAGGCTAAGGAGGGTGGAGCAGAAGGAGTAAGTGGACGGAATCTGTGTTAGAAGTTGATGTAGCGCCCGTTTTTCCCCAAGTAAGTTATTAGGCGAGTGACTGCTGGAAACAGGGCGCGCAACATACAGGGTTGGTTGAGATGCCAAAATCGAAAACATTTCGGGCTTATAAGCTGCAGCACAATCAGGATTGTCCAACAGGTGCGCCTAATGGTAGAAGGTGAATATGAATTACTTGGTGGAGAAGAGTGGTCAAAGTTGTTGTTACTGATACATGATGGAATGTGTTGGTTTATTCTAACCTTGCAGTCTTTGGGTAGTGCGCAATATATATATATATATATATATATATATATATATATATATATATATATATATATATATATATAAGGAGAATGAATAAAGAAAAAAAAGAACAGAATGGATAATAAAAGATGAATTTAATCAATATCACTTACACATGTGTTTCGGACAGTTCATCCGTGTGAAAATATTCCGCACACAGAGAAGATTCGACCTTCATCAGATTTAAATTTTATTTTGAATGAAAAAATTCGTTGGGGAAAAACAGAGAATTTTTAGAAATGTTCGAAGAGAATTTTAAAAAAATCACTTTTGGAACGCTGGAATAGAACCGTTAGAATTTGGATATTTGATTTTTCTAGGATATATGGTAGATACAATTTTGGATTACAAAAATAAAGTGTTATTATGAACTGACCGAAACACATGTGTAAGTGATATTGATTAAATTCATCTTTTATCATCCATTCTGTTCTTTCTTTTCTTTATTCATTCTTGCTCATATTGTCAGATTCATTTCCAATTTCCATTTTTATATATATATATATATATATATATATATATATATATATATATATATATATATAATAAGATAAATATATAGAGGTTTATGCAGCCCATAAACACTCTCATACATTCAATTCACCTTCACATACACACACATCATTTTATCCAATCATACGCATCCCGTGTCTATTCAATTTTTTGAATATTTTTTGAAATTTTTTCGATTTTCCTTACATTTGAAACATCTTCACCTGATGAATGTATCGCATGAAACCAATATGGTTGTGAATGTTCCTTTGTCACCTAATAAATAGATATGTAAAACCTCTATATATTTATCTTATTATATTATATAACAGCTCTATTTTATATTGAGCACTCTACCAATTAATACTGCCTTTGGTACACCATTCCAGTAAAAGCTGAAATAGTGACCATCTCACACTACAGTATATATATATATATATATATATATATATATATATATATATATATATATATATATAATAATGCAGCCCACTGTAAACAAGAATCAAATGACAGGTGTACTTATATTTGTGCAAGTACGTATTTATATTCATCGTACTAGTTATAATATAAGGGCTTTACTTATAACTGAATACATACATACATACATACACACACACACACATACATATATATATATATATATATATATATGTGTGTGTGTGTGTGTGTGTGTGTGTGTGTATGTATGGGGGTTGTGTGTGTGTGCATATATATTTTGATAGATATTTTTTTAGCAATTGACAGTATGCTACCTTCTTTAGCTTAGAAAAAATTATATACCACATGCCAATATCTTGTTCAGGTTGACAGCCACATATATTGATTAGTTTTCTAAGATTTTCATTCAGATTTTTTCTTTCTTAAATCTTAGTAGAACATAGATTTTCATTCCAAGAATATTGGGTGTGTTGTCAAGATTTTGCTGAAGAATCATGTGCTTGTCATCTTTTATCATCGTAGTGAGATCAACTGATGAAATATAGACTAAAGAAAACAGAAACAAGAGAGAGAGAGAGAGAGAGAGAGAGAGAGAGAGAGAGAGAGAGAGAGAGAGAGAGAGAGAGGGGGAGGAGAGAAAGAGAGAGATAGAGATAGATAGAGAGAGAGAGAGAGAGAGGGAGGAGAGGAGAAAAAGAGAGGGGAGAGATCAACTGATGAAATATAGACTAAAGAAAAAAGAAACACGAGAGAGAGAGAGAGAGAGAGAGAGAGAGAGAGAGAGAGAGAGAGAGAGAGAGAGAGAGAGTGGGGGGAGAGGGGAGAGAGAGAGGGGAAGAGAGTGATCAACTGATGAAATATAGACTAAATAAAAATGAAACACGAGAGATAAATAGATAGATAGAGAGAGAGAGAGAGAGAGAGAGAGAGAGAGAGAGAGAGAGAGAGAGATGGGTGAGAGATCTACTGATGAAATATAGACTAAATAAAAAGAAAGACGAGAGATAGATAGATAGATAGATAGAGAGAGAGAGAGAGAGAAAGAGAGAGAGAGAGAGAGAGGAGAGAGAGATAAACTGATGAATATAGACTAAAGAAAAACGAAACTCGACAGAGAGATAGATAGATAGATAGAGAGAGAGAGAGAGAGAGAGAGAGAGAGAGAGAGAGAGAGGGGGGAAGATTGTGGTAAGCGAAGAAAAAATCCTGTGAGAAAATGAGTAGAAACGTTGTACACATGCTATATCTTGCATGATTTGAGCACCTGTCGTGGTGTAATGGTTAGCAAGGAAGGCTGCAAACGATGACTAAACCCTGATGCCCCATACATTCGGCCTTGTGCCACATCTAAGCGAAACTTAGTAAATAACTATATCTACTTTGTCGTTAATTGAGGGCACCTCACGTGGTGTAATGGTTAGCAAGCTCGATGCGCAAATCATTGTTAGTGATTTCCATTCTCATTGGGCGCCCACACTTCTGGCCTTGTGCCGCATTTAAGCTAAGCTTAGTAAATAACTATATCTTGCATGACGACGGCTAGAATAATCTTAACTAGATTTCGAAATTAAAAACAATAATACAACATTAAATAAATGAAATGTGTTAACTAAATTCAATTTTATGGTTTCAAGTATTCCTACCTAATTTATATATTAATACGTTTGTTCCTTAATATTACGACCGTTATCCTCTTGCAACCTCCTCTGGTTAAAAATCAGTGTCCAAAATGTAATGCAAAAATGTAAATCCTGAATATCTAGTTTGCTTATCCGCCGAATTCTTATTTCTTATTTGTATCATCACCACAGCTAAATAATGGAACATTCCGTTTTTATTATAAAAAAGAAAGGAATAAAAGGACATGCTACACAGAAAAAATATAATAAGTAAGAAAAAGAAAGAAAGAAAGAAAGAAAGAAAGAGAGTAGCAGAAAGATATAAAGAGGGGCGAATATGTTTCAATCGAACATAATGAAAAGAAGGAAAGAAAGAAAAAAGTATGACACAGTTAAATCAAGATTATTATAATTTTTAGGTATTGAAGTATTTCGCAATAGCTCGTAAGTAAACATATCATATGTTGTAATAATTAAATTATCATACTGTGTATATTCACAGGTCCTGCTAATACTAATAATTATATGGTTTAAGTAATTATGTTTATTTCGTAATATTTGTTTGTATAGAATTATATGGCTTTTAGTACCTAATGATAATCCTTAGTAAATAATTATAGCTTCTAGTAACTATTCTTGATACAAATAATTTACAGTTATATATATTTAGCAACCCCTCCACACGAGCAGGATGTGACACAAGGTCGATTTCTTATGCGGAGTTCAACAGATTTGAATTCAGAGTTTTCCTTCTCCTAGAACGGTTGCCTAACCAAGGTTAAGAGCCCTGTCAGCCCTACTATTTACCTATAGCTGGAGGGAGAGTAGGATTCATACCTTTCCCAAGGGTATTAGCGCTAAGTGAAATGCAATTACCACTTCCAGGATTTGAACTCGGGGCGACGAGTCCATTTCCATGACTTTAATCATTACACCGCGCGCGCTTTACAGTTATATGGCATCAACTATTCCTTTTGTGTTCTTGTTTAATTTCATTGGGCTTTATGATTCAATATAATATTTGATTATATTAAAATTTAAATACTTGTTCCCGGAGGGTGCATTTTTTTGCTAGTACCAATTATAATATATAATCTATCTATCTCTAAAGTGAATACTAATAATGTTAAAAAATACTAACACGACACACCCGCGCAGAGACGTACTCCCCCCTCTCTTGAGTATGACACACACGCAAACACATACACAACACACACACACACACACACACACACACACACTCTCTCTCTCTCTCTGTGTCTCTCTGTCTCTCTCTATCTTCGCACTCTTCTGTGTACACCACATACGCAAACGAATATAAATATGTACACACACATACACACATACATACACAATCTCCCTCACTCCCTCTCTCTCTCTCTCTCTTTCTATATATATATATATATATATATATATATATATACACATATATATATATATCTTGAGTACGGCACACATACACGAACTTTCTCTATCTCTCTCTCTCTCTCTCTCGCTCTCTCGCTCTCTCTCTCTCTCTCTCTCTCGCGCGAGCTCTCTCGATCTTTCCTGAGTACGTCATACATGCACACATACAAAGATGTACACACACAAATAGTTACACACACCTACATGTTCTCTCTCTGTCTCTCTATGTCACTTTCTCTCTCTCTCTCTCGCTCTCTCTTGAGTACGCCACACACACACACACACACACACATATATAAAGATGTACACACAGACACACACAAACACTCAAACACACACACAAACTCTCTCTCTTTTTCTTTTCTTTTTCTCTCTCCTCTCTCTCTCTCTCTCTCTCTATCTCTCTATCTATCTATCTATCTCTGAATCGGTAATCATGAACTTTAGTTTAGTAAATTTACTAAACCTAAGTTCATTATTACCTGTTTTGTTTATATCGTACGATAATTCAAAATGAGCTTTGGTTTAGTAAATTCCTCCCATAAAATTATGCTTGCGCATTATCTGAAATGAACTTAATTGTTATAAAGAACACATTTTGAATTATCGTACGATTAAAAAAAACAAAAACCAAAAAAACAAAAACAAACTTGTTTGAATCAATACAACTACATGTTTTAACACAAAAATATCATAACATGTGTTCTTAATAACAATTAAGTTCATTTCAGATAATGCACAAGCATAATTTTATGGTAGGAATTTACTAAACCAAAACACATTTTGAATTATCGTACGATATAAACAAAACAGATAATCATGAACTTAGGTTTAGTAAATTTACTAAACTAAAGTTCATGATTACCTTTAAATCTTGAACGCAGGTACTTCAGCTAGTATTGTACTATTTCCAAACGGAACTTTTAATTTGATAGTATTTATATTTTCAGTGTAACATTATTCAGCAAAAGTTGTTTCGTGTTATCAAGACTTTCCTTTTGAAATCCCCCCATATGTGTCGTGTGTCAGAACCCCATTTATCCATCGCACTTAAATGAGGTAGGATTAGCGTCAACTAGGACAGAGGAGTCCTAAAAGGAAATAGCGAAAGAGCTGAACAATTTGTGCCCCCTGTCCTCTCATACGCATCAGGGTTACCGCAGTGACCTCAACCTTAGCAGGCGGATAAATATTTGCTTTTGTTTCCCCCGCAGAAGATCTCGTTTTTCTTTTTCCTTAAATTTAATTAAAAAACCCTGCTACACATAGCTCCACGAATTATTGGTTTATGTACATACAATGCGCGGAGTTATTCACGCATGCGCACTCACGTGCATCGTCATCCCTGTTGTTGTTGTTGTTGTTTTTTTGACTCTGCAGTTTTTTTTCTTTTTTTTTTTTTTTTAGATGTAGTTAAATAATATTCCGTACGTGTAAGCGAGCGAGCGCGCGCGCAGAGAGAGAGAGAGAGGAGAGAGAGAAGAGAGAGAGAGAGAGAGAGAGAGAGAGAGAGAGAGAGGGGCAGACAGACAAGACAGAGACGGAAAAGAGAGAGAGAGAGAGACAGAGACAGAGAAAGAGACAGAGACAGAGAGAGAGAGAGAGAGAGAGACAGACAGACAGACAGACAGACAGAGACAGAGACAGACAGAATATAGATAGATAGAAACAGAGAGACAGAGAAACTAGATTTGTTTCTTCTGATTTTTCTACCGAGAAACAATTTCCTAAATTCTGTACGAGCGGTGAGCGCGTACGAACAAGAGAGAGAGAGAGAGAGAGAGAGAGAGAGAGAGAGAGAGAGAGAGAGAGAGAGCAGAGAAACAAAGATAGATAGATAGATAGATAGAAAGAGAGAGACAGCAGACAGACAGAGAGACAGAGAGACAGAGACAGAGAGAGAGAGAGAGAGAGAGAGAAGAGAGGAGAGAGAGAGAGAAAGACAGAGACAGAGAGAGAAAGAAAGACAGAGAGAGAAAGAAAGACAGACAGAGGCAGAGAAACAAAGAGAGAGAGAGAGAGAGACAGACAGACAGACAGACAGAGACAGAGACAGAGACAGACAGACAGACAGACAGACAGAGAAAGAAAGACAGAGACAGGGACAAAGACAAACAGAGGCAGAGAAACAAAGATAGATAGATAGATAGAAAAGAGAGAGAGAGAGAGAGAGAGAGAGAGAGAGAGAGAGAAAGAGAAGAGAATAGAGACTAAATATATATATATATATATAGAGAGAGAGAGAGAGACAGACAGACAGACAGACAGAGACGGAGAGAGAAAGGGAGACAGAGACAGAGAGAAAAATCCGTAGGAAATAGACTCGTCGATCCTTGTTCAAATCCTGGATTAGGCTGTTTACATTTCACATAGCTCAAATACCCTTGGGAAAATTTCTCATCCAACTACTCTCTCTTCAGCTATGACTAAATAGTAGGGATGACTGGGCTCTTTAATCTATTCAAGGTAACCAATGTGGGAGACGGAAAACTCTGAATACAAACTATTAAACGCCGCTTAAAAATTGACCTAGTGTCGCATCCTGCTCGTGCAGAAGAGTTGGTAAATATATATATACAAAAATAAATTACCCACGGGGTTTATATGCCCGTGTAGCGTTTGTTTGTATTCGCCTGGTGGAGTTGTCTGCCCCTTTTAGTTTGATGATGCCCGCTAGGGCACCAGTATTTAAGCGCCGGTTTCAAAGACTTTCACTTCTCTTTATAGTTTCAGCAACTACGAGCCACATGGGGTAGATTCTATCTAAACCTCTCGTGGGGCTCCCCCCCCTTACATTTGGACTATTCCTAGTCTCATGTCAGTGCCTTTTATTGTATATTTGTATCATTCATGAATGTGTCTTATCTTTATTTGTGTACCTCTTTTTGTATGTACTCTTTATTATGAACGTTGTATCAACTGTTATCCATGTGCTGTATGTATTAAATGTTTTGTCTATTAACCTTTGTCGGAGTTATTTGTATCCAAAGTATGTTGAACTTTAAAACCATCTTTACACCCGTAAACAAAACAAAACCAAAATTTGAAGGGGATTATATGCCTATGTGTATGTAAGTAGAGTGATACCTTGACTTAAGAGTTTAATTCGTTCCAGCCGTCAATTTCCTCGTATATCAAATCAATTTTTCCCATTTAAATAAACTGAAATGCGATTAATCCGTTCCAGCCCCTACACCCCCCAAAAAACAAACAAAAATAAACCCATATTTTTTGCTTCGTTTTTGTAAATAAAAAAATAACACTGTATTGTATAAAACATAATAAAATAGATTGTAATGAATTATGTACCGTAATATATTTTAATGACTATTTTTTTAATAAATAATATTTTTCTGCGGCCTAATGAATTTGTAAACTTAAAAGGATTTAAGTGAACTTATTAACATAAGCGTATCTGAAGTTCGCTGATACCACAAATTTTAGCTTTCAATATAAAGCTAAAAATCAACTAAGTGACAGCTCGTAACTCGGAAAACTCATATGTTGGGGCACTCAAAAGTCAAGGTAGCACTGTATTTAGTTTTGTTTGGTTTATTTGTTTAATGGAATATCAACTCCTTATGGGTAATTCAATGCCGATATTTGATTCATTTCTAAGTCATTCCAAATGTATATTTCACAATACGTAAATTCATCTAGAACTTGAACTTGGTTCGGTGAGTTCATTTTTAATGACGATAACCATTACCTGATTAGCGTCTCCTCATGTCAATTCATGATTGATATAAACAAGGAATCTCACAACTGAGAGTTTGTAGACAGAACAAAAAAAGGGGAATAGAACTTTATTCGCACATTATTGGTCAGAGATAAATATCGAATAAACTAAGTAAATTATTTCATTATCATTTTTTAAAATCGTGCGCTGTCACTTCTGATTTAGTATCAACACAAAATAAATTAAGGAGAGAAGCAGCAATTTACTTATATATAAAATAAAACATAACTTCCTATAAACAGAGCGTGCCAAATTATTATATGAATAGTTATTTCCATTATTAATTCTACTACAGTAAAATGATTTAAATGATTTTTACATAAACTAGCAAGAATATGCGACCCCCGTGCCGAAGTATTTAAATTTTAATGGAATGAAATATATTACATTAGAAAGACCAACAAAATCTAATAACCTTGGCGTTTTTTTTTACTAAACTTGGACTTTCTTTCACCAGACAAGAGGTAATACATAAAAAAAGATCCAGGTAAAAGCTCTAACCGCATCAGCGTGGATATGGCAATCCTGCAATGTGACATAAAACCGAGAAAGTCTGGTGGTATAAGTGAGATACTGCTGTGGCTCTCTGGGTTAGTGGTAATGATGCTTCAGCTCCGAAACCATGTCTGAACCCAGAGTCATCATCTGATGAAGCCTTTGTATTTGCAATGCTACTGTGTAAATAGCAGTCATTGTATGAAGATTAGAACGCATATAAAACGATTTCACTTATTTTAATTATATTTTAATTGGTTTCTATATAAAATCATACTTAGGATTGATTTTAATACATTGGAGAATAAAACAATAGTATTATAGATCAATAATACTGAATGATTATTTATTAAGCCCAGTTTTGTTAAAACCAGTTTGTAAATTAACCACACCATATGGTATGTAAACCTTTATCTCTTAGTGATATATAAGACACATTGCAAGATTTTAAACGCACTAATAACATTGGCTGTTTTGAGGTAAATCTAACTGATATTTTCATAGAGGCATCGTCAATAAATAAATTCATTCTATATATTAATGATTTTGACTATAAATTCAATACTCATTGATAAACTTACGCAATTCCTGATGGTATTGTGACATAAGCAGTCACGTAGTTTCGGTTACAGACATATATATAAATACCGAATGTTCATTATAAGATATTCGCATTGTATTGCTATGAAAATACTGTGGATATTGAACTTAAATATCATTGGTGTGGAGTCATAATCATCATCAAGTCGTGCTGAGAGCATGGATACCTTTACTCTCACTTCCTCGCCATCCGTCCATATTGGTAATCGCTACTGGCAGGTCATCCACACGGTAGCCATGATCCACACAGAGCTGATTGATGTAGGCTTTTGATGGTCGGCCTACACTGGTGGCAAAAATCAGATCAGAATTGCTCAGACTTGAACTGTA